>CAIGQQ010034268.1:574246-608223 GCA_903798035.1 Danio albolineatus
TATATATATATATATATATATATATATATATATATATATATATATATATATATATAGTAAGCTCAGTAAACTCAAACTACATATATCTTGTATATTATGGGTCATATTTTAAAGAGATAAAATAAAATTTAATGCAGCGCTTCTTGTCCTGTCTGAGACCCACTTTATATTGTATATCTATCAGGCAGTGAAGATCACTTATTTTGAAAGAAAACAGATCTTAAACGTTGTGATATTGTAATGGAAAGACAATTCAGTGGAAGTTGTTGGGCACAGAAGTTGGACACATGTAAGTATCTTAAGTTTGTCACATATATGTAGTCATGTCCACTTCCTTTCAGTCTATTCGCAGTAATACTCTAGATGTATTTGATTTCTTTAATATGATTTAAACAACGGTTGTCAAATCATCAGCTCAAAAGCATTATTGAAGATGGTAACAAAACAGTGATGTCTCAGTCATTGTATTATTGCAAACATTTATTATTTATATATACAGTGCTCAGCATAATTAAATACATCCCATTTTGAAAATGAATATTTTTAGCCATGTCTCAGTGAATATAGGCAATGTATGTTGGTGCATTTAAACAAACAGATTTATTAAACAGATATATTTATTAAAATGATATTTTAGTCACAAAACATATTTAGAAATTGAAAGATAATACAATTAAATTCAAGCAAAATATTGCAAAAAAAAAGTTACAACCTACAAAGTTTCAACTAAATAGTTCTATTTTTTTCCTTCTCTTGATTTTTTTTCTCTTTTTTTAAATTTGTATTTAATATTTTTCTATAACATAAATTTGAGTGTACTAGTTTTTGGATCGCTATTGTAAGTTATTTTGTTAGATTAGCTCCAGATTTGGATTAGGTACTGACTATACTATTGTACAGAATTATTAGCCCCCGGGAATTATTAGCCCCTCTGTCCCCCCCATTTCTGTTTAATAGAGAGAAGATTTTTTCAACACATTTCTAACCATAATAGTTTTAATAACTCATTTCTAATAACTGATTTCTTTTATTTTTGCCATGGTGACAGTAAATAATATTTTACTACTTTTTTAAAGACCCTTCTATACAGCTTAAAGTGACATTTAAAGGCTTAATTAGGTTAACTAGGCAGGTTAGGGTAATAAGGCAAGTTATTGTATAACGATGGCTTGTTCTGTAGCCTATTGAAAAAAAAAATAGGTTAAAGGTGCTAATAATTTCGACCTTAAAATTTTCTTTAAAAAATTAAAAACTGCTTTTATTCAAGCCGAAATAAAACAAATAAGACTTTCTCCTGAAGAAAAAATATTATCAGACATACTGTGAAAATTTCCTTGCTCTGTTAAACATCATTTGGAAAATATATTAAAAAAAAAACAAAAAAAATAAATAAAAGGGGGGTTAACAATTCTGACTTCAACTGTATATGCACAAATATAATATTGTATAGCTTCCTATTAAAAATATGAATTTAAAAGATCGATTTGTGAGAGATGTACTCATATGCTCAAATATTGGCGTTGTTGCTAAAGGTGAACTCGAGACAGATTATTGATCCAGAAATTCAGTTTTATTTTCATAGACTAAATGTAAAGAACATAACAGGATTTGAGAATAAATCCCATGAGCACAAAAATGTTCCACTGCAAGCGATTATTTACAACAATGAAAAACATTCCCCTTTTTCTCATCAAAAGGGCCAACAAACACCAGTGCAACAATTCTCAGATTTCATATCACGTCTCAGAGAAACCAATCAGGCCTGTAGTTTAATATGACCTTCATTTTAAAACTGATTTTTATCATGAGAAAATTGTATGAAACGAAGCAGCCTGATGCTAAAAAATAGGCACTGTGAGATATGAACAAACATAAACATAACCAAATATGTACCCACAGCATAACACAATAAGCTTTTCACTTCACGCCATGCATATATACCACATGGCTAAATAAATAACATACTGATTGTTCAAACAGTAAATCATAACTTGTGTTTCACTGAAATTTTTATAGTTCACATTTATTCCCCTCTCATCTGTACAAATAACAATGTGCCACTTAAGTATGGCGACAATATCTAACAAGCAGAAATGGTGTGATATATATTAAATAGCTGATATCTACTCTACGGTGTACACAGAATCATGAGTTTTGCTTGTAAAAAGGTGAAAAGTCCTCCCCACGTCAACATTGTCTTTGATCAGCGGTTTCCACAAAATACGAAGTACTATGGAAGGAATATCGGATTTGGTTTCGGAAATAAAGTATGCGTGCTATATGGCAAGTAAAAACATTTACCATAAAAAATGGATTGAATATGAGCAGTTGAATGTCAACACACATGAGCATCAAATACGCAAAGTTGATGATTAGATCAGTTTCAAACTTTTAGGTATGAAAGAAACAAAGTGCTCTTGTCAGACCAGTAAAAAAATAATAATCTGTACACCTCATCATCACCTCCTGTTCAAAAGCTGGCGGCGTTTCATAGGGAGAGTCTCCGTGTTTGTTTGATTCGTTTAACCATTGGATTCCCATCCCAATAGGTTCGTTCCTCTTCTGGGCCACATTCAGTAAAGTTATTTGTTAAATGGTAAACAGGCTGGCAGTATGACTGTGGCACAGGCCGGCCCGGCTAAAGGTTCAGCCACTTCTCCTTCCATTTCTGTCCATGTGGCTTTCTCTGGGCTGTAACAAATGGTGGATGATTTGTACGCCCCCTGAAAAAGATATTAGACTAGTTATTTTTTGCAATATTTCATGCTGGACTTTGAGTAATATTTATCAGGATGCCCTATCAGGATGACTCCTATCAGGATGCCCACTAGAGGGCACTCCACCATCAGTGTTCATTCATTCATTCATTTTCCTTTAGCTTAGTCTATATTTCAGAGGTCGCCACAGTGGAATAAGCCACTAGCTATTTTTGCATACTGTATGTTTTACACAGCAGATGCCCTTCCAGCCACAACCCAGTACGGGGAAACATCCATATACACTCATTCACACTTGAACACGACATTCAATTTTAGTTTATTTAGGTAATTCACCTATAGTGCATGTCTTTGGACTGTGGGAGCACTACCGGAGCACCCGGAGAAAAACCCATGCCAGCACGGGGAGCACATGCAAGCTCCACACTGAAATGCCAACTGGTCCAACTGGGACTCTAACCAGTGACCTTCTTGCTGTGAGGCGACGGTGCTAACCACTGAGCCACCGTGCTGCCACCATCATTGTTTATTTACCTTTGCTTCTCTCACAGACTCCATTTCCCATAATCCACTGCACTATTTACTCTTCCAGCTGATACACATACACTCTTAAAGGGATGGTTCACCCAAAAATTCAAATGTACTCACTATTAACACACTCTCAAGTTGTCCCTAACTCTTTATTCTGTTGAACACTAAAGAAGATGTTTTGTAAAATGCTAAAAACCTGTAAGCATTGACTTCCATAGTAGGTAAAACAAATACTATGGAAGTCAAATTAGTTTGAAACAAGTAAAGGGTGAGTAAGTGATTACAGAATTTTCAGTTTTGGGTTAACCATCTCTTTAAATAGTACACTATTTGAGGGAGCAGCCTTATGTAGTAGTGTCTGAAACTGTCGTGGACATTCTGAAGTGCACTCAATTAATTCCACAATGCACTGCAATAATGAGTGTCAACTTATTCAACATCTGGAGAATATCTATAATCAGGGTCCTCGCGGGTCCTTAAAGGCTTGAAACGTCTTAAATAAAATTTTCGATTTTTAAGGTCTGAAAATGTCTTGAATTCTGTAATTTTCCATAAGGAGGTCTTAAATTTCACGAGGGATCTTTAATTTCATGTCCGACTCGTCATTTTTATTTATTTATTTCAACCGCAATTTGACCAGCGCAACATTTGGGGGCAGCACTTCGTAGGTGCAACCTGCATCATTCCATAGGTGACATATGAGTAAGTGATTGATGAATGCGTTGATGGTTCGCCACTGCGGCATTTTGCGAAATCGCAAGCATGGGCAAATGTTTGCCTGATGACAATTGGTTGGAAAACGAAAAGTATCGGGGGTGGCTGAAGAAAACAGCCAGTAATCGTGAAGGGAGGTGTGCTTTATGTAAAAAGACGATAAAACTGGGGACAATGGGCCACAAAGCACTCGATTCACACATGAAAGCAGAGAAGCACACGAAGTATGTGTCGTGGCAGGCAAGTAGTTTGCCCATAAGTGTGTTCTCATTGAGCACTTCGACCTCTCAGCCTTCCACAATGCCTTCTGCAGCTTTGCGAATGTAGCTACACTTAAGGCCGAAATACTGTGGGTATTTCAAGCCGTAAGCCACCACCACTCTTACACCTCAAATGAGGACATCCCCTTAGATTTTCAAGCAATGTTCCCTAACTCAGAGTTGAGGTAAAGTCTTAAATTTTACTTTTAGAGGACTTAATGTCTTAGAAGTTATTAAATTTGCTGTTAAAAATGTGCAGATATCCTGATAATGCACCGTGAGAGTTCCTGTACAGCTATGGAAAAAAAATAAGAGACAACTTATTTGATCAGTGAAATGATCAGTTTAACATCTGAAGAGTTAAGAAATCAATATCTGGTGGAATAACTTTATATCACAATTTATATATTACATTTATATATTATATTTTATTTATATTTAACATATTTTATTCAGACCAATTATCATTTTTTGAAGAAAAAAAATCTCTAAATGACAATATTTTTAGTTAAAATTTGAAAGAAATGTTTTAGAACTTAAAGGTCCTGTGAACTGCTTTGAAATGAGCATTTTTTTATTCAATGTTTGACGTAATCTAAACTGAAAAATGAAGAGAAGGTGGGGCATTCTAGTAGCTCCTCCCCTTTATAAAAAACAGCCAATAGCATTTCGTTTTTATCACTACTCTGCCAGTGAGAGTGGTCGAGCTCAAGCGCATCAAATTAAAAGCAAATGAGAAGCGTCTTTATTGGGCGGGGCACATCAGACTCTAGCGAGCATTGGATTGGTGATGAGTAGGCCCACACAGAATCTGGGATTTATAGCCCATCATTGATTCTGTTCATTTACTTGTGGGAATGGGTGTTAAAAGTTATATTTATTCAGTTTTTAAATTAATTTCAGTAATAATATTAACTAATATGAAAATATTCATATGATTTATTTACAATACAGTTTGTAATGTAATATTTCTGTCTTTTTAGTAGATATACGAGATTGTTTTTGTTTTACCAAATAAGGTGGATCTAATTAGATTTGCATTGTAAGCATTAAATAAAATTGAAAAGGGTATTACTTTTTATTTATATATTAAGATTTGGGCGACACGGTGGCGCAGTAGGTAGTGCTGTCGCCTCACAGCAAGATCACCGGTTTGAGCCTCAGCTGGGTCAGATGGCATTTCTATGTAGAGTTTGCATGTTCTCCTTGTGTTCGTGTAGGTTTCCTCCAGGTTATCCGGTTTCCCCCATAGTCCAAAGACATGTGGTACAGGTGAATTGGGTAAGCTAAATTGTCCGTAGTCTACATGTGTGAATGAGAATGTATGGATGTTTCCCAGTAATGGGTTGCAGCTGGAAGGGCATCAGCCATGAAAACAAATGCTGGATAAGTTGGCAGTTCATTCCGCCTGTGGTGACCCCAGATTAATAAAGCTACTAAGCTGAAAAGAAAATGAATGAATGAATACTAAGATTTTAGTTATGACACAATCATTTTCATCATTCTGCATAAATCCACAGATTTTTAACAAAGAAATAGCAAAAAATGTCTGCAGATTCTGTCTGGCCCTAGTGATGAGAAACTGAAGTATGAGGCGACGTCAAAAAAAAAAAAAGTTGATCCATTTAGCAGGAAGTGACAAATAACAAGCTCTGGATGTTTATATCGGTTTTATATATTCTAAACATAAATTTTAACTAGCTTATAGGCATCCTTAAAACTAACATACAGATTCCAACACCTAATAACCCTAATTTTAATTTCATGGGACCTTTAATACAATAAACTTTTTTTTTTCCTCAAACCCCTATACCTAATAAATTCTAAAAATCCGTATTAAATCCATCATATTGTTTTCCATAGTTGTGGATATATGCAGCTTTTATGCGAGCTGTGTTTACCATGCTCCAGCTGTAGCCTCCCACCAGGTAAATACTGTCATCAAGAACAGCACATCCAGGCCCACTGCGTCCCTCTAGAATAGGTGTTTGCAGGATGCTCCACTGATCTGCTTTAGGGTCGTAACATTCAACCAGCATCACATCCAGATGAGAGAATCCTACACACAGACACAGACAGAAGCTCAATGGAAACTCCAAACCTCAGATTTTATTTCTCAAACCTATACATAATAAATCCAGATTACTGTAAATCCATGTAAAAAATGCAGGGTTCCACACAATTCATTCCAGTTGTCCCAACACAAATCAATTAAGCCAACACATTTAAGTGGATTGGACATAAAACAATTAAGTTGTCCCAAAATAATCTCAAGTATTGTGTTGCTTAAGCTCATTTTACAAAAGTAGTTCGAACAAGCTGCACCGACGGTCAATGGAAACCCTAGACCTTTATTTATATGCTAAGCTCTTACATTTAATAAGCTTGAAATCTAATCATTGAAAGAAACTTTATTGATTAGAGTAGTACACCATAAGTGCTGCTGTGATTTGGGTTATAGCTCTAGAAATTACCCTTTAAGTGGTTTCCCCCAATAGCGTAGAGGCGGTCATTCATGCCTGCGAGAGCGTGTATGGCCCGTTTGGTGTTCATGTCCTGTTTTCGAGCCCAAACATCCATCACGGGGTCATAGCAGTACAGCCATGACACATATTCACCGTTATGAACACCACCTGAAACATAATATACACAAGTTTTAATATGAGGATGAAGAAGAAATTAACTCAACATGGAATCAAATTTTTTGGATGAACCAATTTTTTTTATTTTATTTATTTATTTACTTATTGTGCTGATATTTAAATAAAAAAAACTATTAGCTTACTGCGATTTCTATAATTGTTACCTGCTAATACTATGTTGTTTACAAAAATTATTTTGGTTTTGGCAAGTACTTTTTTTTTTAAAACTAGGGAATATTTTCTTTATTTAATATTTTTTAATCTTTTAACACATTCATTCATTTTATTTTCATTCCTGTAAACTAACACCATGATTTTAATGTTTCAAGCGCAGTGCTCCTGTTTGGTCTACACGAATGATTGATCAGTTTTCCAAAGGGAAATTGTTTTGCCTTTCTAATAACTATTTTGGCTGAAGTCTTTAAGGATTATTATTTTTTTAGAAACAATTGATTCCCAATGGATAAATTCAAGCTAAATAAAAAAAAATAAATAAAAAAAAATAAATGATGACATACTTATTTAAACAATAATTATTATAGTTATTATTATTAATAATAATTTTCCTTCAGCTTAGTCCCTTTATTCATCAGCAGTCACCACAGTGGAATGAACCACCAACTTATCCATCATATGTTTTATACAGCGGATGCTCTTCCAGCTGCAATCCAGTACTGGGAAACATCCATACACACTTCATCAAAACAAGAGTTTTGTCCAAATTTATTAATTAGAATTTTGTTCATTTTCAGAACACAAAATATTTATTAAAATAAATTTGTATTTAAATCTGATATCATCTACAATCAGAAAGTAAGGTACAGCAGGCAATTTTGTACATAAAGTTACAACTTAAAGTTGCATTTAGTACCTAAAAAGTACAAAAGTTTACCTTTTAAAAACTGGCGGCCCAGTGACAGCTTTTGTACCTTTATTTCTGAGAATGTATATTGATTTATGTTCTGAAGACATACAAAAACATTATGAGTTTGGAATAGCTTGGGGTTCAATAAATGACAGAATTGTCATTTTGTGATCAATATTTGTGTTCAATTATATGATGAATAGAGAAGCATTTAACTCTTAAACTGATTGGCAGTAAATGAAATGCTCTCCATACAGTTAAAGTCAGAATTATTAGACCCCCTGTATATTTTTCCCTCAATTTCTTTTTAATGGAAAGATTTTTTTCATCACATTTCTAAACATAATAGTTTTAACAACTCATTTTTAATAACTTTTAACCTTGCCATGATGGCAGTATGTATTCTTTTACTAGATATTTTTTAAGATACTATTATTTAGCTTAAAGTGACATTAAATTCTTAACTAGGTTAATTAGACAAGATAGTGTAATTAAGTCATTGTATAACAGTGGTAAATATTGCTTAAGAGGGCTAATAATATTGACCTTAAAATCATAATTTTTTTATGTAAAACTGCTTTTATTCTAGCCAAAATAAAACAAATAAGACTTACTGGTGGTGGTCAGGAGAGACCCCCCTCATGATTGTAAAGCGCTTTTGGTGTATTGCCATACACAATAAATGTGCTATATAAATACACATTACATTACATTACATTTCTCCAGAAGAAACAAATGTTATAGAAAATACTGTGAAAATTTCTTTGCTCCATTAAATATCAATTGAGAAATATTTGAAAAAGAATGAATATTTCACAGAAAGGCTAATGATTTTGACTTCAGCTGTATGTTTTCTGATATTCTGTTATTATTCTTAAATACAATAACACTCAAAAGTACATCAAGGTACTTAAATGGCTTTCAAATGGCACTTTATTTTGGATTTTGTTGTTCCAAACATCTCTCAGAAATAAAACCCAAACTGTGTTGGTAATATTTTAGTGAATATTTTGGTTCAAACACTTGTAGGCTTCACTGCTGCAATGGCACCTGTTAGTAACATCTCAGGCATTTTGATTAATTCACTGTTTAGATGAAGTGTATCGTCAAACCTGAGATGTATATTTTCCCATTGTGCACGGCGCCTGCGTGCGCAGCCAGCGGCTGTGGAAGAGACGAAACGTAATTCCATTCGTTTGTCTCAAGGTTATAGGCTTCAACGCTAGACAGATAACCTGTCTCGTTCCTTCCCCCAACAACATACAAGTGCTTATCCAGGCAGCAAGCGAAGAAACTCGCTCTCCTGAAACAAAGACAAGATGAAAAGATCGTCTCTTAAAATCAGTCAACGTGGAGGCTGTTTACAGCAAATACCCCCGCTGCAGCCAAGAGCGAAAAATTCATCACAAAGGCTTAAGGAATAATTACACTCCTGTTATGAAGAGCTCTTATTATTTTATGAATAATAAGTCATTTTCAGAAGGCACATACCTCTCCTGCATGGGCGGTAGTTGTATCCAGCTATTGAATCTTGGATCATACCGGCTTACGAAGTTAGTGCTGTGTTTGCCTGGGAAGGTAATACACATATTAGTTTTAAAGGCCATAACATATTTTAATGATTTCATAGCAAGAGTGCACATTTTTGTGCAAGCTTTACCATTAGGGTTCCACTGGTCCTCTCCACCCAATAAAAGCAAGAAGTTTTCCACCTCAACTACACAGTGGTGGGCGCTGTTATACGGCATTACTGCAACACACACAAAATAAAGCAGTTAAGTATTTCATAAAAAAAAAATCTAAAATTTGTAAAGTGAACAAAACTTTAATATCAAAATCTGCTTTTGTAGTTTTGTCTGGTTTAATGTTTTAAATATGTACTATGAAGTCAACCATTGGATCAATAACTGATCCAACAATGAAATTTTGGCAAAAAAAATAAAATCATTTGTTCATTTTCTTTTCATCTTAGTCCCTTTATTAATCTGGGGTCGCCACAGCAGAATGAACCGCCAACTTATCCAGCATATGTTTTACACAGCGGATGCCCTTCCAGCTGCAACCCATCTCTGGGAAACATTCATACACACTCATTCACACTCATACACTACGGACAATTTAGCCTACCCAATTCACTTATACTGCATGTCTTTGTACTTGGGGAAACCTGTCCGATAACAATATAATTGCAACTCTCAAATGTTCGCCCACTGAAGCTAAGCAGGACAGTAGCTGGATAGGAGACCACATCGGAAAGCTAGGTTGCTGCATGAAGTGACGCCAGCAGGGGGCACTCAAGCTGCGATCTGTGTGAGTCCTAACACCCCAGTATATTGATGAGGACTCTACTGCTCAACGAGCATTGTCTTTCAGATGAGACATTAAACTGAGGTCCTGACTCTCTGCGGTCGTTAAAATCCCAGAATGTCGTTCGAAAAAATTTGCCCACTGGCCTCTTTCCATCAAGGCCTCCTAACCATCCCCTATATGATAATTGGCTTCATCACTCTGTCTCCTCTACACCAATCCGTTGCATCATCCAGGTGGATTTTGCAAACTGGTGGTAAATGAGATTTTCCCCAAAACTGTGTAAAGCGCTTTGTGTCCAGAAAAGCGCTATATAAATGTTATTATTATTATTATTATTATTATTATTATTATTATTATTAATATTATTATTATATTTCTAGTAGATATTACAAAAAAAACCTAGGTAAAAATATATTTAAAAAACACAGTGTAGAACAAAATATAAGCAATTTTATTATTACGTTTTTTACAGTTGAAGTCAGAATTATTAGCCCCCCTGAATTATTAGCCCCCCTGTTTCCCCCCCCCCAATTTCTGTTTAATGGAGAGATTTTTTTAACACATTTCTAAACATAATAGTTTTAATAACTCATTTCTAATATGAAATATGAAAAAAAATGAAAAAAAGCTTAAAGGGGCTAATAATTTTGATCTTAAAATAGTTTTAAATTTTTTTTAAACTGCTTTTATTCTAGCCAAAATAAAACAAATCAGACTTTCTCCCGAAGAAAAAATATTATCAGTCATTGTGTGAAAATTTCCTTGCTCTGTTAAACATCATTTGGTAAATATTTTAAAAACAGAAAAAAAAATCAAAGAGGGGCTAATAATTCGAGAGGGGTCTGGATGCAGGGCAATCTGAGCTGCATCCTATGCTTTTTAATGTGCTCACCTAACCCCACCCCTAACCCTACCCTTCACAGTGATGTCACTCTCTCCATTTGAGTGCATTGTGTCTGACATTGCATCGCTGAGTGATGCAATCTCAGCTTGCATCATAAAGGCTGCATCCAGATACTTTTGAATAATTCTGACTTTAACTGTATATATAAATTACTACATTAAATTTTTTTTTTTAAAATATCATTAAAGAATAAATGAGATCTAAAGTCATATTTTGGACTCTGAACACTGAAGTAGTAGTATTACAAAATGTCAGTGTTCTGAATAAAACTGTCGTCACAAACAATCACAGTGTGTCCTCATCTAGAGAGCTCTGCATCTGCACACAGGAAGATCTCTGATATACTAGCTTCTTCACACCACTTTTCCATCTCTTCTGATTCTCCAGCTCCTGCAAAAGTGACCCCCAGTTGAAATAGAGAGAAATGGTCGTAGGGTGACAGTCATAATGAACATGATCATGTTCACTCCATAAATCTCCGTCCGGTGGCTGTGCAGCGTAAATCAGTCGTACGCTAAGAGCCACCTGTCTGCCTCGATCATTCATTTCCACTGTCACATCTCCGCTGCCTGATGGATCACAGTTGCTGTAAAATTAGACAGCCTTGAATCCAGCTTTTTTTCCGATTGGCCTCTTCTAACGCAAGGCCTTTCCATTGAGAATCCAGACTGACTGACAGAGATTTGACTGCCAGTAAGAGAATTATTTGGATTCTCAGATGTCAAGAGCTTCATTTGAGGCGTTTGTGGCCTGCTGACATAGAACTGTGAAGTATGGGAAAATGTAAAGGTCTATCACGCTATTGAATATCGTGTTACAAAATACATTGCTTAAAGTAATACTTTTTATAATTTATATGGGTGCGATAACACATGATACCGTTGTTAGTTGCAGACAAAAAGATGAATACTGTAACAACATTGCAGTTTTGAAGTACAATGTTTACAATTTGCATTTTATTTAGTTTTTTTTTATGTATATTGGACCTGCGATCATTAATTTTTGAAAAGTGTTGTATATTTTAATAATATTAAATCAATATTTGTTCATTTTTTAATTAAACATTTGCCCTAAAGTTATAAATAAATTGAGAAATATGATCACATAGGAATGAGTAAATTTCTGAGTATATAAAAACAGAATGTGGTCAATATAAACAGGTAATTGATTGAATTTACAGAAACCGATACTATATATATTGTTATCAGGATATGAGATGACTTATATTGTATTATGAGAATTTTGTCATATTGCCCAGCCCTATGCCGACATTTACTGGCACAGATGTGACACTTCCCTATAGACTCCACAGGCTGTGGAACGTGATTTGTTGTGAGATGATTCAGATGATCCAGAGGTCGCAGTCTTGGCTTGGTTATTGATCCTATAGCCTGATCTACAAAGGTGCAGATGCAAACAGACTCGTATGAGTATGCCATATTGACTTTTAAAGGCACAGGGTTTTGCTTTTCTAGCTGTTTAGATCAAAACATAGTATTTAATGACAGCGAGTTGATTATTCACAACTTTCTAGACCATGTTCTGTCATATTTCACTCTAAAATATAGTACAAAATTTGCATATTTTTTAGATAATTAAAACTTTTTTACATAAAAAGTATTTGCTAAAGAACCGCCAAAATGTAACAAATCTTCTTATATACTCTCCTTCAAAAATATATATTTTTATGATGATCATGTTTTCGTTTATTTAGTTTAATAAGTATGGAGTAAGTATGTTTTTGTATGTATTGTTACGTCATAAATACGTCTGCTATACTTAATAATAATAATAATAGATTATTATACCGTACATATTGTATTTTGAAACGTTATATGCACTGAAAAAAAGTGATGTCTGCAAAATTGATGCAAACAATTTACTTGTGTTGAATTTAAACAAACAATATGAATTAAGTATTGTTCAACTTAACTTGTTTGTTTAAATTCAGCCAAAATAAATTGTTTACAACCACTTAACTTAAGATTTAGTAAATCCAATGAATAATCTTTGAATGAATAATCACTGTTTTTTATTAGTGTTTAGCATTTAAGTTTGATTGCAATTAATATGGTTTCTGTGTGTGTATGCAATTATTTTTGCCCATTTAATCTGATGTGAAGACCAAAAAGGTTCGTTTCATCTTTGACTAATGTAAACTCAATAAAAATCTTCACTGAAAATAAAATAATCACATAAAAAGTATTAAAACAAAATACACAAAAGTCTTACTTCTTAATTCATTTTAGTTGAATCAAAAGAACTTTCATAGTCATCTCAACTTACATCAATCAAACTGACTTAAAATAACCTGATAAAGTGATTAATATTAGCTAAAACAACATAAACATTTGCTGTCATGACTTTTTGTTATATCATTTTTTTACAGTGTATTTATGCATCATAGTAGTGTTTGTATTTCAATTAGCATAAACTGAAAGAATAAAGTTTACACAACAAACAAAAGCTATTAAAGTTCCCAATTTCAGTGAACCATTATTGTTTTTCGTTTTCTTTTTACATTAATATGCTTAAACCCAAACCATAATCAATCTAAAATAGTTAAACTAATGTCATTACACACAGTATGGAACGATTGACTCATTTGTAACTTTCAGAAATAATAGTTTTTTTTTTTTGAGCATGTCCTTCACTGTGCACTAGGTGGCAGTGTCACCATAGAGCAGAAAGCCAGGGAAGCAGAGAGGTGCAGCCAGTCATGAGAACCATCCTAAATAGTGCTGATGAAGGTTTTAATCAGTCGCCGTTCCCCCCCTTTTGGGTTTCGGCTCATTGCAAAGTTATGATTGAAATGTTAATAACCTGCACACCCCAAACGACATCGAGGGGCTGCTGGTGTGTTCACAGGATGATTTTGCAGTTTGGTCGCTCCGCCTGGCCATGGGCCATTTAAGACTCGACGTCTGAGGCAGAAATAAAGGACATTACACTATGACCTTATGAGTGTAAGTTATATAGATCCAGATGTAATTCATTAATGAATGTTATGCATGCTGCCAAACGCTTACAAGCAGGTTTCAGAGCATAAGGTGTCTTTGTAGGTCTTACATAGTGTATGTGATGCAGTGAGTGGATAACTGAACGTAATCTTGGTCGTAAAACAAAATGACTGCATGTCCGTTTATGTCCTTGTTTTGCCTTGGTAAGGAACAGAGACTATAAGATCATTTTAATTGAATCATAAGACATTGCTTCTCGCTCTTTGTTAAACTACAGTGAATTGCTTGGCATCTTATATCAAGTTATGTTGGCTTAATTTATGATTATGCTGCATTTTTTAAAAGGCGCTAAATAAATTGACTTGGAAGATTCTGCTGTGTATTAAAAGAGCTTCAAACATTTTGAAAGAGGAGGTTCTTGGTAGTTTGTAAAGTTTATTTACACCAATTTATTCATCTGACTAACAGCTAGCGATAAGGCTAACAGCTAACCAAAGCAATAAAAAGCATGGGTGGCTGTATTAAAGCCTTTACTATCGAGTCGCATACATTATGAACAATTTGTAGAAAGAAAAATCACCAATAGCTCCTTATTGCCTCAGTTGTTTCTCTTAGACATGTAGAAACACTGTAATATTATATGTGTTCAGAATTGCTACAAAATACATTTAAAGTTTACTCACAACTCAAAGTTTGGTCACTCAAAATTAACATTTTGGCATTGTTTACTCACCCACGTATCATTTTAAACCCATACAAAATATTTTATCTTCAGTACAGTACTCAGATTAAGATATTTTGTAATAGAATCAGAGAGATTAGCAAATTATGTGGCCTAATCCAAACCACTGAAGAAACATCATCGCTTTATTTGATGAACTGATTTAATTTAGGCCTTATATTCACATATATACACATTGATTGGTAAACATTGTGAATATAGCAATCAAACATTGATTTTAGAAGTTCCAGTATGCTTGCTTGATGTGTGAGAACCAATGAGGTTCATTCTTGTGTGTCACATAGACATGGGACCAGAACCGTTTTCAAGGTATACCGTGGTTTGGAATAGTTTTCATAAGGCCAAAATTTTCTGCTATACCATTCCTAAGGTATGTGTAAGATTTTTTATTTACATTTTTTTGTTTTTTAGGTGTAAATTGTAAAGACATCTGTGTTTTTGAAACTAATGAAGGATGCAGAAGTCAATGATTCACTTGAATTTAGCCTGACATGTTCACTGCTCCAAAATACTTTAAATGTATCTCAAAATAAAATATATTGTGTTCAAAGGTAAAAAAATGTTTGTTTTTTTTAGCCAGACATTTAAAAAGAATATATTTTAGAGCAGTAAGCACAATACCGTGAAACCGTGATATTTTATGCAAGGTTGTCATACCATCAGAATTTTATATCGGCCCATACCTAGTGTCACATGACACATTCTAACTTCTGCAACAAATCTTGTTCTGTCAACAATCAGGTATGACTGAGCTTCTAAGATTGCTAATCAGTGTTTGTGTGAGTAAAATAAAATAAAGGGTTTATGTCTCTTCAGATGATTTGGTTTAAATGGTTCATTTTGTATGAATTTATATTGGATCTAGCTACAAATGTTTTTAATCGTGCCAATTTAGGTTTATTGACTTTCAATAGGACAAAAATGTCTGATTTGATTTAGAATTTCTACATTTGTTTTCCAAAGATTTTTTGGAGGAATTTTTGGTTTGGGTTCCACACAAAATGGATTTGTGTTGGGACAACATGAAGAAATTAAGTTAACTTATTATGTTTTACAAATTTAAGTGGATTGAACATAAAACTATTACGTTGTCCCCCAAATAAACTCAAAAAATAAACTCATAAACTCATTGCATTCTTTCAGCTCACTTTCAGTAGAATAAACAGCAAATATCACTTTTTTAAAATGAAGTTAGAGATTAAAAGATACTCAAGACAAAAATAAAAAATCATGTTATTCGCTTCTGTCTATCATCATGAACTCAAAAATACACTTTAATTACACATACACACACACATGTTGGTATTGGTGGTTTACAGGGACATTCTGCATAGGTGTAATATATTGTATACTGCAAAATGTTAATTGTGGCCATACCCCACTAGGCATGGGCCAGTATAAGATTCTGACGGTATGATAACCTTGGATAAAAATATCATGGTATTGTGATTACTGCTTTAAAATATATTCTATTTAAAATGTCTGGCTAAAAAACAAAACCTTTTTCGCCCTTGAACACAATCTATTTTATTTGGAGAAACATTTAAAATATTTTTGAGCAGTAAACATGTCAGGCGAAAAAATTCAAGTGAATCATTGACTTCTGCAGTCTTCATTTGTTTCAAAAACACAGATGTCTTTACAATTTACACCTAAAAAACTATAGAAAAATATAGATTAAAAAAATCGTACAGATACTTTAGGAACGGTATAGCAGAAAATGTTGGCGGTATGAAAACCTTGACTATTCCAAACCGCGGTATACCTTAAAAACGGTTATCGTCCCATGCCTATACACCACTACTCCTAAACCCTCCCAGGAAACCTGTGGGAAAACTCGAGTGTCAAAAGACCCTGTTAAGTATGATTTCTGTGTGTGTGTGTGTGTGTTACCTCCTACATCAGGCGTCCTTGTAAACCACTGTAATAGAGTACAACTATAAAAAAAATGTTATTGTAAACCACCAAAACCAGTACACTCGCACACAAACACAAAATAAATAACTATTCCACATTTAATGTACTCTACATGTCGATTACTGACCTTCTGTGTATATGTTAGTGTCTTAAATGAGAACTCCATTTAACTCAAGCCTCTCGAGCACTAAAAAGATCTAAAACACTATTGGGAGATAAAGTTTCCATGTACATCAATTCTGCCACCCAGTTACTGTGACTTAAATCTTTCTAAGAATTCTGATTCTAATTTTCTAAAACACACAACAAACTACCGGCAAAGCGTTCCCATCCTTCCCTGCTGCTCCTAAAGACAAATGCACTTACAAGAATGTTGGCCCTAATAAAGCAGTTCAATAAAAATACGTGTCATCTTTTGATGATGAATCTTCCCGAGATCATTAGATTAAAATTAATCTTGCCGGCACGCTTATGCAAAAAGACAGAGGCAAACACACACACACACAAGCGAATCCAGGCGTTACAGCTCCACAATGGTATGAAGGCAGTCACGCTCTGATTAAAAAGTTACATTAAAAGTGATAGTGATACATCATTACCTCCTGCATCTCAGGAAGCTCTCGCTCTATTCTGCTCTGCAGTGGAGCAAAACCCAACGCAGGCAGGGTTCGTCCTGTGGAAGAGAAAAGATCTATGCTAGCAAGACACTCACTTGTGAGGATCTTCCATGTCTTCTTTTCGTCATCGTAGTACTGAACCAGATTACTAGGGAGGCGGTCGGGGCCCGGAGGCAGGCCTCCAACCAACAAGAGCATCCGTTTGTTTGAGCGAATCCTGCGTTAGAGACGAACCAGATTCATTAACAATTCTGTCATTAGCCGTCATTAGTGCAGAGCAATTACATATTGAATGAGATGCCACAACGAGGTAAAAAGCATGTACAAACACAAGGAGAGAGACTGCAAGCCGAGCAGAGAACGAGAGAATATTAATGCTGAACGACTCTATCAACACTCTCAAGTTACCAAAAAAACCCGAAAATGACTTCCATTGATCTGTTCATTCGAAATTGTAGAATCAGTTTTGAACGATACCCAAACACTAATGCAGAAAATATTGGTTGAAAAAGTTGTTTTTTAAATCATATGCACAAATATGTCATGCAACATCAGAAATCACTCCAAGGAACTTGAAAAATGTGGAAAAAATAAAAAATGATTTCAACATAATTTTTTTTTTTCATATTTTTAAAATATTTAAAATATTTTTTTGGGCTAATTTTTGACATTGCATGACATATTTGTGCATATTATTTGAAACTGAATATGATTTAGATTGATTTTTGTTGTTTATTCTGATGAATCCCTTACCTAAAGAACACCAATACCTTATGTAAGCTACCCCTGAGCACTTTTTATTTGATTTTACATTGTCATACAACATAATTTGTATTAGTTGCTTTAGTTTTATAGTTGCTTTAATGTTATTGGATCATTTACCATACTGGAACAAACCATACTGGCAGGCTCTTTTCTCTGTATGTTCTTATCCTATTGGCCAAAGGTGTGCATATGACATCTGTCAACAAATTCAGTTCAGTTATGCTTCAGCTTATCCAAACCATTGTTGATCACTACGATTGTGAATACGCTAACCTGATTTCACCAAGTAGGACATGTTGCTGTATTAACATGTTGATCCTGGACAACATTTCAATCAGCCAATCAGAATTAAGGGATACGTTTACAGTTTATGTTAAGTTTAGGCTTATGGTTAGTGTTATGCACTTCTATGTGATTGTTACTAACTATTACTCCCCTCTACTTTGGGAATAATTTACAGTAATGGTTGGGTTTAGGGGTAGGGAATAGGTATGGATTATGTTTTTGAACATAAATGATATTCCAGGATCAACATAGATGTTAATCCAGGATCGCATCGTACTTGGCAAAATCATAGGTGCATTGAGATTATGCACCCATCAATTAGTCAATCTGTAATTTAATTAAACCATCTAAAATCAAATCAGTAATAAACATGTAGCTGCGTTCAATTAGGAATCTAATGCGTTACTTGTGCAATTAAAATATTAGCTTGAATAGTCTGGATGATCAAGAATTGCAATCAGTTCAGCTCTAAGTTAAGCCCAGGAGATGAATTGACATCTCCAGGCTTAGACAGAGAGACTATACAGTCTTCAACACTAGTATCATCATCAGGACACGTCAATAGAGTCATTCATTGATTTCATCTTATTCAAGTTCAAGCATGATGCTCAGCAAATGGTGTTAACACTGGCTGAACAGAACAGGTGAGGAGAGCTGATACACAACGATGCTAAATGACAACAAGCAATTTATCAAGCTAATTCTATTAGCAAATGCATGTTTATATGCATCTCATTTTGCCGTTCATGACAGCTTAATTCCCGATGCCAAAAAAGATACAATTAAAATGAGAATATCTGATTGCAAACAAACTCTCTCTCTAATATTCTCCAACAAATGATTCCAGTTTATTCCACGGTCACCTATTCCTGCTAATTATCCCATCTGCAGTCTGCAATAATGTCTGCAGTATGCAAGCTTGCAACAGTGCTGAAATCAATCAACCCTGAAACAACACTATGAGGAATTGAATGAGGATCTCGTTGATAAGGGAAAGTGTGGAGAACAAATATGAATCTGATATTCCAATAAAGGATTGCTCATTTAATTCACTTTCTAAGTTAACTGCGCAGCACATACAGTTTGAAATGAAGAGATCTTTACCAAAAACAGACTGATCTGTTTCCTGACACCTGTCAGATGAGTGTCACGATCATGTAGCTGTACTCTACATTTACATTCTCATGTTTGACATACTTTTTCCACTAATGGAAACCGTTTCTGTCTGTAAATTATGAAAATTGTTGGTGTGTAGTCTGTAATATGTCCATGTATCCAACCCCTATGACGAACTTCTGTTAGAAAATGTATTTTTGTCATATAAACACAACTCCCTGCCAAAGAAAAGCTCCAGGTAAATGTTAAGATCATGCAGTAGACTCTACCTGCTGGCTGTGGTCTGTCTGCAGTGCTGTCTGAATGGCATCAGGTGGTAGTTCATGGCATCCAGAAGCAGTTTCTGGCACACTGGGTCACTCCTCATAAAGTCCACCGACTGCACCCTCTCCACCAGCTCCGGGGCAGGGATGAGGGCAAAGCGCAGGCGCTTCATCAGATCGGGAGCGTAGTGCATCCTGGTCTCCCTATCGTGCTCCAACCACAGCACGGACATCTGAAAGAGTGCCAGCTCCGACTCCACTGGCGGAGGCAGGGCGTCCAGCATGGCACACATCTCCTCAAAGTTCAAGAGGAGCACGTCCTCCACCAGATACTTGTTGGCAAGCTTCTTGGTCTCGTCCAGCCCGTGCAGTGCAGCAATCTTGCAGATCTGCTTGTAGTTTTGCACTGAGATCTGGTCGTTGAGGAACTGCACGCTGAGTTTGGTGATCTGGGGGATGTTGAGGATCTTGCTGACGGAGAGCACCTCCTCCACCGTGTCCAAGGAGAGGGTGACGTTGGCCGTGTAGAGGTACTCCAGCACCAGCCGCAGCCCGATGGAGGAGCAGCCCTGCAGCACCAGGTTGTTGATGGTGGAGCGCGGGCTGGGCAGGAGCTTGTCATCTGGGGAGGAGGACGGGGTGCCGCTGCTGCCTTGATCCTTCGCCGCCAGCCCGTCTTCTCTGCTTAGCATGCTGTGTGTGGAGAACAGGGACCTGAAGTACTGCGAGCAGGATGCCAGCACAGCTCTGTGGCAGTGGAACTGCTGTCCCTGCGCCGTCAGAGTCACATCGCAGAAGAGCTGCTTCCTCCACAGCAGGTTGAGACCGTGCAGCAGAGTGTCGCTGTGAGTCGGGTCAAACGTGGAGGTTCGGTCACCCGATCTGGACATGACTTCGGGGCTGCGCACACCTCCTGCGAGTAAACAATGCCATTGGTGCACTACACTGCATGGAAATGCATCAGCCGGTTCTATAAAAGCATAAGCGTTCTGATGGTATCTCGTGCATGCATGCGTGCAAGTTCGATTTATGCATCTCTACGGCAGCAGCTTTAAATCATGCATTAAGTTTCTTTTAAAGAAGCATATGCATTACAAACCACATGCATAAACGTGCATACCCATTTATAAATCTCCTGCATGCGTTCGTGAGCACGTCAAATCCAACAGTCGCTGCGGGCTGGAACAAACTAGCTGGGTTGTTGAGAAAGCATATAGCCTCGAAACTGCCCGCTATCTGTTATCCGGCCACGCAAACGCACACACACTCTCACACACACACGCACACACACACCCCCTTACAAGACATAAATGCATGCACACATTCCCCCTGATATGCGATACAAAAGCAATTAGTTTGTCTCCCGCAACATCAGCAGCATCACCACCATAGATGTGCGGTTGCGCATCGCTTTGATCGGCAACAACACAATGCGATCGCTCCGTCCAACAGCACACGCGGTGTTTATCACGCAATCCGAGGCAGAACAGCAGAAGAAACGGCAACTTTTCATCCCGAGGCACGTTCACGCACAGTGCGCACCCGTGCCGAATGTTAGTAGTAGGTATCCAAAAACTTACCTGACTTAAAGAAAAGTAAAGCCGCGGCTCCTTCAGTGCACTTTCTTTGTTCAGTCCTGTTGGAAAAGTCTATGATCGATGGATCAGAATCCCAATCATCGATCCCCCCTCATTCAAGCTCATTGATCATTTATGTTTCCTCTGAATTAACAAGAAGAAGAAGTGTGTGTGAGTGTGAGAGGAGCTGTGTGCTTTCTGCAAGAGAAGAAGAAGAAGAAGAAGAAATATACGTGTGACAAATTATGCTACCAAGAAACAACACATCATTATCCTTGGGCCTGGGGCTCAGTGAGTCGTAACGAGAGTAATAGGAAATCCACGGTCGGGGAGAGAAACGGACGCGCATGGCCGGTGGAGAGAGACCGCGCAGGGGTATGGATGCTGGAGAGACTCGCAAAATTATGGCTCAAGGCTATTGTAAAAACTGTCGAGCGTAAATGACTGCGATTTCAAACATCTATGGAAAAAGAGGAGAGGAGAAAAGGCGAGTCTTTCCTCTCTTTCTCTCTGCGTTATGGAGAGAACCGTCAAGTTTTAGTGCGCATTGCTAATTAGTCAATTTCTCTGTTCCTTCACAGCCCGACGCCTCTGCTGCTGAGCTGAAACTGCTAATTTCTGGGACCAGCCTTTTTTTTGGGCTCTGAACGGGGGATGGATGAATGGCTTGTCTCGCACAAATGACAAAAAGCCCCCCTCTGCCTTAATCTCCATCGCCAAAATAACCCCATCTTTTTCTCCTTTTGCTTAGTCCTTCAAAAGAACGAACAAGCCACTTTGGGCAAACTTGTCTAGTGGTCTTGAGTGGGCATCATGGATTTGGCATCAAATGCTAATCAGTTTATGTAGACGACCATGTTGCTGAATTGTTTGATATAATTGTTTGCAATGAAATTAGTTTTTTCCCCTTTAGTTCTCTAATGTTTTAATCAGCTTTATAAATAATACTATTTGACACATATACATTTATTTTACATGTCTCATTTTTCTGTATGCATTGCTTACAGACAGTCGGACACTGAAGGAAATCCTTGCCTTGAATTACAGATTTCACATTCATGAGAAACTGAACAACATATTGTGTGGCCATTGTACAGCACATTAAAATATATCTCCTTTTTCAATGTAATATTACTCCTCTGTATACTGTAAATTAAATAATAGTTGTCATACTGAAACAGTCAGAAAAAGCAGGCGTCAGGTAACTAAATCTCCTTATAACAAAATACTTGCTTGACATGCAAGACGGATTTATAATGCTACATAGCCATCTGGAAAACAGCATCGAGCTTACAAAGCCATTAAAAGAAAAGGTTTGAGATAAAGCATATGGATCAAGTGAAGGATTAAACTTTTTCGTTTCTGCTTTTGTTTTCCAATAGCACTTCCTGTTCTACTAATGAAAGTTTTACTGCTGATGCATTACCTACATTTTCTCAGGCGTTCTCTGATAGTTCTTGCTTTTAAGTGTAGAGAAAATAATAGTTATTAAAACATCTGCAGACCAAATAAATAAATAAGTTATTATATATATAGATAATTAACAACGCAGCACAATGGCAAACATGCACTGGATATTCCTGACAGGCGCTATACATTCTCCAACAAACATGTTGAATTTTGGATGCTTTTATTTCTTTTTTTTGCAAGTTGCAACAATATTGCATGCATATTGTTGGTATTATTTACCACCATATACAGATCTAAACACTATGCCGACTGTTAATTTTTGAGTCTGTTCTAGGCATGGGACGATAACCATTTTTAAGGTATACCTCGGTTTGGCAAAGTCAAGGTTTTAAAACCGTCAAGTTTTTCTGCTATACCATTCCTAAGGTATGTGTAGGGCCAGACGGAATCTGTGGACATTTTTTGCTATTTCTGCAGAGTATTTTGTTAAAAATCTGCGGATTTATGCGGGATGATTTTGGGAGTATCATAACTAAAAGCTTAATATATAAAAAAGTAATACCTTTTTAACATTTATTTAGTGCTTACAATGCGAATCCAATTAGATACACTTTATTTGGTAAACAAAGCAAGTCTCTCATATAAAATCTCTACTAAAAAAACAGAAAATATTACTTTACAAACTGCATTGTGAATAAATCATATGAATATTTTCATAATAGTCAATAATATTACTGAAATTAATTTAAAAGCTGAAAAAATATACATTTACACACATTTACACCAGTAAATAAACAGAATCAATGATGGGCTAAAAATCTGCAGAAGTCTGCTGAATTCTGCGCGCGCAGATTCCATGTGGGCCTACATGTGTAAGATTTTTTTTTTAATTAAATTTTTTTTTAAGTACAACAGTATTTCCAGCAGAAAAGATATCCACAAATGGTGCTTAAAATTATAAACAAATCTGTGTTTTTGATACTAATCGAAGACAGCAGAAGTCAATGATTCATTTGAATTATTTAGCCTGACATGTTTACTGTTCTTTCTCAAAATAAAATATTTTGCGTTCAAAAGGGGAGAAAAACTTCTTTTTTTTTAACCCAGACATTTAAAAATAATATATTTTAGAGCAGTAAACACAATACCGTAAAACCATGATATTTTTGTCCAAGGTTATCATACCGTCAGAATCTTATACCGGCCCATGCCTAGTCTATTCACTCATAAATTGAGATCTAAAGATCTTATGAGTGGGGTTTTGATTAATCATATTTTTGACACAGCTTGTTGCATGAGATTTATCATGATACATCGGTAATCTTACATTTGTTTAATTTTTCTTCAGTTTAGTCTCTTATTTATCAGTGGTCACCACAGCGGAATATATCACCAACTATTCCGGCATATGTTTTACACTGTGGATGCAACCTATTACTGGGAAACACCCATACACTCTCACACTCACACACACTCATATACTAAGACCAATTAAATTAATCTAATTCACCTTCAACGCTTGTCTTTGGACTGCGGGGGAAACTGGAGAGGCACCAACACGGGGAGAACATGCAAACAAGAAATGGCAACTGGCCCAGCTGGAACTTGAACCAGCAACCTTCTGAGTGCTAACCACTGAGCCACCATGCCGCCCATACCCCAGATATTCATTTATTTATTCATTCATTCATTCATTTTCTTTTCAGGTTAGTCCCTTTAATAATCTGTGGTCCCCACAGTGGAATGAACCGCCAACATATCCAGCATATGTTTTATGCAGCGGATGCCCTTCCACCTGCAACACATCACTGGGAAACATCCATACACACTCATTCACACACATACACTACGGACAATTTAGCCTACCCAATTCACCTATACCACATGTCTTTGGACTTGTGGGGGAAACCGAAGCACCCGGAGGAAACCCACACCAATATGAGGAGAACATGCAAACTCCACACAGAAATGACAACTGACACAGCCGAGGCTTGAACCAGTGACCTTCTTGCTGTGAGTCAATCGTGCTACCCATTGCGCCACCGTGACGCCCACTCCAGATATTTATTGCAAATTTGCAACACGTCCAGTCCTGCAGAACTATCTAATACATAGTTGCATCAAGATCAAATACCCTGAACAATTATGATATTACACCAGAGGCTTCAGTATCTTAGTTAAGTATCTGTTTAAGAAGTCATATGAAATAGACGCGTGAATATCTTATGTTATGCTTAATTTGAAAGCATTTGCCTTTGTGATCGGCATTTCCATTTCAGAACATAATGCTGTATGAGCTGAAGAATTGAAATAATATAGAGAATGTATCTAATCATTCACCATTGCAATGCATTTGCCCAATTAGTCAAACATATGCACTGTTTGTTAGCAGGTAAGATTAACGCTTCATATAAGTCTTCATATTATAACATAGTTGCTTGACATGCAAGACGGATTTATAATGCTACATAGCCATCTGGAAAACAGCATCGAGCTTGCAAAGCCATTAAAAGAAAAGGTTTGAGATAAAGCATATGGATCAAGTGAAGGATTAAACTTTTTTTTGTTGCTGTTTTTTTCTTTTGACACCATAAATGGCTTGATACAGCACTTCCTGTGCTCCTAATGAAAGCTTCACTGCTGGTATATCCTCATGCGTTCTCTGATAGTTCATTGTGTGTAAATGATCGGTTTCACAACATCAAAATTCAAGAAAATAATAATAAAATAGAAAAGACTCTTTCTTAGTTCATGCAATGGATAAATTTAATGTACAGCAAGGCTTTAGCATGTGTCTCGAGTGCATCAGTGAAATTAATTTAGCATTTTCTGGGTTATTTAGAGGGATTATTTAATTATCACTGATATTTATACAGTGGTTATATTAAAACTGTGTCAGATTAGGTGTTTGTTTCCCCTAAATATGATTATATGTGAAACTGTAGACAAGAAATGTGTCAGACTACACACTGCTTCTTGACCGGTCCTGTCTTTAATAATGTCTTGTGTTAGTCATTCTGATGAATTGACTGGTGGTTTGGATGTTTTGGTGGTTTGATGTCATTGAGGAGGTGGAAATATTAAGTTCAATTGAAGTTTATTTGGATACCGTTTTTACAATAATTATTGATTCAAAGCAGCTTTACAAAAGGTGCACATTGAGTTACAATCAAATATAAGTTATAATATACAGACATATTTACAGTTAACCTGCAACCGTATAACATATAGGTGATATCTATGTGTACATGTGTAATGACGTGTTTGTGTATTAAGTTTATGTGTTGTCCTGGAAGTCCTCAATGGTTGGCATCATCTCTTCATCTCTTCGTAACTAGTAGCTAGCTTCAATAAACAAGATCATAACCAAATCACAAAGAAACATTTTGACATATTAAAAAGCTGTGTATGGTTTCTGTGAACCTATCGATACTTTTCACTTGTTTTATTGTCTGCAATGATTGCTTAGAAAAAAACCATCATCTTAAGTATCTCAAATGCTATATATATATATATATATATATGCTATAAATAAGGGTATTTTATCAGTAAAAAAACAGCAAAAATCCGTAACCTGATTAACAGTATGTTTCCTTAATATATACAGCAAATAACCGTAAACTGACTTTCCCAGAATTCCCTGCATGCCACATCACTTTTTATGCTTTTTCTTGACATTACTGTGGATCTTTTTTAGTTGTTTCCCCATCAGTGATGTACATTAGAGATTTATGTTACATCTAATGTTGATAAACAATGTTTATTTCATGACTTTAAAGTTATCTGTGTTCCCGTACTGGTGTTTAGTAGCTGTGTGAATGACACTGAGCACCTTCTAAACAGAAACATTGATACACTTTACTGCTTGTGGGGAAAAGTTGTTTGTGATGAGCATTGGTTCATTCTCATCACCACCTGCATATGGCTGTGTTAACTCTATCTGTGTAACAGAAGGTGTGTAGATGTTGGTAATTCAAAATACAGACATATTAATTAATGAAGTACGGTAGTTTACTATAAAAATGAGAAATTATGTGCCGTATTTTTAACGATGAAATGCTGGCAACCACAGCTGTCGTTTTTTTACTGTAAATTTAACAAATCAATTTTTTAGTGTACATACACTACCGGACAAATGTTTAGAGTGTTTTTTTTTTTTAAGAAAATTATTCTGTTCATCAAGCCTGCATTTATTAAATGTAAAAAAAAAGGTTAAATACTTATTTATTAAATAATTATTTATTACTTACTGTATGTATTTTCAATTGAAATTATTAGTCAAGTCATTATTGCTTTTATTAATATTACCAGCTTTGTAAAGCATATGCTGGATAAGTTGGTGGTTCACTCCACTGTGGCGACCCCAGATTAATAAAGAGACTAAGCCGAAAAGAAAATGAATGAATGAATAACAATAACAATTAATATTAGAGTGATTTCTGAAGGATCATGTGACTGAAGACTGGAGTAATGAAGCTGAAAATTCATCTTTAAAATAATTTAATTATAAACTACTTTTGAACAGTTATTTTATAGTGCGATAACACTTCACAATTTTACAATATGTAGAAATTGTAGACTTGCAGCACTCAAACAATTAGGGATGCACAATATATCAGCATCAGCTGATGAAAGTTATTTTTATTGTTATTGCTATCATTCCGTGAACAAAATCAGGCAGATATCTTAAAGGCAGATAAATGATGTAATATTTCTGCTGGTTGGACCACTTCACATGCTCACCATCTGCTACTTTTAAAAATATTTTTACTGCTATTTTCATGTTGGTTAATGTTTAGTGATTTTAATTATGCTGTTTCATTTTGTCATGCAGTTTATTTACATAAAACAATGTTGACCATAGAAAATAATAGTCGATTAATAAAATTCAGAGATTTAAAATCTTTCTGAACTCCAAAGACATTCATGAATTGATGGTGAATTGAATCAAGTAAATTGGTCTTAGTGTATTTGTGCGCATGTGAGAATGTATGGATGTTTCCCAGTGCTCCGTCGCAGCTGGAAGAGCATCCGCTGTGTAAAGCATATGCTGGATAAGTTGGTGGTTCATTCCACTGTGGCGGCCCCTGATGAATAAAGGGACTCAGCCGAAGAAAAATGAATGAATGAATGATATTTATGGGCTAATATATCTGCCTATTGAGTCCCATATTGGTGCATATTAGTAATCAATCTGCATATCCGAATAACATTTGCTGTAAAGCAGGGAAATAGTTCAGGTTTATCAAAATTTACAACAAAGATTACATGACAGCTTCATCGTAAACCTGTTTCCAGATTTCAAATATACCTTTACAGTGCATCATTGCAGTCATGGATTATCGGAAGCACCTGGGATTACAGTGACAGTTTTCCTCAGTGAAGAATCTGCACTCGTGACTTGAAAAGACCAAGGGGCTGAATTGATATGACATCAGCTAATTCTCTGTTGACTTGTTATACAGGCTGAGATGGCCGTATTTGAGTCTTTAAGCTCTGTACTGCTACAGGGCTCTCCGGGGGCTGGCGGACTTTAGACGGAGGGGCACTGCGCTTGTGCCACGTTATGGAGGGGTGTTGAGCGAGCCTCGTCACGTTAGAAGTGGAATCCGTGGACTAATTAAACCCTCCGAGACCACAAAACGCAGACCAGATTTACAACTCTCTCCACAACTGTTAAACCAACTCCTATTTATCGCTCAAATTACAGACACTGCACCCATGAGTGAACCGTAGGCCAGACATCAGTGGAACTGGATTTTATGTCACATTTAGGATGGTGCTGCATGTATGGGTGATGCTCAAGGCCTCGAGGAGAGAAAAATAAAAGTCTAATCAGGATACAGCTCTGAAAGCTTGACTAGTTCCTTAGAAGGGAATGCTGAAATACTTGCCAGTCATTTGCTTTTAAAGATAAATGTATAGTTCACCTCAAAATGAAAATGGACTCACTATTTACTCACCCTTAAGTGGTTGTAAAGAGTTTCTTTCTTCTGTTGAATGTAAAAGAAGATATTTTGATGAAAGCTGAATACCTGTAATCATTGACTTTCATAATGGAAAAACAAATACGTTCCCACATAGCAAAATTTCTCTTTCCCAGCTCTGGCCCACATGATCAGGTTTTGCTTGGCCCACATGCCGGAGTGAATTACAGTACATGACTGGACCAAATCTGGCTTCCAGACAAGGGCCAAACATGGACCATATCTGGGTCAAGTCTCAGCCAAGTTAATAACTCATAACTGTGCCGGAATTGGACCAGATAGGTTGTTGACATGATTGCAATAAAATTGATAAACCCATGAACCATTGCGCTTTAGGCACACTGTGGGCTTGCTTTTTCCTCAAAGCGACCTGATTGGTTGAATTTTTTTCCTTAACTCAAAAATTATGTTAATGTATTTTAATACTGGGTCAATGCAGGCCAAACTTACGTGGCCCACATATCAATTTTTAACATCTGGGCCAAATACTACATTTTACATCTGGCCCAAATCTTGTGTGCCGCCTTAAAGACGGTGTCACCTCTGCCAAACCTGGGCCATGTTTGACCCACATGCTGAATGCTAGTGCCGGATGAATGCCTGCTGTGCCAGCTTTATGCCAAATCTGGGCCAGAATCTATAACGGTTATAGCTAGGGCCAGACGGAATCTGTGGGCATTTTTTTGCTATTTCTGCAGAGTATTTTGTTAAAAATCTGCGAATTTATGCGGAATGATTTTAGGAACATCATAACAAAAAACTTTTATAGATGAAATAAAAAGTAATAAATTTTTAACTTTTATTTAATGTTTACAATGTGAATCCAAATAGATCAACTTAATTTGGTAAACAAATGAAGTCTCTCATATAAAATCTCTACTAAAAGACAGAAAATATTACTTTACAAACTGTATTGTAAATAAATCATATGAATATTTTCATATTAATCAATATTATTACTGAAATTAATTAAAAAAAACTGAATAAATGTACATTTAAACACATTTACTCAAGTAAATCAACAGAATCAATGATGGGCTAAAAATCTGCAGATTTCTGCGTGCACAGATTTTGTGTGGGCCTAGTTGTAGGTTATCAGCTCTCTTCAAAATATATTCATTTGTGTTCAACCGAAGAAAGAAACTCAAATGGGTTTAAAAAATAGAGTAAATGATGCCAAATTGTTTATTTTTGGGTGAACTATCCCTTTAAATTCACAATATACACCCACAGGCTATTTTAGGTACACTTTGCTTGTTTTTAGACCAGTTTTATCTTCAGAGAGGCCTCAATTCTTATTTTACAAATTCAACAAGCTGCTGAAAACATTCCTTAGAGATTTTATGTATATTGCTATGCTTGTATTACATAGTTAGATTTGTGGGTGAATCTCTCTTTCCTCCATCTGCCAAAGGTAGTCTATTGGGTAGAGATCTGATGATTTTGGAGGCCGTTTGAGTTTAGTGAACTCACTGTCAAAGCCAGTTTGAGATGAGTTTTGTGAACTTTGGTGTGGTCATCCCAGCCCAGTCTCGAAAGAAACGTACTTATTTTGCGTATTGTCAGAAATACTGTAAGGTTAGATCATACACATTAATTTGTATGAAAATGTATTATTTTTATCCCTCTGCAGTCTGAAGTGAGTTTGGGGCCCCTAAGATGTTTTGACGTGCTTATTTCAACTAATTATTACATAGCATTGGCCAACATGTATTTTTTTGTATTTAGCACAAACTGTGCTACAATAATACGTGAGAAATATAAATGTACACGCTTCTTTCATTCAAAGAAAACATTACAATGATTTACATTTTGTAGAGTCTGTTAGAGTTTTGATTAGCTCAGCTGTATGATGGCAATGGTCATGAATTATTCACATTTGGAGAGATGAAAGACACTCCCCCACTGGCTAATATTCACCCATTAAAAGCATTGTTAAGCAATGTCCAGCTGCAAAAGCTAGCCCAAACTATTAATATATGCTTTTTGTATTACTTGCTGTATTTAGAGAAGTATGCACTCAAATTACTCCCTTAACCCCTCATTGGGGGATGAGCAAATCATATTAAAATATACAAATGACATTGTACAAATTAATTGGCCACTAAATAAAGTTACGCCAACACCAGCATATGTTTTACACAGCAGATGCCCTTCCAGCGGCGACCCATCATTGGGAAACATCTATACACACTAATTCACACACATACACTACAGACAGCTTACCTAATTCACCTATACCACATGTCTTTGGAAAACAAGAGCACTCGGAGGAAACCCACGCAACCACAGGGAGAACGTGCAAACTCCACACAGAAATGCCAATTGACCCAGTCGAGGCTCAAACCAGTGATCTTTTTGCTGTGAGGCGATTGTGCTACTCACTGTGCCACCGTGACGCCCTTAATTATTACTAATATTATTTTTATTAATGGTAATAATAATAAAAGCAATAATGACTAGACTAATAATTTCATTTGAAAACATGCAATAGGAAAGCAGATATTTAATTAATATTATAAATAAAATATATAAATAATTAACAATTTCTCTTTTTTTTGGTTACATTTAATAAATGCCTCCTTGATAAACAGAATAGTTTCCTTCAAAAAAAACATGAAAAAAAAAACTGACCCCAAACTTTTGACCAGTACTGTATTTTAAACGTAAAAACTGCTTTTACTTCATTAAAGCTAAAAGAAATATACTGTATTATAGTATTATACTATATTATACAAATAAAATATTAAAGGAAATACTGTGAACATTTCTTTGCTCTGTTAAACATCACTTGGTAAATAATTTGGAAAAGAATAAAATTCATTCAATGTTGGGTTAATAATTTTTCCTTCAATTATATATTTAAGAAAATAAGACTTGCTTCTAGGTGCAAAACTAATGTGCCTAAAGAATCTTTAGATGCTAAAACAGAAGGCTGCAAATACAATCCTAATTGATATGCGTTAACATTTACAGCATGCATTTCAAAACCGTTTAACCAAAGCAAAGCAAACACATAAATATAATCAGTATGAGAGCTTAATCAAACTCATTTACCAAAACCTTAAAATAGCAAAATACTAAAATCATGAACACAAACGCTTTTCCTAAAGCACAGATATATGTTAAATTATTTATGTACCATCAGAAAAATCTCCCACGCTGCTAACACAATAAGAAAGCTAATCTAAAACAATCTATCTAAAGAAAGCAGGCTGAATGGGAACAGGCGAAGGCAAAGTTTGAGGTTGAAACTCTTCCAGGCATATTTCCTCTGCCTGGCTGCAGAGGAGAGAGTATGCTAAGATAGAAAGTATTATTTTCCTAAATGGAAGGTGTCAGATGGTCACGCTGAGGTGATCGGCTGTTCGAGATCACTGCTTCCCATCTGCAATTTGTGACGTGTGAAAGATTCAGCCCAAATGTGCTCACAAACTGGAAATCCACAGCACTTTTTCTTATCGGTGCCAAGCAAGATAACCAGCTGCTTTACAGATCAGGGAACATATCATATTAATATCATGGAGTGTTGTGATATCATCTTGTTTGTAAAAATATTTTTGTTAACTAAGTGTGGTGGGACGGCAACCTCTGCAAGTGGCTTTTTTATTTATTTATTTATGACTTTTTCTTTTTTATTAAATCTAATTTTCGCACAAAGTACGTGAAAGGCTTTTGCATATTAGGCCAGTAGCTGGAACAGGAATTATTTTGTTTAAATAGATGGAACGCTGCAAATTTATTTACTACGGCTTTTGCATTTCGTTATCAGCACTAGATGGAAAAAAACGAGAAGCTAATGTAGAATTACATGCGATGTTACATGTCTTTATTGTTGAAATGCTGCTCGTAATGTATTGTGTAACCACAGAGCAAGGTCAAAGGAACTCCGTTCACGGCTTAAAGGTGAAAAAGCATGAAGATATAATGAAAGCGTGCATTAGATGACAACTACACCGATCCTGATGTTAATAAATTAAAGCTAATCTCGTTAGCGTACAGTAGCACAGGGAGAAGTGCTTATGAGGTTTTGCATCACTGCAATTAACAAATTACTTCCACTATCAATAACAAATCTGCATCTGTGTTCTTGTGTTTCATATCTTTTTTTTCTCTCGGTATGGTCAGATCTCTGGGTTTTTCAAATGTGAGCAGCCAAGCTGTTTTGTTTAATATTTTAAAACCGAAAGCGTCCTCCTTTATACAGATTTCTTATTCTAAATCAGTTATGGCTTGAATAGTATTTTTGTTTTAGGGCTAGTAGTTTTTTCTGATCACTGACACTGTGAGAAATGGAAAAAGAGATACTGGTCTTAGCAAAACTTAGCAGTAGTTAACACATAATTGTTCTCTACAGACTGGATCATACACAAAACAGATCCAAGAAAAAAAAGGAAAAAAGAGAAGCAGTACAAAAGAAAAACAATACACTACCTGACAAAAGTATTGTCGCTTATTCAAGTTTTAGGAACAACAAATAACAACTTGACTTCTAGTTGATCATTTGGGTTCAGAAGTGGCTTATATGAAAGGCAAAGGCCTCTAGATTACGCTTATTTTACCTAAATGAAACATGATCATGCCTTGATTTTTAATTATTTAATAAGGGACATAAAGTCTGACTTTACTTAACAGAGATAATGTACAGTATAGAATATAAAGTCATGGTGCAGTGGAAACAGAATGAATATTGTATATGACTCCCATGAGCTTGGAGGACTGCATCCACACATCTTTGCAGTGACTCAAATAACTTATTAATAAAGTCATCTGGAACGGCAAAGAAAGAGTTCTTGCAGGACTTCCAGAGTTCATCAAGATTCTGTGGATTCATCTTTAATGCCTCCTCCTCCAACTTACCCCGGACATGCTCAATAATGTTCATGTCTGGTGACTGGGCTGGCCAATCCTCGAGCACCTTGACCTTCTTTGCTTTCAGGAACTTTGATGTGGAGGCTGAAGTATGAGGAGCGCTATCCTGCTGGAGAATTTGCCCTCTCCTGTGGTTTGTAATGTAATGGGCAGCACAAATGTCTTGATACCTCAGGCTGTTGATGTTTCCATCCACTCTGCAGATCTCTCGCACACCCCCATACTGAATGTAACCCCAAACCATGATTTTTCCTTCACCAAACTTGACTGATTTCTCATCTTGGGTCCATACGGGTTCCAGTAGGTCTTCTGCAGTATTTGTGATGATTGGGATGCAGTTCAACAGATGATTCATGGGAAAAATCTACCTTCGGTCACTTTTCCAAATGATCAACTAGAAGTCGAGTTATTATTTGTTGCTCTTACAACTGGGATTGACGACAGGACTTTTGTCTGGTTGTGTACACATATGTATATATGTATGTATGTGTGTGTGTATATATATGTATATATATATATATAT
>CAIGQQ010034268.1:608623-639888 GCA_903798035.1 Danio albolineatus
CAAATGGCCTCCACAGTCACCAGATCTCAATCCATTAGAGCACCTTTAGGATATGGAGGAACGGGAGATTCGAATCATGGATGTGCAGCCGACAAATCTGCAGCAGCTGCATGATGCTATCATGTCAATATGGGTCAAAATCTCGGATGAATACTTCCGCTACCTTGTTGAATCTATGCCACGAAGGATTAAGGAAGGAAGGCAAAAGGGGGTCCAACCCGGTACTAGTAAGGTGTAGCTAATAAAGTGGCCGGCGAATGTATACAATGCTGGGTTGTTTTAACCCAACAATAGGTCAAATGGACAAATGTAAATTCAATTTAGTTTAAAAAATGAAAGCAACATTGGGTTTGTCCATATTTTACCAAATTTTGAACCCAATGTTAATACAACCCAGCATTTTTGTATTTCGTTCATGTATTCATATTGTTCTAAAAAGATTTCCATTTGAAGTAGTTTGTAAAGTAGTTTGCTTCTAACAATAATAATAATAAAGTGTTGGTCACACTTTATTTTGATGGTCCGTTTGTTGAATTCAAGTTACATTGCAACTAATTCTCATTAGATTATAAGTGGACTGTTAGGTTGGGGGTATGGTTAGTGTAAGTTGACATGTACTTGCAAAGTTTCTTATAGTCAGTTAAATGTCTGTTGAATGTCAGTATCAACAGAAATTAAGAAGACAGTCGACTAATACTCAAATGGACCATCAAAATAAAGTGCTACCAATGTGTTTCTTAAGTAGCAAATCATCATATTGGAATGATTTCTATAGTAATATTACTAATAATTCAACTTTGCATCACAGGGATAATGAAAAAGAAATAAAACAGTAGATAAATGCAGCTTTAGTGCGCATCAGGGTTGGTGATACACAGTAAATAATTACTTTCTGCCTTAAATTGTTTGGGTCTATTGTGGATCATGTCCTCCCAAATACTGTACTGTATATGCACATAAACACCTGCCTATATATAGTTGAAGTCAAAATTACCTGCTCTCCTGTGTTTTTCTTTTTTTGAAATATTTCCCAAATGATGTTTAACAGAGCAAGGAATTTTTAGCAGTATTTCCAAAAATGTTTTTTCTTCTGGAAAATTTGTTTTGTTTCAGCTAGGATAAAAACAGCTCTAATTAAAAAAACTAAATAAATAATAATTTACGATCAATATTATTAGCCCCCTCGAGCAATATTTATTTTTTGATTGTCTACAGAACAAACCGTCGTTATACAATGACTTGCCTAATTAACCTAACTTTAACCTAATTAAGCCTTTATATGTCACTTTAAGCTGAATACTATCTTGAAAAATATCTAGTCAGTTATTATGTGCCGTCATCATGGCAAAGATAAAAGAAATCAGTTATTAGAAATGAGTTATTAAAACTATTATGTTTAGAATAAATCTTCTCTTAGAAATTGGGGAAAAATATACACGGGGGCTAATAACTCTGACTGTACCTACAGTATTTTTAGGTATATACACTGACATAATCATATAATTTCTTCTTTTGTTGAATCTGTACAGCGACATTCACAAAGAAGTCAAAAACAGACATACACAGACGTGAAGTCTTTAATTTCTCTGGGCTCTTTTGTTCTGACGCCAGCGGTTCCCCTTTGAAAATGTGCTTTGTGTCTAATATGGTCAGCGCCACACAATTACTCCCTCCAGTGAAAAGTGAAACAAACGCAGGGCATGCAGAGCATTTTGCATTATCTGCGCTCCTTGGATAGTCTAACAATAATAACTGTAAGACAACGTCAAGCGGAGGCTGCCAAGCTCAGCTAGCACATATTAGAAAGTTTGAGATGAAATGGAGTGCTAAAAACCATCGGATTCGGGGATTCTGCCACGTCTGTACGCAGTTTTAGGAGAATATTAATGCATACAATTCTATATATAGATGAATATGCATTTTAAGACAAGACTTTTCTCCTGCAGCAGATTGTGTGTGAATGATGCAAAATAGATTGTGCTTAAAATTATATATATCTCTGCTTTATACAGTTTATAATGCATACAGTTGAAGGCAAAAATATTAGCCTTCCAAATAACTGATGTTTTACAGAGCATATGCATTTAGTCATTTTTAGGGGGTTTTCACCTTTAATTGAGATAGGACAGCTGAGGTTAGAGACAGCAAAGTTTTGGGAGCAGAGAAAGGGTCAGCAAAGGAAATAGGCATGAGCCGGTATAAGATTCTGACGGTATGATAACCTTGGATTAAAATATCACGGTTTCACGGTATGACGGTATTGTGTTTACTGCTCTATAATATATTCTCTTTAAATGTCAGGCTAAAAAACAAAACCTTTTCCCCCTTTGAACACAATATATTTTATTTTGAGAAACATTTAAGTAAAGTTTATTTATAAACTAATTTCGAGAGGATCACTTGCTTGTGGCTGGTCTTGAATTATCCAATTTATGATTCACCAATCAGACGATTCCAAAGCCAATATTAAAACCCTAAGTTCCATATCACAGCTATCTTTGTTTTGAAGAATCCCCCCTTCCACCCCTACTCCTTTTCTAGAATGTTGACACGGTGGCCCAGTGGTTACTGGTTCTAGTCCTTACCAAGCTAGGCAACTCTGTGCAGAGTTTACACATTCTCCCTGTGCTCACATGGGTTTCCCCAGTTTCCTACCACCATCCAAAAACATGCAAATTAAGTTAATTGACTAATACAAATTGGCTGAATTGAGGAGGCATTCAGCGGTTCAACTAGAAGAGGCAATACACACAAGCAGTGCTAATTATACAAAGAAACTGTTAGTCCTCTGATGCTGTTCACACCATATGTGGAACGCACAAATAAATCACGATATTCACGCGTAAATAGACTTTCTAAAAATTATTTTTAGAACAATATAAATACACACTCTATAAAGGCTGGGTTGTATTAACATTTGGTTCAAAATTGGGTAAAGTACTGACAAACCCAATGTTTGTTTAATTTTTTAAACTAAATTGACTCTTCTGAAGTTAAACCTATATATCTGAAACCATGGCAACTCTTGCTATTTGAACAAGACGCTTTGAATGTTCTTAATGGCAACCTTTTTGTTATTAACGCATCACTAATAATAAGATTTAATGAAACCTTTATTGTGCTTACTAACAAATCTGTATAGATTTTGACACAAGTAGGTTGAATAAATGATTTTAAATCAACCCAAAACTTTAGCGTTATGACAAAAGACAGAGTGGTGTTTCAATGGCACACACAATTCATTAAGTCCCGCCAATGACTATCACACAACATCTGTAATAGGGATATAACACTAGACGCAAAGCCCAGGCACAGTATTCATTCATAGTCACGACACAAGAATTAATAGAGATTTCGTCAAACAGAACTGTTGTTTAATTACTCAAAATTGGTGAGAATATTAAAAGTTTTTTAACACAGAAAACTGGTAAGAATGTCAAAAGTTTTTATTTGTTGTTATTGAAAATTAGGATTTCTTGACTCTTCTGAAGTTAAACCATTGGTTTAATGTCTGAATCCATGGCAATTCTTGCTATTTGGACAAGATGCTCTAAATGTTCCAAATTGCAACCTTTTATTATTAATGCATCACTAATATTAAGAATTAATGAAACTTTTATGCTGCTTACTACCTAAATGATTGATTTTTAAATCAACCCAAACCTTAGAATTATGACAAAAGACAGAGTGACGTTTCAATGGCACACATAACATGCCTGTCAGTGATGTTCATTACTGTATTTAAGAGAGAAACATACCCGTAAATCAGTCTAAACAGCTCATCGCACAAATGATGACCATCCCACGACATCTGCAATAGGGATATAACACTAGACGCAAGGCCCAAACTCAAGCGCAGCACGCATTCATAGTCAAGCGCGAGTATTAATAAAGATTTTGTCAAACGTAACTGGTGTTTAATTGCCGTCAGGCCGGTTTGACTGAATCCATCTTTAAGCATCTGCATTTCCAATATCCTGCAGCCCTAATCTGATGATATTACCTCCAAATTTCAAATAAAAATACTGTAATTTAGAGCATTTTTAACCCAGAAAATTGGTAAGAATATCAAAAGTTTGTCATTGAAAATCAGGATTTTCCACCAAATCTTGATTTCTTGACTCTTCTGAAGTTAAACCTTTGGTTTTATGTCTGAATCCATGGCAACTCTTGCTCTTTGGACAATACGCTCTAAATGTTCTAAATGGCAACCCTTAATTATTAATGCATCACTAATAATATGACTTGGTTACGTTTTTATGGTGCTTACTAAAACAATTTTAACACAAGTAGGTTGAATAAAGGATTTTAAATCAACCCAAAACTTTAGTGTTATGACAAAAAGACAGAGTGACGTTACAATGGCACACAGAATACGCCCGCCAGTGTTTATTACTGTATTTACAAGAGAAACATACCCGTATTCATCTGTCCAATCAAAATCAGTATAAACAGCTCATCGCACAAATGATGACCATCCCACGCCATCTGTAATAGGGATATAACACTAGACGCAAGGCCCAAACTCAAGCGCAGCACGCATTCATAGTCAAGCGCAAGTATTAATAGAGATTTTGTCAAACGTAACTGGTGTTTAATTGCCGTCAGGCCGGTTTGACTGAATCCGTCCTTCAGCATCTGCATTGCTGAGCTTCTCTCCCCCTCTTTCTTTCTCTTCATCTGCGTCTCATATCTTTCCCCCTACTGCACCCATCGAATTGGCACCAAACCCTTCAAGATGTCCCCAGCAGGCTCGTGCTTCGCTGGCCGCGTAGTAGACTGTGTGGTTTCCTTTAAACAGCTGTAATTTGTATTTCCAATCACTGTGCTGATTTCTGCTCATTATATTGCTGTTTCACACCGGTAAGTGAGCAAAAGTTTGGATTGATTGACTCTAATTAACTAAAAAACGTTCCGAGCCAGGGGTTTATTACCATGCTAGCTAGCCACAAATGTCAGAGACTTTCACAAATTATTATCCTGTTAAGATGAATGTGTGGGGAGGCAGGGAAGTGTGGAGACAAAGAGAACATATATTATTTTCATGACGAATTTGTTTATCGCTCTTCTTCTTTTTTCTTCTCTCTCTCTCTCGCTCTCTTTCTCTCTCTTTTTTTTTTGCACAATTTTAGGTGTCTTATTTTCCAATTAAATACACACAGACTCAGCATCTGCACATTTCAAGGGTTGTCATCGCCTTGTTTAGTAGCACGAAGCCTGCAGAAGTAAAAGAAATATATGTGTGTGGTGATTATGATCTCTTTGGTATTGAACTGGTCATCAGGATTTTTATTAGTTGAGCACTTTTCCTGAAAACGAGTCAAATTGAAGAGTTTTTCAAGTCAGGTCGAGCTTCATTGTCATTCCGCTACATGTGTGAGCGACAGAGGAATGAAATGTCGTGTCTCGCAGGACAACGGTGCTACATAATTAATCATAAATCAAACACAACACTGGACATAAGAGCTATTTTAAATAAGCCTATGCATGGGTAACATACTATAAGATACTTAAAGGGGAAGTGAAGCACTCAGTCAAGTTTACATTATTTTGTACATTCGTTTCCACTTCCACTTAAACAAACTCGACTAATGTAACCATTTATTCATTCATTCATTCATTTTCGGCTTAATCCCTTTATTAATTCGGGGTCGCCACAGCGGAATGTGCCGCCAACTTATCCAGCATTTTGTTTTACGCAGCAGATGCCCTTCCAGCTGCAACCCATCTCTGGGAAACATCCATACACACTCATTCACATTCATACACTAGGGACAATTGAGCCCACCCAATTCACCTATACACATGTCTTTGGACACCCGGAGGAAACCCACGCAACCACGGGGAGAACATAAAAACTCCACACAGAAATGCCAACTAGCCTCAACTCAGTTAGGCTAAGTCAACAAGGGGAAATGTAACTTTAGCAATTAATTAAGCACAATGAGTAGCCCGTTTCAGCATTGTGATTTGAATTCAAGCCCACTTAACGTTTCATTTGATGTGTGAACATTATTTAAGGCCTGTTTTGTTCTGGTACCAGGTTATTTATTTACCATGCTATTTTAAGTTGTGCCAGATTGTTTTTCCTCCTGTTTTTAGTCCTGAGGCAGACATCCCAAGACTCCCGAAAGTTCCGTGAGTCTCACGCAAATCCATAGAGACTCCCGGATGCCCGCAAACGAATGATAATCTCCCAGAAATCGCGCATCTCCCTCCCGCTCCTCATACGTCGCGCACCCCTCTCCACCGCATCCCTCCTTGCTCTTCACCACAACTTGAATAATAAATCTATATAAAATGCTGCGCTTCCCACCTCTAGTCGCAATGACTTCTGGGACTTCTAGATGCTTCTAGGTGCTAAAGTCTGCATCGATGCGTCCTCGATATTAAGAACACATCCGGGCACTTTCACGCATCCTCCGTTCTTGTGGTATTGAGTATTGAAACTGAACTTTCAACATTAAACATCCAAGGACTGAACATGGACACTGGACAGCCTAATTTACCACAATGCGTGATGTTGTGGTCGTGGTTTGCAGAGCTGGTGCAAACGCAAGTATCAAAGTTGTGTCTAATATATGCTAAAACATTTATACTTTTTAAGACCTTTTGTTTGATGTGCTTTGATCCACTCGCTTACGCCGGTGCAGCGCTGCCTGACCAGGGGATTTACACTCTGACTTCACGTTTTACTAAGGTCCCGTTTACACTAATGCGTTATCGTTTTAAAATGCATACGTTTTGCTACGGTTACGCCATCTGTCCACACTATGCCGGAGTTTTCGAGCCCCGAAAACGGAGCGTTTTGGAAACGCTGGAGAGGCCGTTTTCATTCTGAAACGCTGCTTCTCCATCTCAGTGTGGATGGGGGAAACGGAGACATCTGAAAACGGAGGTGTGGCTGCTGAGATTCGCTACTTGATTGGGGCTTTTGGGTCATTGCGTATCCTTCCCTTATTCGTCAAGCCCCTATCACATGACTATAACGCCACCAGAAGACGGCAGACGGCAGACGGCAGACCAGCCTTCACTGTAAATAACAACATGGACACAGAAATGGGAGCGTTGTTTGCACTATTGTCCGTTTTAGGCGCCATTGTGCAGTTAAACTCTGCCTCTGCATGTATTTACTCTGATATGACTCCCAGTCAACATTTTCGATAGCCATGGATGTTTTATATTCATTTGTTACTTTAAGTAACAACTCGACCTTGTCGTCTGTCCTCAAAAAGACCTCTCTTGCTTTCTTTGCCATCGCGTTCATCGTTCAACCAGCGTTTGTTGACTAACAATAACCAAATGCGAGCGAGACACGTGCTTTCTGTTTATACTTGAACGTGCATGCCCAGAGTGTGCGAATGGTCATGTGATATACGTTTTTGGTGGAGTAGTGTGGACAGACATATGTTCAGAAACGTTGGGTGAAACGCTAGTGTGGACGCGGATCATTTTCATGCTAAAATGCAGTTTTAAAACTAAAACGCACTAGTGTAAACGGGGCCTAAGTCACGTCTTTGTGGATTATGTCAACACATATTCCCTTTTCAAGTCGATCAACTCGATCTCTCAACACGAACGAAGGACAGAAAAACCTGCCATGTGAAAAAACACACAATCTTAGTTTGGTTTGAACACGAAAAGAGGTGAAGGCTGCAGTAGTGAAAAGTGAAAGTACCGACCCTCATTACGTCAGCAACGGATCTTGTTGAAACCATGGTTAAAACCCAGACAGGCAGTCAGGCAGATTAATACAGAGAGTGGCGATAGGCAGTGATTTCCAGAGCCTTGGGGCCACCACACAGAAGGCACAGTCACCTTTAGTCTAAAGACGAGTTCTGGGAATGGCTAAAAGGTCAATGGCCAGAAGATCTCAGAAACCGGATACATGAGAGACTATGTAAAACAGTGTTTCTCAACTGGTTTGGCCATAGGACCCACATTTTTACATGGTCATCAAGTCGCGACCCAAATTTTTAGGAACTATATTTTAATTTTAGGAATTATAATGAATTAATTTGTATTTATTTGTTAACATATACAAGTAGTGACAGAAAAATCATGAGAAAATCACCAAGACTTACAAATAAACATTTTTTTCATTGATTTCATTGGACAAAATGTATCAAATTATACAAATATTACAAAGTACAATTGCGCATTTCAAAATAAAAGTCCGGTATACGCATTTCAAAATAAATGTCCGGTATGAGCATTTCAAAATAAATGTCCGGTATGAGCATTTCAAAATAAAAGTCCGGTATAAGCAAAATAAGTTAAAAATTAATGTTTTACACACACTCCTCGACCCACTAAAAATGTTCCCGTGACCCACTTTTGGGTCGCGACCCACCAGTTGAGAAACACTGAAGTAAAAGATCTTGAATATAAAGGGGTGCTTGACCATGCAGAGCTCTATATGTCAGAAAGAAAGAACAACTATTCCAGCATATGTTTTACACAGCGGATGCTCTTCCAACTGCAACCCAGTACAACCCAGAAACACCCATACACACACATACACTAAGGCCAATTTAGTTAATTCAATTCACCTATAGCACATGTCTTTGGACTGTGGGGAAAACCAGAGTATCCAGAGCAAACACTGGGAGAACATGCAAACTCCACACAGAGATGCCAACTCACCCAGCAAAGACTCGAACTAGCGACTTTCTTGCTTTGAGGCGATCATGCTAACCACTGAGTCACCGTGCCACCCCATTCTACAATGTTATTTACGTGGAAAAAGATTCAAACATTCTTCCCCCTCAGAAAGAAATGAACTGAATGGTTCTATAAGGAACACAGAATGGTTCTCCTTTGGCACCGCAGTTTATTTTTAAAACTATAGTGTATAGAACAGCAGTATGTGTGTGTGGTGTGTGTGTGTGTGTGTGTGTGTGTGTGCGTAATAGAGTCGTCTGACGGTTTCTAACACACTGTAAGCTTTGATGCATGTTTCTGTTAAAATTAATGGCAGTGGTGTTTCCTGGCCTGGTGTCATTTATTTCACAGGATTGATTGGAGGCTGGAAGTGCAGACAAATGTGTTTGGGAAGTGTTCTAATTTAAAATATGGCTGCCTGACCTGGAAGAGAAGGCAAAGAGACAATACATCCTTCAAAACACATGACCCGGGTGTCCGAGAAAGTTAACTTCACAAACACAGAGCACATGCTATGAAGCTCATCAGTGCAACAACACATACTGTACATGTGCTCTATGTTACTACATGTGTTATATGCTGATGATATACAATGTTGCTGGGCAATAATGGAGAGCATTGTTGCTTGGCTACTTTATTATTGAGAATCGGCAATGATATTGTATCTGTATCTCATTGGACTTATTAGTTACCCTGTGTCTCACCTGATTGCCCACTGACGGCATCATTTCCCAAAGTTTCCCAGAAACATTGCTCAAAAAGCTGGCCATGCAGTGTTTTATCAGCATCAGTACAGTGTGTGTGGCGTACATCAAGTTCAGATAACTACAAGCAAAAATGCATGTGAAACAGAGCTGAACCATGTGTAAGTGGATACAAATCTGAAATAAATTAGTGTTTGAGTGCCTGATATAATATTTAATATTAAAATGTATAATTGTACTGACCCAGCCAAGACTCGAAAAAGTGACTTTCTTGCTGTGAGGCTTTAGTGCTACCCACCGCGTAGTGAGTAGCACGTTCGCCTCACAGTAAGAAGGTCGCTGGTTCAGCCCTGGCTGGGTCAGTTGGCATTTCTGTGTGGAGTTTGCATGTTCTCCCCATGTTGGTGTGGGTTTCCTCCAGGTGCTCCACTTTCCCCCACAAGTGGTACAGGTGAATAGGGTGAGCTAAATTGTCCGTAGTGTATGAGTGCGAATGTGTATGGCTGTTTGCCAGAGATGGGTTGCAGCTGAAAGGGCATCTGCTGCTTAAAACATATTTGGGATAAATTGGTGGTTCATTCCGCTGTGGCGACCCTTGATGAATAAAGGGACTAAGCTTAAAAGAAAATGAATGAATGAATTATTACATTAATTAATTAATATTTCTTCATCTATTTATTAATATATGAATAGATTTATAACATCATCACCAATCTATTTGCGCTGTTCTACTACTAGCAGTAGTCATCTTTATCTGACTGTTCAATGGATATTTTTTATTATTTAACAAATAATACTATACTGTATATTTTATTATTATTATTATAAATTACTATATATATTGAACATCTAACTGTTTAATCATAATTTCTCACACATTTTTAATAAATTATTATACAATAACTTTGTAAAATAAAATAAATACACATGGTAGCTTTTATTAAACAATTATGAAATAAATCACAAATAATTATCATTATTGTTTAATAAATTATTGAACATTTAATGACTTTTCATAAGTTTCCCTTTATTAATCCAGCTGCAACCCATCTCTGGGAAACATTCATACACACTCAGGCCCCGTTTACACTAGTGCAATTTCGTTTTAAAACGCATAAGTTTTGCTACGGTTACGCCATCCGTCCACACTACGCCGGAGTTTTCGAGGTGCGAAAACGGAGCGTTTTGAAAACGCTGGAGAGGCCGTTTCCATTCTAAAACGCTGCTGTTGCGTCTCAGTGTGGACGTGTTAAAACGCAGACTTTTGAAAACAGAGGCATGGCTGCTGAGATCCGCTACGTGATTGGGGCTTTGGGTCATTGCGTATCCTTCCCTTATTCGTCAAGCGCACGTGGCTATAACGTCACCGGCAGACGGCAGACCAGCCTTCACTGTAAACACTGCATTTTAGATAGCCATGGATGTTTTATATTCATTTGTTACTTTAAGTAACAACTCAACCTCGTCGTCTGTCCACTAAAAGACCTCTCTTGCTTTCTTTACCATCGCGTTCATCGTTCAACCAGCGTTTGTTGACTAACAATAACCAAACGCCGAGCGAGACACATGCTTCCTGTTTATACTTGAACGCGCATGCTCAGAGTGCGCGAATGATCACGTGATATACATTTCTGGTGGAGTAGTGAAGACGGAGATCTTTTGAGACGCTTGGGTAAAACGCTAGTGTGGATGCGGATCGTTTTCATGCTAAAACGCCGTTTTAAAACTAAAACGCACTAGTGTAAACGGGGCCTCATTCACACTCATACACTATAAACAATTTAGCCTACCTAATTCACCTATACCACATGTCTTTGGACTTGTGGAGGAAACCGGAGCACCTGGAGGAAACCCACGCAACCACGGGGAGAACATGCCACACAGAAATGCCAATTGACCCAGCCGAGGCTCGAACCAGCGACCTTCTTGCTGTGAGGCAAACGTGCTACTCACTACGCCACCATGGCGCCTGTTTCAGCTAAGTAGTTTAAAAAAAATGGTACACTCAAAAACTTGCTGCTTGTTTAAACAATTTATTTAAAATGAGTTGAAACAACACAATTTCTTAGGTTTTTCTGAGGACAACTTGATTATTTCATGTTCCATCCACCTAAATTTGTAAAAACGAATAAGTTGGCGTTATCAATTTGGGTTGGCACAACATGAACCCATTATTTCTTACAGTCTCTATTGTGGTTTTGTTAATGACTCATCCAATCAAATGTAGCTATTCATTGTCTAATATTGGTGTTTGCCACTGATATATAGTGTTGTACAGCAGGACTAGTTAGTGCGGTTGATCTGAGTCCAGTATTTCCCAGTGCAGACGCAGAAGGGCAAGACACACATCCAGTCTGACAGTCTCCAAGGTGCCAGAGGAGCTTTTTCATTGAGTTTAAGAGAAAGATACGTCTTTCAGTCAGCCATTAAGCTCTCTGTCTGTGTTCTCTGTTCAGAAAGAGAGTTTTATTGCTGTCATGGGAGCATGTGTGCTTCTGGGCCCATTCATTCATGTCAAATGAATCTTAAAACACTTTGCAAGGAATATATGTCATTTCCAGATCTACATAATCAAACTAAACCTGTCACCGCAATATGCACCTACAAATAAAGGCACAGTAAAGCCTAAGATGTTCAAAACAACAATTTTTTTTATTAAGTTACTATATGATTTTAAAGTGCTTTTGAAAACGCTTGATGTTTTGTTTAGTTCTAACTGGAACTTTATTTTAAGGAATAGATAAGGATATTTACAGATTATGTCAGACTGCCATGATTCAATGAAAAAAAATCTTGGGTTATTGATCATTTCTTTATTTCTATACTTCACAGAAAGTTGTCTCAAATTTGTAGACATTAGTTGAGAAAGCAACAATTGGCGATTAAATAAAAGGTTTTTATGCATTTCATTTTTTGACAATTATGGCCCGTTTCGACTGAGTGGTATGGTACGGTACGGTTCGGTTCGGTACGCTTTTTTGGTCATTTCCATTGTCAAAGGGTACTAAAAAGCAAACCATACCGTACCACTTTTCGGGTACCCTTTTTGCTATTGGTTTACAAAGATACGTCACCAGAGCACACAAGCAGAAGAATAAAAACAAAGAAATCGTCATTTTTAAAAACACAGCCGAGACATTACACCGTTATAATATATACATATAATAACACGCCATGGTCGATCTAAGCACAAACAAACCTTGTTGTCGTCTTAATGAACAGCCACAAAAACAAGAACAAAATCTGCTGTATGCTGTTGTTGTTTTACAAGCCCGTCTAAAAGCGCGAGCGGTTTCACTTTCTCCAGAGAGGTCGCCGCGCGTCTATATTTGAAATAAAGAACTTCTTGAGCTGATGATAATAACGTGTGCATGATTATTAAATTGCTTCTGACGATCCTTTCTGAAACGGACAAATTCGAGAGTGAAGCATAAAAAAAGGAGAGGCTGGAAAAATAAAGAAGCAAATGATTCTTTCAGCAACCTAAAACATGAACAAACGACCATGTTTAACTATTAACATCACCTTTTAGGCCATTATGAACTCAGCAATGACAGAATTACTTTCTAACAGAGGTTACATGAGCTGATGAAGATTAAAGATAATTACAGATGAGAGGTTTGCACTGACTGTGGGCTATATTTTGTGTTGTTTTTGAAGCCAAACGAGGACTAAATGTATGCTTTTTAAATGTGTACTTTTTTTTAAATTGGTAACATATCGGAGACTGTAAGCGGCTGTAAGTGTTCATATATGTTGCATTTATTTATTTATTTTATATAATTGCAGATGTTGCAGTAGGGTATTTCGCACTACCATCATTGATCTGCAGTTATAATCAAATCATGTTCATAGAAAGTTAGTAACAAACATTTATACACAAGTGTTTATCTGTATGAAGCTGTTTTGTGAGAAGTGCTTATATGAAATGTGAACGACCCGTACAGCTTTACTTTGACATTTCCTCCAGCGAGAATGACGATGTCGATGTACACCAGGCCCACCAAACCATTGGTACCCTTTTGGCAGTGGAAACGCAAGCCTGATAGAATGACCCGTACCGACCCGTACTGTACCACTCGGTGGAAAAGGCCCATTAAAGTTATTTAGTAGTGAGTAGGGATTTTAGTTTTATGGATTTAGTATCACTATCGTGACCCTGGAAACACTCACTAAGCAATGATAGAAATTGCATCAAGATGACGTATTTCCAACTGACACTAAATATTGAGTATATTAAGTATAATATTGGGGCGGAGTTTTATTTTTGTGCTCCTCCTCTTCTCTTTCACTCACAGCAAACTAATAGTAAGAGGGGCGTGGCTAAGCATAATACGCCCAAACTCTCACACTGACACCATCAGAGAAGGATGTTCCATTCCAGAGCTGAAGCAAATCATTTGATTATTCAGGGGCAGTGCGGTGGTGCAGTGGGTAGCGCTGTCGCCTCACAGCAAGAAGGTTGCTGGTTCAAGCGCTGGCTGGGCCAGTAGGCATTTCTGTGTGGAGTTTGCATGTTCTCGCCGTGTTTGCGTGGGTTTCCTCTGGGTGCTCCGGTTTCCCCCAGTTCAAACACATGCGGTATAGGTAAATTCACTAAGCTAAACTGTCCGTAGAGTATGCGTGTGAAAGAGTGTGTATGGGTGTTTCCCAGTGATGGAAGGGCGTCCGCTGAGTAAAACATATGCTGGACAAGTTGGTGGTTGATTCCGGGAGATTGTATGTTTTGATTTCATGCTAATTTTTAGACAGATTTTGTAGAGTAGATTCCTTTGGATTATTTATTTTGACCTCTTGTCCAAACGTGAGCATTGCTGGTTGTTTTGCAAAAAAGTGTAACTGCAGTTGCCATCCATGTTTTTTTGATTGCTTGTTTCTGTACTTTATTGAAAGTAATGTAAAGTTTTTTTTGTCTTCAATGTAAACATGGGATGGGAACACGGGAACACAAGTTCAATTCAAGGCTCGAGGTCCTTTGCCAACCCTTCCCCTCTCTCTGCTCCCAATACTTTTCTGTCTGTAACCTCAACTGTCCAATCTCAATTAAATGTGAAAAACCCCTAAAAAAACAAACAAACAACAACAAAAAAAAACATGCTCGAAGGAAGTGTGTGACTGTTACGCTCATCTTTTAAATGCATTTGTAAGACTGCATGTTATAAGAAGTCTTTTACTTTTGCATGCAGCGGTGCTCATCACTGTCAGTTCCAAAGCAGTGGACCAATGAGAAGAACTCACTTTTTTGAAGCAAAGAGATGTTCGGTGTGAATAAGCCCTGACTAGGGTTCGTTCATTCAATAGTTTATGTGCATCACACTAAGCACTCTCCTGTGAAAGTGATGAAATAAGAGGAAAGCTTTTAATGAAATCTGAAGAGATGCGTTCGAAAACCTTAATACCAGATGGAAAGAGTAATGTGTTCATTCAGCTGACAAAAATGCATGTGAATACCAAGAGAAACCATTAGCATTAATTAGTTTAGTAAATGCTGTATACTAAATAATTAGGAAATAATGTAGTAACAAATAAGAACTTAACATTTTTACTCAAATTTTTACCAAATGATTTCTAACACATGCTCACTGTGAAAACATATCCCCGTATACATTTCTGGAGAGCGCGAATCATGTAACCAGAGATATGTATTTCTTTAAACCGAATGCTACGGGGCGGTATGATGCTGCGGACGGCTTGTTTCTTACGTATCAATAATGAGCCTGGGTTACGTATTACAATTCAAGAGTTCACATTTAGCTGATGATTGATTATAAAGCTTGTTTGGCATGCTGTCCCAGAAGAGAGCCCTGAGCTCATAAGGTTCTCGAGTCTGCCCCCCCCCCCACCCCCAATTTGCAAGGCGAGAGGGGAGTTTGAGCTCAGGTAGATCTCGAGAACTCCCCTGCGGGCAGCTAATGAACGGATAGTGATTGCTCTTAAGAGAGAGAACTACTTACTAGGAGCATGTCTATGGTGCCGATTTGGATTAGTCAATTAACTTAAGTATCATGTTTTTGGACGGAAGGAGGAAACCGGGGGAAACCCATGTGAGCACGGGGAGAACATGTAATCTCCGCACAGAAACATCAGCTGGCTTGGTAAGAACTAGAACCAGTGATGTTCTTGCTGTGAGGCAACAGTGCTAACCACTGGGCCACCGTGCCACCCATCTAGGAAAAACGAAGATGGCTGTTATATGGAACTTAGGGTATTTATAGTGGCTTAGGAATCGGCTGATTGATAAATTGAATAATGTGGGACCGGCTGCAAGCAATCATCTGCACATGATCCTCTTGAAACTTTACTTAAACAAAATGTTCCACCAAGAATGTCACTTTTTTGGAAGTGGTAGCTGACGTTTCCTTAATAATTTAGTGATGTTATATCTCACCAGAGAAGGCACAACATGCCACAAGGGGGAAAAAAAAAGAAATAAAGTAAAAAGCAGCATACACCAAAAAACGAGAATGAGAACTCATTGTTGTAAATGAAACCTATTTGTCGATGGAGCACATCAGTCTTGTGAAGCGGGGTAAATTAGAAGGCTTGTGTTTCCGTGGGGTTGTGCTGAATGCCAGTGGGTAACGTTCACACAACATCCCTCTGTGCATACTATTTACCCCTGGATTGCTTCAGGCTAATGTCTCAATAATTTTCCCTCTTTTTTTTTTTCGCAGGTCCTTCCCACAAAGGACTTGACTAATGATCCATGGACAAAATGAAGCATTCAAATTTATTCATTAATCATTCATCTCCAGCTCATTGAAAATGCTAAACTTCCACAAAATTAAGATTGAATATTGAAAAGTGATTGAGGGAGACAGCTCTCTGAGGAGACGGGAAAAGAGAGGATAAACAAGAAGGGGAAAAAAACGACAAAGGACGTCGTGCGAGAGGCGGTTCGAGGCCGACCACAGCCTGGTTAGGGTTACGCGGGTATACTATCTGCTAGTTAAGGTCAGAGGGGTTTAAGTAGGTGTAATTAGATCCAAGAATCTAGAGAAGCGTAGAATTTCTGTCAACACAGCCCCCTAATTATTCTCTTTTCCAATTAATGGTGACATAGATTAATTATCTGATGAGGCAAAGCCAATTGCAATCATTCACCCCGCTAAAATTAGATCATTCCTGACAGTAGCATGAAAGTCACCTGCTTCATTGTTATGGATTGGGCCGTGAGCGTCGGACAGGCGAGAGAGTGAAGCATGCTGGGGGGGTTTAAGTAAGTTGTCTGGTGCAGGTGAGCGTCCAATTACTCCGCTATGTGAACTGTAGGCATCTCCTTCTCCATCCGCCGGCATCTGCGTCTGTTTGCTTGCTGCGGGACATGGCTGCTAGTTGAGTCATCTGTCAGCGAGAGCAGGAACTCAGAGAGACGCTGGATTGCGTTTGACAACTCCTCCTGTTTAAATGGGACGGCAAATGGAATCAATGAGTGTTGGCTAATTCAGAACAAAAACCTGTAGTGCATCTGAAGCCTACAGAGGATTGACACTGATGCCTCGGCCACACTGAAAAATCCATTCCGCTTGGAAAGGCCTGATGCCAGGCATGATCTGCTGTGTAAACTAGCTTTCTTGGTTTATGTGCTTTTAATAAGTGTAAAGTCATTGGCTTGGGATGGGTGTATGGGTGTTGTTTATTGTAACTATACAACTGATGACAAAATTGTCAAACGAGTTTCAATTAGTAATAAAACATGCCACCAAATCAGCTTATCAGATTGATTTCTAAAAGGTCATGTGACACTAAAAACTTTTTAGAAAGATTTTACTTTAAATCTCAGAAATGAATTACATTTTAAAATCTATTCAAATAGAAGAAAGTTATTTTAAATTAAGGATGCACAATATTTAGGTAATATTTGTAAAAATCCTATCGCCTATCCAAGTTTTTGGAACAACAAATAATAACTTGACTTCTAGTCGATCATTTGGTATCAGAAGTGGCTTATATGAAAGGCAAAGGCCTCTAGATTACGCTTATTTTACCAAAATAAAATATGATCATGCCTTGATTTTGAATTATTTAATTTGGACAATGAGAACTGACTTTACTTAGACAAAAGTCTTGTCACTTAACAGAGATAATGTACAGTTTAGAATATAAAGTCATGGTGTAGTGGAAGAAGAATTAATATTGTGTATGACGCCCATGATCTTGGAGGACTGCATCCATACATCTCTGCAATGACTCAAATAACTTATTAATAAAGTCATCTGGAACGGCAAGGAAAGCGCACTTGCAGGACTCCCAGAGTTCATCAAGATTCTTTGTATTCATCCTCAATGCTTCCTCCTCCATCTTACCCCAAAAATGCTCAATAATGTTCATATCTGATTGGGCTGGCCAATCCTGGAGCACCTTGACCTTCTTTACTGTCAGGAACTTTGATGTGGAGGCTGAAGTATGAGAAGCAGCGCTATCCTGCTGAAGAATTTGCCCTCTTCTGTGGTTTGTAAAGTAATGGGCAGCTCAAATGTCTTGATACCTCAGGCTGTTAATGTTGCCATCCACTCTGCAGATCTCTCGCACGCCCCCATACTGAACGCAACCCCAAACCATGATTTTTTCTTCACCAAACTTGACTGATTTCTGTAAGAATCTTGGGTCCATGCGGGTTCCAGTAGGTCTTCTGCAGTAGTTGTGATGATTGGGATGGAGTTCAACAGGTGATTCATCAGAAAAATCTACCTTCTGCCACTTTTCCAAATGATAAACTAGAAGTCAAGTTATTATTTGTTGCTCTTACAACTGGGATCGATGACAAGACTTTTGTCAGGTAGTCTGTATATATAAGACTACTTTGTAGTAGTGGTTGTAATAGGTTTATTTAACAGGGACCATGCTGTAAAACATTGCTACCATATCAAGCAGCCAATGCTGCTTGACCAGTCCCTAGTTAGGCTTTTCATACAATAATAAAACAGTACAAATATCTTTAATACTGTATATATTTTAAATGCTGAGAATTGATGTTTACTGTAGTTTAGCCAGAGCTGCTAAAACTGAAAATGGGTGCTTAAACTGCAGATCATATGAACATTATAATATTAAAACATGAACTTATTAATTATTTCTATATCAGTTATATTATATCAGTTATATATCAATTTCTATATCAGAATTGACCATGAGAAGAACTTATTGCTAGGTTAATAGTATAGATTAAAATGTTTCATATCTGGCTTCCCTATTTTAAACGTCACTAATGTTCCAGGAGATTACTGTTTTATTGTTGTTGTTTTTTGACGGGGTCAAATGAATTTTATCCCTTGGCGAGAATAAAAAAATCTTACTGAACTTTTGAATAGTGATGTATATATGTAACATACTAAAATATAATAGAAAAATAAAAATACCTATGATCATACGTTTAGTTTTCTCAGAACACATATACTGCATACTTTCATGACTGCAAAAAGATGCTTTGTGGCATTTTAGTCAAACTCTGTTCAATTCTCAGATGACGTTGACACTTTGGAACACTTTTATAGTGTGCTGTACGACAAGATTGAGAAACACAAAATAAAGGAACAATAAAGACAGTGTGCACCACACTCCTGGTGAACTGCGCGTGGGTTCAGTGCATGCCTGTTTTAAAAAACCTCAGCAACCAGTTTTTCTATTAAACTGCCTTGCACTGTCAACCAGCTTGGGAACTGAGCTGGCCTAGCCATGCAGAAATTTTCTGACTAACAATTATATCAGAAACAAGATCTTGGATTACGGTCCCCTGAGAGCAGCGCGGTGGGCGTTCGCTCCAATTATTACTGGCCATTCACAACTCTCCACCCTGCTCTCTGTTGTTAGCAATTGTCAATTATGCTATCCCTGGTGTAAACTTGCATAACCCGGAACTGAGTGCCCAATCTTGCAGCGGCGTTACAAGATGACAGGCTTGCACGCTTTCTCTATTTCACTTTACTCTTCCCCCATCTCTCTACTTGAGTTGAGCTGTTTGGAAGCAGTCGTTTGTTCCTCAAGAAGGCACAGGGACACATCAGTGGAACTAGTTTTTGCAGTTCGTAACCTTTAACGATTCCTTGTGTGTTGATGTGGATATCTTTTGCATACGGTGTGCTGTGTGGGAAACATTGGGACAGAATCAACATGATTAAAGTCTGCATACAGAGCAGTGGAATATTTGCATTGGTTTGAGCATTAAACTGAATTCAGAAATGTTGTTATTAGCGACACCGGTGGCCATTTGGTGAATTGCAGATGCAACTTACTGCTCATATCACACTCATGCACATGTAACATACATAATATTTAATATACTCATGGTCAAATTCTTTGCTTGGGAAGAAAAAAGGTTAGAAATAACTCGGGATAACAAACATCTCTGTTTACATAACTGAGAACGACGCTTTCCTCACTATAACAATATTAACACACAAGAAAAATGACATTTGTTTTCACCCTTTTGAAAGGCCAGGATTCAAAATGCCCAATTATCTATAGCGATATTGCTGTTGAATAAGAGTATGACATTATTCTGCTGCTGGATATGCACAACGTGGATTTTTCATTCAATAATTATTCTCAACATGCTGTCGTTTTGTTAAAATATTTGATCTGAAAATGTAAAGTCATTTGGGGTAAATTAGTTATTTTCAATCTGACTCCGTTAACTCTGTTGACTCTGAATGGCTTTTAAGGTTGTTTGGATCATTGGATCAAAATGTTATCTACCACAGTTCTAACCTGATAAATGCAGATCTAGGTTTATTCACACTTGTAGTTCAGTTTTCTTTGTTCATTTGGTCCAAACAGGAAAACTATACATTACACATATACAACTATACTGTACATTGGTGTCTTTAGGCTCTATTATAGTGATCTAGGGCTGGGTGATTTGGCTTAACATCAAAATCTTGATTAATTGAACATTTTAACCTGATTATGATTAATGAGCGATTATTTTATTTATTTATTTATTTATTTTGCTCTCATAGTTCACTGACCAGTTTTGTACAGTAAATATGCTCTCATATTACAAGTGAGAGATTTTTGGATGAAGGGTGCATTACTTGATTTTAAAATAATTGAAGGAAACACACACTATCTACTACCTATGATTATTTACTGAACATCAGTGTTGAACAACTAAAATTAAAACACACACTGCCTAAAACAAACTGTCAGTTTATTCTTATAAAAAAGTGAAAATAAATAACCTGCACTTTTGGAAACAACATTTTTTATTTTCAAAGTTTTTTATATTAAACGTAGAAAATAAGCATCTCTAAGCATCTTTTCTAAATAAAATAACTCTCGTGTATCCTTGAATTTGAATGTAAATAATAATTTTATTGTATTAGACAATCTGCCATGGCAGTAGAGAAAAAAATGGAAAAAATTTACCTGGAAAAATTCTAATTATTGGTTCTGAATGTCAATTTCGATTACTTTTTGATTAATCACTCAGCCCTAATCTAGGCACAAAGTCTGAAGCGCATGGCTCAAAAGCATTAAGGGTGTATCTGAATCCACTTTTGCTATTTTAGGGATGGAAAAATACACTTTGCACCCTGGTGCATGGTCTAACACGGTTGTGCTTATTCTCTTAATGAGTTGTGGGTGTGTTTTGAGTATAACGTGCATTAAACCAATCAGAGTCTCCCATTCCCTTTAAGAGTCAGTTGCGTTGCGCCATGGCGCAATTGCTATTTACATGACAGATTTTATCGCTTAACAGAAACTTTGTTAGTGGAAAAACCAAGCCATCTGCAGTGCGAGGATAATGAACAAGCCTCCTTCATTCGGCCTGTTTACTTTCTCTTTACTTTACTTTTACTTGTTACTTTACTTTCGTGGAGTAAGGAAACGGTGGAAACTCTCTCCACTGAAGACCTCCATTAGCCTACATATTTAATTTTGTTTGTTAAGCGCAAAGATTTTTTCCAAAACGATTTCAAAATTTAGCTCTAATGTCCGGCAAACGAATAAATGAACAATAATAATGAATTGTGGTCAAAACTTATATCCAAAGTTATATCCAAACGCTTGTCCTATTCTTATGACCAATATGGTGATGTAGAGGTCTCCAAAACCCAACAGATGGACAAATCTAAACTTGTTTTTATTAAAACAAATAATATAAAATATAAATATATAAAATATAATATAAATATAATACATAATACTGCTAATAATAATAACATTATCCAATTGAAAATTGTCATGAATAAACGGAAAAAGCCCCCCAAGATGAGGGATGGGGGCAGTGTTTTATATTTATGTCAAAAATAATAATTTTAATCCTTTATTTTTTTCTTATGTAAAGAAAAAGTCAAATGTAAAAGTGTATTACTGTACATACTGTGTGTATTAAGCAATGTGGAAGCATTTGGACCTGCATAGGCGCATAACTAACGTGCTCTGCGCTGGACTTTAGACCAGTTTTTAGTTGGTCAATGGCACAATCTATTTCAGTACCTCAAAATAGAGGCTGAAGGTTAGTAAGCAGTGAGTAAAAATTGTCTCATTATTAACCCTTTCTTGGCTGTAATGTTTTCTAGATTCCTGTCATTTAGTAAAATTGCACATTTGCATACATCTAGAGAGGGCCCCATTTAGGGTTGAAGGTCCTTCAACAGCCCCTATTTCCCATATGCCACTGTCTGTCTGGCTATTCTAAACAAGTCAGCTTCACAATACAGACAACAACAATAAGAAACCATAACAAACGGCACATTGTACAACTACAAGTTTATTTATCTACCATTCTTTACCGACTACAAATGCCTCATTGGTGAATAGTATCGCTTTAATGCTATGCCTTGCTGTACTCTGATAGTACAATGTAAAGTCTGGTCTACACAATGCTAGTCTGTGTCTGGGGGAGGAGATCAACGCAGAGCTGTGACAAAGTTTGGAGTAAGGCTGCTCCTTTTGTCCTTCACACTCGGAGGAGCTTGAAGAACTCCTCGTCTTCATGCTCCATTCACCAGCCTGACTTCCAGAGCTGGCCTCCCCTGACTGAGCCACAAACACACCGCCGCTCACCTCATTATAAGCGCGCATAGCACACCTTCCACAGAGACCAAATGTCTTTTGTGTTAGATCATCCACACATCGCTGCTGCATTATTCCAATAGTCGAAATCATGTTAAATACAATGCTAATTTTAATCAGGATTAACTCTTTCCCTACCATCGACAGAATTTCCTGCGATTTGACACAAAACCTCCTTGCCATTTATGGAGTTTGTTTTCACTGCTATGCTAGAGGGGGCGCTATAACACACTTTCAGGAATATTCTGATACAAAAAGAGGCGAAGAAGAAACATAAACAAGCCCCGCTTGCACACATGTAAGCTACAATGGTCAAATTATTTACAAAATTTAATTAAACCAAACATTACCTAAATAAATGTAGATCCTATGACAAGGTTGGTGGACTCGATCTGCTTGAACTAAGCTTTGTTTATCATTTTGAATCCAGTTTGAAGGTGCTGTATGTCAGTTTTTTAATCTTCTAAAGAATAAAAACACCTTATAATAATATGTTTGCAGAAATTTAAGAAACATGCTAAGTCAACATTCTTGTTGAAAACCTATGTAAAGTCAGATATTCTGCTTTGAAAATGTGCTTTCCATGCCGGAACGTCTGTCTTTGTTTTGGTTCTTTTAACCCATCCAATGCCAGTTTAGCCAATTATATCTCAGCACCCCGGGTTACCTTGGTGGAAAACAGCATATTTCCTTCGTTGAGTCTCGAAGGCTCTCAAAGCATGCATCTGTGACCGAAATGCAACCTCCGGTGGACAGTAGCAGACTCCGAAATGAGACATGGATTCAGAGTTCCACATGAGGTGTTTATTAATGAGCAAATAATATAAATATGACAAATGTAAACATTAGGTGAGCACGTTACATTGTAACCCTGTGTCCTAACAACACACTATGTGACCAGATTTGTAGTGATAAGAAATTTGACTGTTTGCACCTGACAGAAATTTAAATACAGCCATTCAGAGCACAGATAAGTGCACTTACTGAACTCCAGCGAAATGGTAAGGTTTATAATCTAGTTGATCTTATTAATATTAGCATTATTAAATGTAGATGCTGAATCACTGATATGTGTTGGCTTGCATTTTTCTAAAGTTCAATTTCTAATGGTTTATTTTATTTTGAAGATTTGAGGTGAACTACTGTATGTATCTGCTGCTGCTTTCAGTATATGGCAATAAATGGCATTCAAACTCACATTGTTAGCATTTAACACTGAATAAAGCACATGATCTGTACCTGATGTGATCATTGTCATAGTGTTCTGTAGTTCAGCTGTTTCTGAAATATACGTTTCATGTGTTGGCTAGGACAAAAACTCGCATGCCGCTGCTTTTTGATTAATTTAGACCATAACTTTTGATTTGACCTGTAATTCTTAATAGGAGGTTTTTCCAAACCACTTTATGATGATCCAAACCCAAACTTACTGTCTTTTAGGGTTGGGCGATGTCGACCAATTTGGCATCATATGATGTCTAATGTGAAACATCGCTATGGACGATGGCATCGTTGTCATAGGCGGCATAACTAATTAATTATTTGTAGCCTACCGTGTCAACTACCTGACCCGCATGGTCTTTGTTTTACCCATAACCAACTCATAAATTAATAAAGATAAGTTACACACAAATAACCACCTGTCAATTCCTTTTTCCGCGAGATGAATAGACACAGTGATCTGTGTCGTTATAATGGCATCAACAAACTTGGTGGGTAAAAAAAGGTGCACAACCAACAGGAACCAACCAACAGTATCTGAGGGTTATGCTAAAATGACTATGTTCAGCTGTATAGTGTGGACGGATGGCTGTTCAGAAAAGCTATATGAAACGTCAGTGTGGATGTGGATCCTTTTCGTTCAATAATGCCATTTTAAAACTGAGCTGTATTAGTGTAAACTGGGCCTATGTGTGTATTTTTTGCGAGCAGGGTTGCTGCTAGGATGGGGCGGGCCGGAGGATCGCAATGCCGGCTCAGCATCGTGATGTCTATCGGCTATCGGCGATGGACGATGGCATCGCCAATGACCCAACCCTACTTTCTTTTGTCTTTTTTTTAATCTCTTCACACTGTGTTTTCTATTTTACTATCATGACCATCATTTTACAAGTTCTGTAAAACCATCTGTGTACACAATAATATTCATCTAAAATCATCCAACAGCAATGTATGAGGACACTATCGAAACGTGCTCATGATAGCTATTGCCACCATTCGCTTTAACTGTATCCCAGTAAGCCAAACATCTCGTTTGAGTTTCATGGAATGGGTAAATAATATTTGACTTTTCACTTCTGGGTGAACTATTCCTTTAAGCTTAGCCATCTTAACCTCATCAAGCATTAACCTGAATGGGACCCATTGTAGTATACAGTCCAATCCTTATAAATAGTGCTGTGTATATGTGTGTGTGCGTGTTTGTGGGGGTACTAAAGAGCCCATACCTGGAGGGCTTTCATTTTCTGGTTGTTCTGGTTGGAGAGGGTCTGGAAGCGGGCCAGCTCTGCCTGGCTGTAGACGCTGCGGTGTTTGAAGTATTTTAGCATGGCTTTGTGCATCCTCTTCTGCAACAAAGAAAGCTGGGGAAGAAAGAAAGAAAGAGAGAAAGAGAGAGAGGGAGAATTGGTAAGGCAGGAGAGGAAATTAATGGCAGTGTTCAAGAAGAATGATGGAGGGGAATAGAGAAAGCAGTCAATAGCCCATTCTGCAGTACACGGGGCTGACAGGAATTTCACAGTCTCTTGCTCTCCCTGCCCACTCATGTGCACTGGGCGGAAACCAGTCACATCTGGCTGCCAGGATGGGGGGTTAATTTTCTCTAAATGCTTCAGCGGTTTTGTTCTAGCTCAGGCAAACTCAGTGACTGCAAAGCTGATGAGTAAAATATTTCGACTTCACTCACTTTAACTTTATACCAATCCCCTCCAGACATATTTTACACATACACAAAAAGTCATGAACCCCCTGCCGCAACAAGAAATTATTCCGAGTACACTGGAAAAAAATGAGAGTGTGTGTGTGTGTGAGAGAGAGAGAGAGATTAGACAAGAAAGAAAGAAGGAAAGCATGCTGCTCTCTTTATTATTTGTGCAGTTTTCCAGAAAAAAAGGGGGTTTCAATTCAGAGGGATGTCGTCCCTTGTTTCGCCCCATCTCTTCTCTCTTCCTTTAAGCTTATCATTGCTTGGCAATGTGTTCTTCGGAGCATGAAAAAACTAAAGCGAATTAGCTCAGCCTTTAACTGAACGAGTGTACAAAAAAAGTCCTTTATGGAGCTGTGTCAAAACCTGTACTATTCTATTAATGCCTAAAATAACAATAGTTACAATGTAGTGTAGAAAAAAAACTGCTTATACAGTGTCTGGGCTTTTTATTCTCTTGTAACAACCCAACTCTGCATGTGTACAATTTCTGTTAGGCCTTCAGGGTTACTACAACAAAAAGCTGCCACCAACCTTTTGTTTACAAGTACTAAATGATTGTTGAAGTTGTAGGTAGGCCCAGGGTTTGTGCATTTAACCACTGCAAGGGGGCAGTCTAGCTCTCTTATTCACACTACACACTGGCAAATCCAACTAAACTGGCACTGTGCCAATACGTCATTCTATAGGATAACCTGTGTTGCAGTGTATATTAGTCATGATAAGAGTGCAAAACAAAGACATTTGTCAGCATAACCAAAGGATGCCACATAAACCACATTAATAATAAGATTCCATCTGTCACTTAGCATATATATAGCGCTATGGAAAATATATATATATAGCGCTATGGAATATATATATATATATATATATATATATATATATATTCTAATAAGGTCTGATGACAACAAATTCATTCTTTCATTCATTTACCTTCGGCTTAGTCCCTTTATTCATCAGGGGTCACCACAGCGGACTGAACCGTCAACTTATTCAGCATTCTTGTTTTACACAGCGGATGCCCTTCCAGCCGCGACCCAGTACTGGGAAACACCCATACACGCTAACATGCACACTCATACACTACGGCCAATTTAGTTTATTCAATTCACCTATAGCTCATGTGTTTGGACTGTGGGGGAAACCGCAGAACACAAAGTAAACCCACGCCAACACGGGAAAAACATGCAAACTCCACACAGATATGCAAACTGGCCCAGTTGGGACTCGAACCTGAGATCACAACATCTTTTGCAAATTTCAAAAAAAAATTTACATTTGTAAATTGATCGCAAACATTTTCAGATGTTATTTTCTGTTTAAATTGCAATCATTATTATTACTGAAAATTTTCAAATGGTCTCCTAGTTTTCTCATAGTTATATACTGTATATATACACACAATGACTGTTTTCATAATTGCAAAACATTTTCAAGTGGTCTAATTATGGTTTCCATATACACGAGTACCGTGTCCCAGGCAGTTGTACACTGCCAAACAAAACAAAACAAGTCAAGGAAATATTTCTAATTTTCATTTTTGAACCTAATATATTAAAAACAGCATATAAAAATAACTAGAAATATATATAAATATTTAAAACTTCAGATAAAATCTGAAAAATTTTTAAAAAATGGATCTAAATAATAAATTCAGAGTAATAATTTAAAACAAAAAATCAACCTAGGTTTATTATGTATACGTACCCCAGTATACATTTCAGGAGAGAGTGAAGACGTCCCAGGAGGAATGCTTTTTCACACTTTATCTTTTCGCATATCCGCCAGAGGCCGCTGTGTGCACTTTTCAGATCTCAAATTTCTCACGTGAGTGCCATTCGCGCTAGCCCTTCTCACATAAATCCACCTAAGGCCACTGTTGACTGACTGACATATTGGCCGATTCCCCCACCGACCCTTTTCCCCTTTAAAGGGCACATATTTTTTATATTTACTATATTTTATATTTATTAAGTTTTTTGTGTCAGCAGAATTTGTCTGTAAAGTTTCAGCTCAAAACACCCATCAGATTATTAATTATAGCTGTTTGAAGTCTGTGTATTATAGCTCTAAACAGCTTGTTGCTGTTTTTGGTACTGGGCCTTTAAGGATAGTCCTCCCCGCCCACCGTTCCCACATGCCCATCAGTGTGCCACAATCTCCGCCCTCGGCTGCGTCAGACAGACAGACGCAACAGGAGCTGATGTAAAGGAAGCATATCTCACTACGTTTGAGAAATACTACAGTAAGAACTTTACCAATGACTGTTTGATGTGTTTGTTGAGGAGTTGCAACGGAGAGTCACACACAAGGGAGTTACAAAGTTCACGCACGCACACACACAGCGCGCGCGTTGAGCTTTGCACTGCTTTTGCAAGCAAATGTGAAAGGATACGGGTTAATATCCACTGCTGTATGGATATCTGTTATGTTAATGTACACAATAAACCTGATTTAATGTCAACAAACCAAGATTGAAGCGTCTTTTTGCTGACACACGACTGTGGTGATGAAGTAAAGCTGAAGTAAATGGCTGTAGTTCATTACAAACATGCACTGTTTTAAACACGTGTTAAACTTGTGAAACTCACTCTTGATCACATTTGATGATGATTGATGACCTTCGCGAACTGAACAGACCTTTTATTCCCGGTTGCTTTGCGCACATCCTGTCTTGTTGATATGATTATACACGTTACTACGGAGACATGTTAATACGCAGCTGTCAATCAATTCGGTGGGCGGGGGGACCGCACTCCTACGTAAAGTTGCGGTCGATCTCAAAACCGCTCAAATTGGTCCACAGTTTTTATGCTGTTAAATTGGAAAAAAAAGGACTGGGTGTGTTTATATCAGCCCAAAATGACCGTCTATACACTATAACTACACATATGTCTGTCCAAACAGCTTAAAAAGTAGATTTTTAAAAATAGGTGCCCTTTAAACTAAACCAACAGTGTTTTCGAAAGCAATCCAGAAAAAACAAAAGCCCTCCCAGCCGCCTGATTTTTACCACATTTTCAGATCTTACACTGTTCTCACCATTATTAACTTGTTTATTTAATTTTTTGCCTTTTGTTTTTCCTCCTTTCTGGAACTGTTCTTTGTCGGTCTCTAAACCCATCATCACCGTCAACTCGGCTCTGCGGAGTCCTTAGACATACGCGGTCCTTAGACATACGCGGTGAGCCACTAGACAAACAGATAACAGTGTAAGAGCCATCCACATGGAGGTAAGCAATCAGCCGCTAGTGCAAAAAGAAACAGAAGCCTTTGGCGGTGCCATACCGCCCCATAGCGTTCATTTTAAAGACGAAATGCAGCCATACATACTTCTGGCTAAAATCCGCTCTCCCCAGAAATGTATATGGGGATACGAGTGACAATTAGCTGGTAAATACAACAGTATGCCAATTATACAAAAAAATACAATAATACAAAAAGTATGGCAGTAATATATATATATATATATATATAATATAAATATATATAATATAAATATAAATAAATAAACTTATTTTATTTTGCATTTACTGTACAATTTATATTTTTATCCTGTTGTGTACCCGATATTTTTGTAATATTGCTGGTGTGATAAAGTATATTGTAATTCATAAGATTGAAAAACGATATACTCGTGAAATTGGATTTAGTGAGATTTTACTGACGAACAGCCACACCAACAGTGCTTTGAAGCACCTTCACAATGTATTTCTCATGATAAATATCAGAGTCAGAGTTACATACATATGGAGCAGGTGTTTTATAGACATCTGATAAATACAGTCTATTCACACTATTCATAATACACCCTATACATACTCAACATGGCATGCAAAACCTTTCAGAACGGTTAAGCTGTTATAAGAATCTATATTAAATTGAAAGCCTATACACATCCTTACAGACACATATAGAACTTTAAGAAGCGCTTTAAGAGATGCGACTACATCCGCTCTGAAGGAGAGAAAGCCGAAGCAGTCTGAAAATAAACAACAAACTGTAAAAAGGCTGAATACTGAGTAAAAGAAAATCAGGCTTTGATCATGAGCGTGGAGAATCCCGTCCACAGGATTTGCCTTTTGCATGCATTTTTCACTTGATAACATTCATGTAGTTAGATGAGGAGTTGTACGAGTATTAGTCTTTTGGGGAACAAACAATGTGTCTGGCTCTTCAGCAGACTTTTACCATCAGCGAGAGAATAACAAGTCATATTAAAATGATCTACAGCTCAAAAAAAAAAAAAACGCTATAGTTGAAGTGACAGATTAAGTGTAGATCAGAATAACTAGTAATGATCTCTAGCAGCAAGGATGGTGTCATAATAATCTGTGGACTAATGTCATGTAAGAAAGACACAAAGCTTTAAAGCTGAAGTGTCTCATCTCTTTAGTTTAAATACGTTCTTTTTGCAATAGACATTTGTATCTGCTATCGCATTTGGTGGTTTTGTTTGTGAATGAATTGGTTATTTAAAAAAAGCTTTTTATGTGAACAAAATATTGCTGCAAATGAAACGTAATGTAGTTTGTTTTAAGTCTGAACAGAACTTGGAGAAGTATTAAAGTACAGATAAAATCAAAACTAACCACGTTGATTTAGTTAATTCTAGGGATGTCTAGATCCAATCACATGATCGGAAATTGGGCCCGATCATGTGGTTTTAGACTCGCGGTTTCGGAATCGGATGTTACCTCCCGATCAAGACCTATATATGTAAGGGATAATCAACGGTTTGCCATGCGTTAAAGGATTTTAATGCACGACGTGGAGGCTAAGGACCACACGACGCGCAGCGGAGTGTGGTCGCCTCCGCGAAGTGCATTAGAATTCTTTAACGCACGGCAAGCCGTTGATTATCCCGCTTATTCCATGGTCATTTGCCAAGGTAGGCCTAAGTTTAAAATAGTTTTGCTGTTTGCAGCGCAATATTTGTCCGAATGTTTGTCCGTTTTTACATGATCGATTTTCTAGTCCCTCCACTGAATCAGCTGTGACAGGCTGACAAGCAGGCAGAGAGAGAGAGAGAGCGCATGTGCTGTTTATATCTGCTAATATAAGATTAGTCCAGTCATAGGTGGATAAAAAACACATTCTCAGACACACGTTTCTTTTGTCTACTTTCTACCGCTTCTCTGACAAGGGAGGATCTGTATATTGGCTTTGTCCTGACAAAAAAGTGTATTCTAGATTTGAAGCAGCCAAAATCTCTGCTGTTAAATATAGGTAAAGTTTGCATAATGAAAGAACATATCAGGACAGGTAGGAGAACATTCTGCTTTATTTATCTTCTTTAAAACAAAAGCAATCAGCCAAACACGCAGGATCAGTGCAATATTACATTATTTACGGTCATAAATTAATTATGAAACTTACTTGCGATCGGTCAAAAACACCTGAGAACAAATTATATAGGTTCAAATGTCCAGAGACTGACCGTTAGATACACCAAAAAAATTAATTATATATCCTGATTTAACAACAGAGATGCAAGAGATTAGATCCAGCCACGGGTCTTCAGATGGTGTGGCCGACATGAAGCTTCCCTCAGGGGGAGCCGTTTGCGGAGCTGCCGCTGACCACCTGGAACTTCCAAAATTTTTAAAGACGCGCTATCCATGCACACAAACTACCGATTTGACTTTAAAATAACTATATTCTCGTTTGAAAAACTCTTAAAACTTGATTTTGTAGGATAGTTTATGAGTATTTTCCTAATTTTGTGGGTTTCCCGTCCGCCATTAAAAGCCCTCATTGATTTCAAGCCAGCACATGCCAGTTGCTTTAGTAACTGTAAACGTTTGGGAGAAGCGCATTTATTTCGAACTGTGATCAAAACTGATTGGAACTACCTGTGCGTTTCAACGAAATATACCACACCCTCCAGCCAATCAGAATCAAGAATTTCACCAGACCATGGAATAAATATATATATATATATATATATA
>CAIGQQ010034268.1:644763-655748 GCA_903798035.1 Danio albolineatus
AAAAGCACCGATTGACCCACCCACCGCCCTCCCTAAATCCAACCGATAGTGTTTTCAAAAGCACTGATTGATCTGCAAATCCCACCCCTAAACCCAACCGACAGTGTTTTCGAAGCACTGATTGACCCGCCCACCCATATCCCTAAACCCAACCAACTGTGTTTTCAAAAGCACCAAATAACCCAATCACCCACTTCTGTAAAACCAACCGACAGTTTTTTTTCAAAAGCAATCCACAAAAGAAAAGCCCTCGCCTGATTTTTACCTTGTTCTCACTCTGTTTTTTACTTGTTCATTTTATTTTTTGCCTTTTGTTTTTGTTTTTCTTGCTTTCTAGAACTGTTTTTTACGGTACTCGAACACTGTCGTCACGGTCAACTTCTCTCTGCGTCTCAGGTCCGCCGACATATGCGGCGAGGCACAAGGCAAACTTGTAACAGCTGAAAAGCCGTCCACATAGAGGTAAGCGGTCTACAGCTAGTGCGAAAATAAACAGAAGCCGTCAGCAGCGTCATACCACCCCGTAGCATTCGTTTTAAAGATGAAATGCAGCCATACATAGCTCTGGCTACATAATTCATGCTCTCCAGAAATGTATACGGGGGTACATATTCACAATAAGCCTGTGTTGCACAAATCTGTTTAAGCTTCTTTCTTCTATTGAACACAAAGGAAGATATTCTGAAGAATGCTGGAAATAAGCAACCATTGACTTCCATGGAATGTTTTGTTCTTACTATTGATGATGGCTGCTTTTTTCCAACATTCTTCAGAATATCTTCTTATGTGTTTAACAGAAGAAGGAAATTCATTAAAGTTCAGAACCACTTGAGTATATATAAACTGGCTCACTGTATGTGATTGTGTACATGAGATTGAGTCTACATCATCTGCATGCTTGTTTATACTTTGCACTACTTTTTATTTTGCATCTGAGTTGTTTTACTCCAAAATGCTGCAACGAAACCTATTCGAACGCAGTAATTCCAGTAATCATACAGCACTTGAGGAAGCATGTAAACAAATTACAATAAATAGCTCTCTGATTTGCTTGTCTCCACAATCTCCACAACCCTGTGTCAGCATCAGACACAGCTCGCGAGAGAGAGAGAGAGAGCAATGGAAAGAGAGATGGAGAGAGAAAGTGAAGAACATTTCCTGCTCTACCTGGGAATAAGGAATAATGAAGTGTGTCTGGGCAGTAAAACGACCCAGCGCTAAACTGATGAGTTTAACCCAGCACCGAGAGTGGCAGTAAACATGACAAATGCCGGCTATTGATTTAAAGCTTAATTACTGCATGCAGTGCTGACAAAACCCGTCTGATGCACCTCTGAAATGTAAATGGGAGAAATTACACTTCATTGGCCATAAGAAACTGATGGTGTCTGCACTTTGCATCCTACTGCTTTTCTACTCACTGAGCGTCTGACTTCATCAAGTAAACAAGCTACATGAGAATATGATGAGGGGAGAGGGGAAAAAAACCCCAATTCAGCTTGTGAGGAAGTCACAGTGGAGTGTGTCCATAAGGGCGACTTACATTTAACGCGTCTCGACTTATTGTGCAAGGAAATGCACAACCGTTTACGATTAACATCAAGGTTATGAACTAATGCAAGAACAGAAAAAATCTTCTGAATATTTACAGCTCGTATTTAAATCGATCAATGGTTGCTGTCTTTTGCAAATAAAAAAGAAACACTTTGTTTTTTGCTGATTCACTCAGAAATATGTTACACTATGGACATAAAATGGGTTGTAAACACATCTGCAAACGTCAATTCGACATTGACCTTAACAACGCCAGCAATGCTAAGGTCATGAAGTTGATTCCCAGGGAAATACAGATGCGGATAAACTGTTGCATTGAATAAAAGCACCTGTCTTGAGGATTTATTGAAAATGATAATTGCTAATAAAAGGGGCTACAACTGTTGGAGCCACGGTCTGGTGGTTTGTACATGTGCTTTATGTTGTGCGCTAATGTTGATAACTAAGTGTCTGATAAAGATGCAGAATGGTCCAGAAATAATAATGTACATTTGGGCCAAAAATAAAAAAATATATATAAATAAAAGTAATACCCTTGTGATCGTGACAGATTATGCTTATTTTATTTTACAGCGATTTACAGAAAATGTCATTTGTAACAATAACGTAGTTTTAAAATATCCAACCCATGCATACTGTACATACCCCTATATACTTTCTGGAGAGTGCGAAATGTCAGGGTTCGAGTTGGGGAAAAGGACGAGGACTCAATTGCAGAACAAAAATGGGTTTTATTTATAATAAAATAAAATAAACAGCAAAATAAACAACCCCGAGTGGGAAAACATTAATAAAAAAGGCAAAAACAAACTTGACTGGGCTGGTAGTAACAAGCAGGGCTGGACAGGGCTAGACAAACTGGCACAAACAAACTGGCACAGGACAGCAGACATGAGGAGAATATAAAGCAGAAATAATTAACAAACAAACAGGTGAACATGATAAACTAATGGGTTTACAAGGAGAGTGGGGCTAGACAGTAGACGGGAGAGCACGTGACGAAAACACCACAAGCCATGTGCTCACATAAAACGGGACAAGAACACACAGCCAATGAGAGAACTCATTAACCGCGTGTTCAAAACAGACAACGGAAGCATGCGGCCACTATGTAAACACAGGGCCAAGTGCTTAGACGAACGCAAGACACAAGCACATGATAAAATAAAAACATCCGTACGCTCACACACGCAGCGTGCATGCTTGATCCCAGCGCCACCCGAAACTGAAACCAACTAGACTTAGACGCTGGGAATGAAACACCACGCTGCAGACAGACGAACACAAACACCAGGACTAGAGCAAGCAATCGCGAACACGCCCAGACCTCACGCGCCCGTATCAAGCGGGAGCGCGCATGGTCCAAGCACGCCCACAATTGGCACTCATACAGAGACACAATGACAACACGCAGGACTAGACAGAGCTAGAGTCCGGACTCTGCCACCAAAACAAGAATTTACAAGACTGGAGTGGCACAACCCTGACAGTGAAATACATCCCAGGAGGCACGTTTTTTTTTTTTTTTTTTTTGCAGTTTTTGTTTATCCACCAGAGGCCACTTTCACAAATTTCTGTCGCAAGTGCTATTCGCGCCTGTTCTTCTTGCATTTTTCTCACCTTGTTATATGCTCGCTTATTTCAGTTTTTGCTGTCAACTCCGCTCTGTGTCTCGTCTGCCGACATACACGGTGAGCCACTGGGAAAACTAGTAAAGCGGAAAAGCTGTCCACACGAAGGTAAACCGTCAGTTGGTAGTTTGAAACAGAAGCCGTTGGCGGCATCAAACCGCCTCATATCAATCGCTTTAATGCAGACATACAGTACATAGCTCTGGCTAAATAATTTGTGTTCTCCAGTAATGTACATGGGGGTATATAATCAAAATGACCCTGTGGTGAAAATATCTGGTCAGGCTAATTTAAATGAATCAATGACATATTAAAATTCTCTATATAAGGATCACAGTGCAGCTGAACATACTCATTATTTATCAGTATAAATCTCTATATTTTGCGATTATCCTTCAATCCACTAGGTTTCACCTATTTGTCAGCGTCAACAATGTTTTGAATCATTAATATTTTCATTTATTAAAAACATCTAATCAAAAAGCATAAAAATGAGTACAGGTCAGAATAAGAATGTGGTTTTATTCATACACAGACCATGTAAGTGCATGATCTAAAGTGCAAGGCGCAGGTGATCTAAGGGAGTGTCCGAATCCCCTTTTGCTATTTTTTATTGCGCATTTTATTTCTCCCTTACGCCGTGCGGTATCAAATACTACATTAAAACAACACTCTTAATGGTTTCTCACATCTAGTTTGTCATGGGGGACATGCAGGAAATGTTCCTGGATTAAAGTATAAGCACCAAACTGCCGCTAAAGTCAACAAATTAATAATTTGGCTAACAATTAGATTACTGATGTCACTTCACACAGTCACTTATTTCCCCCCTGCGCCTGTGTGTGTGTGCGTCGTTTTTTTGAAAATGAGCGCGTGCACAAATGGAAACTCCCATCTTTATGCAAAACCTTCCCTCATTCCCTCCCGACACTCCCACCTAAACAGAGCTGGACACGCCCACTTTCCTGAGCTTATCCAGACTGTAGGTGTGAAAACACCCAGCTGAGCCAGGGAGGTTTCGTGGCCCTTTAAAGCCAGCAGACCATCTACTGAGCAAGCCGAATTCCACCAAAGCCCCCTGGGGTTATGAAGGTGTGGGAGTAGGTAGCGTTTTTATGTTTATGTAGACAATAATAATCCTGTATGTTTCAATCTTTTAATTTTTCATATATATGAACATATGTGCTGCTGCGCATCCCTGCGTCTGTAATAAGCAACATGTGTTTTGTGGACCTACCGCTCTTTAAATAACAACAACAACAAAAACAGCCATCGACTTTAGACAGGGCTCGAAATTGCGACCGTTTTGGTCGCATATGCGCCTGAAATTGAATCTATGCGACCTCAAAATATATTTGGGAGCATTTGTGCGAGTTCATAAAATTGTTGCGTGCGACTGGTTTTCACTGCAAAATGTTCCCCGCATGCGCAGATTTAGGACACATTCACACAGAATGCATCTTTGCACTTGAAAGGCAGCGCTCAAGAACTGTTTAAAACTGTTGTCATGGCAACTTGCTGCAGTAAACAAAGACTGCAATGCTTGCCCCGCCTTCGCGCTCTTTTTATTGGCCCACTGCACTAGAACTGATTGCGAATGGATTGGTTAAAATCAGCTGTCAATCACTTAGTCAACGCCTTCTGCCTTCAGATGACAGGAGAGCTACAACCGCGAGCATGTGAAGCGCTGAAGATGAGAATGACAACAACACCATCAGATTTTGTTTTAGAAAACACCTAAAGCAACAAATAATGGCACATCTAATTACTGATATTGTGGTGAATGTTAATCCACAATCTACATTTGTCCATTGGCTTCAAGTTCGCTATGAAAATAACTAAAGCATTCACTGTAAAGTCTGTGGGATGGAATTTTCAGGTAACTGTCTGCCACATCTACACATTTTAAGCACGAGATGTTCTGTTGAATCCTTCATTTAATCGCTAGATGCTGTCAGCTGTGCAGCCATAAGTAAAAGTTAACACCACGTACACCATCGCAAAAGGGCTTGCATGGACTAAGATTAAACTAATATTGCAGCTCATAAAGAGACCGGTATTGCTATTAAAATTACGTATACAAATAATAATGTATATATCAAAAGCAACTGTGCAATATCAGACATCACCCGTGAGAACACAGCACGTTAACAGATTCATTCATGTCAAGTAGTGCGTGCAGGGCCGGTGAGCGGTCTGCCCATGTATCTTTTGGTCACTCAATTATGTTATAAAAATGTATTTTCTAGTGATAACGGGATTTCGTTGAGACATATTTTCCTGACGCAAACATATATATATATATATATATATATATATATATATATATATATATATTTGCTTGTTAGTTTTGATTAGTGTTGATTTCAAATGCAATAAATTTGTTTATATAAAACTTAGCAATGGTGTTCATAAATGGTGGGTGCGACTAAATTTTGTCTGGTGCGCCTACATTTTAAAAGTTAGGAGCACCAGTGCTACCAAGCAAAAAGGTTAATTTCGAGCCCTGTTAGACCTGCTTTAAAATAGCAACGCGTCAACAATGCGCCAAAACACAATTCCTTTGCAGACCAACACACCCATGGGCACAAAACTATGTGCAATGTTATTTAAACAACATGGCACAGGACATAAAAACAAGCACTGGGCTGAAATCAGCAAAATATACTTGCGTCATGCCCCATTGCATCAAATGTATGATAGGGCCCTTATGAAAACGATACAACAACAGGAATCAAAACTTGTGAGATTCATTCATTCATTTTCTTTTCAGCTCATCTCTGGGAAACATCTATACACACTCATTCACAAACATACACTATGGACAATTTTAGCATACCCAATTCACCTGTACCGCATGTCTTTTGGGGGAAACCGGAGCACCCAGAGGAAACCCACACAACCATGGGGAGAACATGCAAACTCCACACAGAAATGCCAACTAACTCAGCCGAGGCTCGAACCAGCGACCTTCTTGCTGATGGGCAAACGTGCTACCCACTAGGCCACCGTGACGCTCAACTTGTGAGATTGCAAGTGTAAATTAAATTATAATAAGATTGTGAATTTTCCCAGGGATGGGTTGTGGCTGGAAGGGCATCCGCTGCGTAAAACAAATGCTGGATAAGTTGGCGGTTCAATCCGCTGTGGCGACCCCGGATTAATAAAGGGACTAAGCCGAAAAGAAAATGAATGAATGAATGAATGAATAAGATTGTGAATTAAGTGTACAATTGCAAGCTAGGATTTAATTTAGAATAGATTTACTAAACTATTCACTGAGAAAATTATTGTGAGAAATCATAAAAAAAGCAGTTTTGCATCTACTGACATTAGTTTTTTTGATCTACTGACACTGTGTGAATAAAAGAACACATATCCAGCAGTACAGGTAAACTGCAGTTCCAGATGCATACTGTATGCCAAAACAGTATCAAGTGTTTTCAGCGCTTATGCCGGAAGATTTGCATCGAGCAAGCTGTTAGTAAATCTGACCCAACGTCACAGCTCTGTTCACAATTATGGTTTAATTTTTCAATTAAGCTTTCAATGGCCATAATCAAGGAAAAAAATCTGTGTACACACAAAAATCCTGATAAGCTTTTCTTCTCATCTAAACCGCAGTGGTCATCATCTGTATTTCCAGTGTTATTGCCATTATGACTGTGACGTCTGAATGATGCGCCTCAGGTCAATCAAAGACATTCTGACACTGCCTCTCATTGTACGAAGTGTTCAAATATATAACGTTTCTGTTGGGCAATGAATCTTTGTGCCGCTTTATTGTTTCCTGTGAGAATCTAAAGAGACTCTCTGCTCTGCTGCCCTGCAGCAAGTTAATGGCAGACTGGCTCTATGAGGGAGGACTTTTAATTCGGCTCCTGTCTCGCACCAACAACTTGTTTGGAGTTTGCTGCTTCTGCGCGCATGGCGGATTAAGCCCCATTGCCTTTTCTTGTTTTGAACTAATGCATTCTTGATCACCGTTTAATGAAACTATATACCACATGGCGATTTCACATTAGATAAGCCATGTGAGACTTTCATCAGGCGCCGGGCTCTGACTGAGGCCATAATCCCGAAACTCAACTCCCCCAATAAATAGCTTTTCCCTCCGAAAATGAAGTGATAATACGTGGGTTTCATGCAAAACATAACATATTATCTCTGACAGGAAATTAAAGCTTTCATCAAATTATTAGAGAGAACGTCAGTGGAGGTGTGAGATTAAAGAGATTCACCTAAAAATGAAAAAGTCTTCATCGTTTCCTCTCGCTCAAGTGGTTCCAAACTTTTATGAATTTCTTTCATCTGCTGAGCACAATACAAGGCATTCTGAAGAATGCTGAAAAACTACGGTCCCTCAAAAATAGCTTTTCCTTCTGAAAGTGAAGTGATAATACATGGGTTTCATATGAGTTCCTAAACACAACATAATCTTTGACAGAAAATAGGAGCTTTCATCAAATTATTAGAGAAAATCTCAGTAGATGTGTGAGATTAAAGGGATAGTTCACTGATTTTTTTTTTTTAATTCTTCACACTCAAGTGGTTCGAAACTTTTATTTCTTTCATATGCTGAACACAAAACAAGGTATTCTGAAGAATGCTGAATACCTAAATCTCAACTACCCCTAAAGCATAGCTATTCCCTCTGAAAATGAAGTGATAATACATGGGTTTCATGTTAAATGTAACATAATCTGACCGAAAATTGGAGCTTTCATCCAATTATTAGAGAAAATGTCAGTAGAGGTGTGAGATTAAAGAAAAGTTTTTAATTTTTCACACTCAAGTGGTTCTAAACTTTTCTTAATTTCTTTCTGATGTTAAGCACAAAAGTTAGTCTGAACAGTGTTGGAAACCAGCAGCCATTGAAAAACATCATAGAAGTCAAAGGCTGTTTTTTCCAGCATTTTTCAGTATATGTTGCTTTGTGTTCAACAGAATAAATAAACCCAAACTGGTTTTGAACAAGGTTAATGACAACTTACATTTTTTTTGTGTTAACTATCCCTTTAAAAGTGGGGTATTCCAGAATAAATGTGCATTAGGATGTTTCCTACACCTACATGTGAAATAAATGGAGATTCAATCAGATTAAATAACTGCCAGCTTTACTTTGGGCATAAGGGATTGTTGAAATTGCAGTTTAAACTGTGGCCATAAGACAACACCAGCTCATTGTGAAAACGTACCTCCGTATACATTTCTGGAGATTGCTAATTATGTAGTCAGAGCTACATATGGCTGCATCTCTTCTTTAAAACGAACGCTACAGGGCGGTATGATGCCGCTGACAGCTTCTGTTTCTTTTCACGCTACCAACTGACCTCGCAACCAGCCGTTCTCTGTGTAGACAGTTTTTCCGCTGTTACCAGTTTGCCCAGTAGCGCCTCATGTACTGTACGTCGGCGGACACAGAAAGGAGTTGACCGCGATGACTGGGTTTGAGTCCAGCAAAGAACGGTTTCAGAAAGCAGGTAAAACAAATGGCAAAAAAATGTAAATAAAACAATTAAATAACAGAGTGAGAACGTTGTAAGATCAGACAGCCATGAGAGCGTTTCTTTTTCTGGATTGCTTTAGAAAACACTGTCGGTTGTGTTTAGGTAAGGGGGTAATCAGGTCAGTCGGTGCTTTTGTAAAACATTATCAGTTGGGTTTAGGGAAGAGGATGGATGGGGGATCAGTAGTTGATTAGTCAGTCATCAGCGACCTCTGACAGATTTACGCAAGAACGGCAGTCACGAATGACACTCACACGAGAAATTTGAGATCTGAAAAAACATATGAAGCAGCCTCTGGTGGGAAAAAATGCACCTCCTGGGATGTATTTTGCAATCTCCAGAAATGTATATTGGGGTACATATCAATAATGAGTCTAGGTTGCCATAAGAAGACAGAAAAAAATGTAAATCTTTTCTGCATAGACATGATATGAACATATTTCTAAATTTTCTGAAATTACGTAAACCAATTTCAAGGGATCAATAGTCAAGTGACAACACCATAGGGGACATTTGCAGCAAAAAGGCATTATAATTACAAAAGACCCCTATGGATAGTAATAATTTAATAGCCTCTAAACCTACATCTATAATATTGTTCATACAAATATTACGGGCCCTATCATACTCTACACCCGACGCAATAAGGTGCAAGATGTGTTTGGCGTGATTTGTTGCAATTTCCAGACCAGCGTAACAGTAATTTTCACTAATATCTTTACATATGAAAAAAAAAAATTCAAGGATTAAAATTTTCTAAAAATTATTATTTTCTTCATAAATATAAAAACTCCTATCTCCATGCCTTCTTCATCTCGAGAGGCTTTTTCAGTTCAATTATTCATTACAGTTTGCATTTGTATAATGTATTATTATTTGCAGTATTATTTATTATATGCATATTTATGTTTGTTTTAATATAAACAAGTTTATATTTGTCCACGTATCGGGATTTGGTGATCTGCATCACTATATGTGGTTAAGATTAGCAGGAATATAACTTCGTTTTTTTGACCACACTTCATTATTATTGTTCATTAATTTATTTTGCTGGAAATTAGAAGTGAATTTAGTTTTAAAACAAATCTTTCCGCTTAACCAAGATATTGAATATGTAGGCTAATGAAAGTCAGTGGAGTGAGTTTCCACTGTTTCCTTATTCACGAAAGTAAAGGAGTAAAGTAAAGAGTAAAAGTAAAGTAAAGAGAAAGTGGAGGAGGCTCGTTCTTTATCCTCGCGCTGCAGATTGTGTGTTTAACTTTTTGCTCGCTAGTGAAGCTACAGTTTTTCCATACAAAGTCTGCCATGTAAATAGCAAATGCGCCATGGTGCGCAACTGACTCCTAAAGGGAAAAGGAAATGAGACTCTGATTGGTTTAATCACGTTATAGTTAAAACACACCCATAACTCATTAAGAGAATAAGCACAACCCTGCTAGACCATGATGCCAGGGCACAGAGTGTATTTTTCCTTCCTTAAAATAGCAAACGTGGATTCAGACACGCTCTTAATGCTTTAGCGCCACGCGCTTTAGACTTTGCGCCTAGACTGTTAAAATAAAGCCCTTTATGTTGGCAAATGTATGTGTGCTAGAACCAGACTTTTTATGTTTAACTAAATATTAATGACTGTCAGCTAACAGGAGATTATACTGGATAAAAGCTTTTCTGTTAAATATGTGTTCCAAAATGTATTTTTTGCTATTCCTGGCTATCCCATAAAATAATACACAGTACATCAGCCTTACAGAGGAAATCTAAATATTTATAAAAAGTCATTTCAGCTTGAATGGTGATTGGAGCACATCAAATCCCTTAACCAATCAAATGCACTCATGCTCGTTTGGCTTCAGCTGATCTGTTTTTCTGATATGTAAAGAAAACATTTGTTAACCTGGGTTATGCATATTTAAATAGCAAAGCCGGTCTAGGATCAGCACGTATAGGAAATCATCTTGACTTCAATGTAAATACGAAAGAAGGGTTCTTGACCTCTGTGTCCTTCATGACAGCCTGGCGTTGAGTGAACAGGGCCGAGTGAATCTGTGCGTGATCAGACTTCCTCTGTTCACAGGAAGACATATCTCTGTGCAAGTTATCCATCACTACTGCGGCTGTACCATGTTTGAACATCATAGAGTTTGACAAAGCCCTGAAATAAACCAGTAAAACAAACATGTCAAATATGAAACACTGAAGTAACAATTCACTACTCAACTATAATTCAATAAATCAACTACTGACTTATTACCTGTCAATTACCAATTTAACCATTCACTACTGGCTTATT
>CAIGQQ010034268.1:666893-686953 GCA_903798035.1 Danio albolineatus
TTATGAGGTCCAAGCTACATTTCCAGGTTTTGATGAATATAGGCTACCATATGGCGCCACGGTGGCGTAGTGAGTAGCACATTCACCTCACAGCAAGAATGTCGCTGGTTCGAGCCCCGGCTGGGTCAGTTGACATTTCTGTGTGGAGTTTTTATGTTCTCCCCGTGGTTGCGTGGGTTTCCTCCGGGTGCTCCAGTTTCCCTCACAAGTCCAAACACATGTGGTACAGGTGAATTGGGTAGGCTAAATTGTCCGTAGTGTGTGAGTGTGTATGAATGTTTCCCAGAGATGGGTTGTGGCTGGAAGGGCATCCGCTGCGTAAAACAAATGCTGGATAAGTTGGCAGCTCATTCCGCTGTGGCGACCCCAGATTAATAAAGGGACTAAGCAGACAAGAAAATAAATGAATGAATATATATATATATATATATATATATATATACACATACATACATACATACATATATAAATGTGTATTTCTTAAACATGACAATGAGTTCACTGTACACTGTACTCAAATGGCCTCCACAGTCACCAGATATCAATCTAATGGAGCACCTTTGGCATGTGGTGGAACGGGAGATTCGCATCATGGATATGCAGCTTACAAATCTGCAGCAACTGTATATATGTTGTATATATTTTTTATATGTTTTTTTTACATTATATAACCTGATTATTGATTTTATTAATTAAATAATTTATTTTAAATAATCTATATAATAATAATAATATATGAATAAAAATGTCGAACAAACACGATCATTTTACTCAAAGCAATTCCTAATAAATAAAATTTTTAAGTGGTCTATTATTTTTCTCTATAGATGTATATAAAACAAAATCATTCACTGAAATATCAAAAAATATCTCCTGATTGTTCTGGCGCATAAGCATTTTATTTGATCATTTATAATTTATTTCATACTTCAAAACTGTCGCGCATTGATGAGCACTGAAACACCACACAGCACCACCTACGGTCAAAGCCAGTTTCTCTCTAGTGGAAACTTTCTCAACTTTCTGAACTCTGTTGTTGCAGAACACCATCAAACTGGCAAGAAATACAAATTTAAAAAGGAATAAACAAACTGCTAGGAAACAAGTGATCGCTCCGCGGCTCATCCGCTCAAGCGTAGTGTAATTGTGAAATCAGGGCTCAGACAAAATGGAGGCTCTAAGAGAATAAACACGGCAGATCAGAGCAAGGAATCGTGGGCCTTTCCTGCCCTCCAGAGGACGTGAGGGTTGACATCTCCAGCACGGCTCATAATTTCACCTGATTTACATCTGCTGTATTACTTACGTATGCTTGGATCTGCTTTTGAAGCTGCATTACTTCATTCTTCTTTAGCGTTAGCATCTCTTCTTTATCAGCCATTTGTGCTTTTAATGTGCCGACCTAAAAAAAAGCAATGAAATATGTATTTACAGTGGAAACATTTTGATAAAACAGAAAATATTACAGTAAAAGTGAAGATATTCTTGTTATTTTCACATATAGTACCGTATAAGACGTACAGTGAGTTACAATGAAATTTGTTGGGTAGCTCTCAGAATTCAGCAGCATTAAACAAATAGAAGAATTAACAAATAATAGAAATAATTCCATGCAACAATACAATTTTAATAATTTATTTCTGATAACTGATTTCTTTTGTCTTTGCTATGATGACTGTAAATAATATTTTACTATCTATTTTGTAAGATACTTTTATTCAGCTTGAAGTGCAATTTAAGTTAATTAGGCAAGTCATTATACAATAGTCGTTTGTTCAATAGCTTTTTTATTTCTTTTACTTAAGGGGGTTGATGATATTCACCTTAGTAGTTTTTTATTTTTTTAAATATGTATTATTAATTCCATTTCTGTGTGGAGTTTGCATGTTCTCCCCGTGGTTGCGTGGGTTTCCTCCGGGTGCTCCGGTTTCCCCCACAAGTCCAAAGACATGTGCTATAGGTGAATTGGGTAAGCTAAATTGTCCGTAGTGTACGAGTGGGAATGAGTGTGTATGGATGTTCCCCAGAGATGGGTTGTGGCTTGAAGAGCATTCGCTGCGTAAAAAACATGCTGGATAAGTTGTCGGATGATTCCGCTGTAGCGACCCCGGATTAATAAAGGGACTAAGCCGACAAGAAAATGAATGAATGAATTATTAATTCCAGCCAAACTGAAAGATATAAGACTTTCTCCAGAGAATAAATGTAATTCAATTCAATTCAATTCACTAAATTTAAAAGAAATGATTGTTTCAAAGCAGCTTTACAAAAGGTGAACATTATTGCATTACAATCAAATTAATTTAAAGTTACAATTAAATATAAGTTGTTATATATAAACATAGTTATGCTGCAATTTTATAGCATATGCAGCAAGGAACATTAGTATTGAACATGTCATGGTTTTGTTTTCCTGGGAATAATATTTCTAAAGGAGCGGTTGACATGGAATTGAATCAGAAATTTTGACTTATTATTTCTGAAAATCAAACAATTGTAAGAAAAAGTAAGACAAATCTAGAAAATGCTTCTTTATTTGAGAATTTTTAGATATTTGGACTAGGAACAAGATAAAAACTGTAAATGAGAAAAGCTTTTTTTGCAGTGAATTTACCTAAAAGGAACCATTTTAGTAGGATGTTTAGTTTGTTTTTAACACCAGAACTTCCAGAATACCCTTTTCTTTACCACGGTATTTTGAAAATGTTTTTTTAAAGGTTAAACGGCAACAAATATGGATCTAAAGATGAATATTTAAGGAGATAAAACATGTTTTGTTTATTACTTCTTGACCTTTTGACCACTGAAATCAAAATCCATGATAAAATGAATTTTTTTTTCTGATATAAAAATATCTAATATCTGATATATAAATTTCTAATTCTGATAATAAATACCAAGACACAAACTTACAATTATATCAAGATAAAAGACTCTCTCCGGAAGATAAATTTAATTCAATTAAATAAATAAAAAAATAATGTTTCAAAGCAGCTTTACAAAAGGTGCATATTATTATTGCATTACAATCAAAAGTTAAATTTACAATTAAATATAAGTTATTATATATATATATATATATATATATATACAAACATAGTTATCCTGCAATTTTATAGCATATGCAGCAAGGTAAATTAGTATTGAACACGTCATGTTTTTTCCTGGGAACAACATTTCTAAAGGAGCGGTTGACATAGAATTAAATCAGATTTTGGTAAAAACCCAAACAATACAAACATAAAAATGAAACAAAACAAAAAAATTTGAATATTATGTTTAATAACAATGGAACAATATAACTGCTGAAATGTATTTAATACTTTATATAAAAGTCTTTTTTGGTGACGGCAGCTTAAAGACGCCTCTCATATGGAGAATGAAGCCACATGCATTGAGTTTTTTAAAGACTTCAACAGAGTGTAAAAACCTTGATGGTTCTGTGGGTCCCGTCTATCAAATCTGAGCTTTATTTTGTATTTTCTATTGGATTCAGTGCAGGTAATTGGCTAGGCCATTCTACAGCTTGATTTTCCGTCTCTGAAAGCATTTGAGAGTTTCCTTGGCTGTGTTTTGGATCATTGTCTTGCTGAAATGTCCACTCTGGTTTCATCTTCATCATCTTCTAATGTAGATGTTGGAGTGAAGCAGCTAATATTAATTTACAAAGGCAAAGGGTTGCTGATTAACTACTGAGAGATTTCAGCTGCTGTCTGGTCTTTCACTGTCTTTCTACACCTCCCTTCCTTCATGTGTTAATTTTTTTTTTTTTGGCGTCATTTAATTTTATTACACATTACTTAATTTGTAAACTAATTAGATTTTTTTTCCTTTGCATATATGGATTTCTTTGGTTGTTATCATCATCCGGTGAACATTTCAAGTCAACAGTTTAGAAATATGTTTTCTGAGAAAAATGGTGACGTCTTCAATACTTATTTTCTCGCTGTACGTTTTGTCTATGTGTTTGTTTAATGAAGTGTATCTGTGCAGTAGTATGTGTTGTCAAAATGGGAAATACCATGAAAATGTCCTTGAAAAATAATTCAAATATCATGAATATGACAGTATATGTTGTCAGATTGGATAGGGCAAATCGATGTTGTACATAATATTAATATAGTCTGAAAAAGGATAGTATTCTCTTAACTACCAAAAAGAAAATGCATTTAATATTGTGTGAGCAAAATGAATACTGACTTGATCATTTACGTCTCTGTCCTGCCTCTCAAACTGGCGCATCTCATTCACTAAAGGTTTGATTTGCTCGTCTTTCAGTGTTATTTTTTCGACAATCTTTTTCATTTCCATATGAAACGTCTCACACTGTGACTGCAGCTGCTGTAACTCACTCCTGTAAACACACAAAGAGAAACTGTGTCATTCCCCGTAGTCCACGTTCACATCAATTTAGATTACAGATGGAGAGAAAACTCTGATCACTTCTGTCAGTTTTTCATGAGCATCTACACACAGCAAAATATACCTTTTTTTAGAGGTTTTTATCTTGCTTCTAGTTCAAAAACTATTATTTGACACTATTGACAGATTATTTTGCTTCTTTTAAGCAAAAACGCACTTAATTTTGACTTATTTAAAAATCTTTAAATATCTTGAAATTAAATTCAAAAAATAGTATTTGATAGATTGCAAAAACTTATTATTTCTGAAAATAAGACAATTCTAAGAAAAAGTAAAACAAATTTTATCTTGTTTCTAGTTCAAATATCTTTAAATAAAATTATAATTTGATATCATTAGCAGATTTTTTAGCTTTTTCTTCTTTCTTTTTTTTATATCTTTAATCTATAAAAATAATTTTATTTAATAAATTTTATTTAACTTTATATTTATATATCTTTAAATAAAATTATTATTTGACACCATTAGTAGATTATTTACCTTTTTATAAGCAAAAACTCACTTCATTTCGACTTAATTTAATGTCTTTAAATAAAATCAAAAATTATTATTTGACCCCATTGACAGATAATTTTGCTTCTTTTAAGCCAAAATTTAATTTTGACTTATTTAAATATCTCTAAACAAAATCTAGAAATATTATTTGACCCCATTGGCAGTGCATTATTTTTTGCTTGTTTTAAGCAAAAACTCACTCCATTTTGACTTATTATTTCTGAAAATCAAACAATTGTATAAGAAAAAGTAAGACAAATCTAGAAAATGCTTCTTTATTTAAGAATTTTTAGATATTTGGACTAGAAACAAGATGAAAACTCTAAATAAAAGCTTTTTTTGCAGTGAATTTACCTAAAAGGGACCATTTTAGTAGGATGTTTAGTTTGTTTTTAACACCAGAACTTCCAGAATACCCTTTTCTTTACCACGGTATTTTGAAAATGTTTTTAAAGGTTAAATAGCAACAAATATGGATCTCGAGCTGGATATTTGTGGAGATAAAACATGTTTGTTTTTGTTTTTTTACTTTTTGAACTTTGGACCACTGGAAGCAAAATCCATGATTAAATGAATCTGTTATTTTCTGATATAAGAATATATAATATTTGATATATAAATTTCTGATATCTGATACATAAATATCTAATTCTGATAATAAATACCAAGACACAAACCTAGAATTCTATATATCAATTTAGTAATATTTTAGTTTCACTGACAACCATAGAATCTGCAATTGTAGTTATTTAGAAAAATACATTTGAAGTAAATCAGTATGCTATTATTGTTTTATTATTATTTTAACTAAACCTTAGGATATAATAACACCAAAACATCATCTGTTTTCATATTCAAAGTCTTTACGTTTACTGTATGGAAAGAACTGTAAGCCACCATCTGTAATGCATATATTCAGATTGACTATTACGTTTGTGATTTTGAATAATACTGTTATAAAATATACAGTTTATAAATTTTATATACACATATAAATAAAATAAACATAAAATATACACATACATGTGAGTTTTATTTAACAAAGCTATTTAATAACTGTCAAAGCAACTTCCTTAATAGTTCTAGAGTTAATATATTTATATGCATTTTGTCTTTATATTTAATTTACAATATATATAAAAGATGATAAATGTAATTATCCAAAAAATTTCTGCTTAATGTAAAAATGTTAAACAAGGCTGATTTTAAGCATCATCTGACTATTTTGCATATGCAACATGAAGAAGCAATTCCTTTCAATGTCTGTTCGTAAAAAAAGTATGTTAAAATAGCATAAACTATGATTTACAGAGTGTTTTACCTGAGTAAATCATGTTTTAAAATGGTTATTTTTGTGCAACATATTTCTGATCTGAATATTAAACCTAAAAAGTGATGGATTGTAGTTAGGCTGAAAATGGAGAGAACAGCGTTTTAGTGACACCTTCTGTCTGCTTTGATATAACAGGAGTGAACTGAAATACAAATGATGAAAACAGACTCACTGTTTGTCACTTATGTGATTTCGGATGATTTCCATTTCTTTGTTCATGTGCTCTTTCTCAATGTCTGCGTTCATTTCCTCTGCTTTGAGCTCCTGATGAAGACTCTGGAGCTTTTGGGAGAGATCTGAAAATGTCTCATTGGCCTAGAGAAACATTCGTGACATTGCACTTATTATTATCAAAAGCAGGCATGGTCTGAAATGAAGATCATATTTCATAACAGAACTCAATAGTGCAGTTTTAGAAGAAAAAAAACCTAAAACAGAACAGACAACATCAGAGGTCATGAGATCAGTTAGTGGTTTTATACTGTATTTTTACTTAAAATATGTATTTGTAAAAAATTATAATAATTATAAATAAAAAGATTCCATGTTTGCAGAACTTAAAAATATAATTTGAAGGCAACACATTGCCAATGTTATAACTCTAGACGAGATAAGAGATCAATACTTGGTGGATTAACCCAGATTTTTTAATCACAACAGATTAAAACGTCTGTTATCGAGACTATTTGTTATTTCGTTGAAAACAAAAATGTTCTAAAATGATTACACATTTACAGAATACATAAATATATTCTTATTAAATAATTTTATATGTAATTATATAAATATGTTATTGATAACTGAAAACACACATTTTATTATAATGTATCTTTAATAATAGTTATATTTATTAATTATATTTATTTTTATTATTCATTTTCTATACCTGAATACTGTTAGACTCGGAAAATGATAAAACATTGTTTATTTCAATTGTTTCTTATATTTTTTTAATTGCATTGGTCTATGCTTGTAGGTGGTTAATTGTGTTTTAATCAGATGCACTTCTCTAAAGAATCATCTCAACCAATCTAAAATTATTAATTCTTTTCAATTAGAGATATTGAAGTCATCTGCTAAAATGGTAACTATATTGCAATATATGTCATAGAATAACAAAATATTGCAATGATTTTTCCAAAATCGTGCAGCTATATGTATATATACAGTATGTATATGCAGTATACTGTATACACTCCTTACAAGTCTCTTATTTAAGTTAAGATTTTCTATAGGAAGCTTTACAGTATTATATTTGTACATTAGATTGGTCAGTACTGAAACCAAATCTAGAGATAATCGAACAAAATAACTTATGAAAACGGTCCAAAATTAGTACACCCAAATTTATATCTTAAGGAAAAATATTAAATAAATACTGTAAAAAGGGCAAAATTCAAGAGAAACAAAACATTTCTAAAATTATGTTAAAATTTTGTAGTTTGTCATTTTTCTTTCAATATTTGCATGAATTGAAATGTATTATCTTTCTATTTCTAAAGATGTTCAAGACTAAAATATTATTTTAACAAATATATCCGTTGAATAAATCTGCTTTGTTCAAGTGCACAAAAATATATGACCGATATTCACTGACAAATATTAAGTTATGCCTAATTAATTAAGTTAAATAAGTTATGCTGAGCACTGTATATATATATATTTATATATATATATATATATATATATATTTAATCATCAGTGACTTCCAGTCGAGTTCTACAATGAATCAAAAAGGAAATTATAGCTAAAAACAAATAAAATGACAAAATTACTGTTGACGACAAAAATGCAAACTAAAATAAATATTTAAAAAAATAATAAGCTTATTAACAATCCAAAAGGACTTTGCTCTCTTTATTGAAGAGTTCCATTAACATTATAAATACATAAAGGAGAAAAATCATCCCTACAGAAACTGGGTGGTCACCCCATTGCACTCATCTAGCACAGTCTGAACTCTTTTAGTCAGGCCGACATCCCTCCTTCTTTGGGTTGTGTCTTATTGATTCACAGGCCTCTAAACAAGCCAACAAACAGGCATTAGAGCAAACGCACACACCTCGGCCAGTGCAGTTTGGATCTGCTGGATGATTTCTCTCTCCAGCTGGAGTCTGTGGTGCGCGAGCGGGCCGTGTTTCCTCATGAAATCGATCTCCTCCTTCAGCCGTGGGTTCAGCACCTCCGCCAGGGTCAGTCTGTCTCTCACCTGCGGCCGCTGATCTCTGCTCATTTTCAGCTGCAGTGTCAGTTCAGCGAGGTCTGTGCTGCAGGCTTCACGCTCTGACGGTGCAAACAGAACACAGACAGGTGAAAAAAAGTCAAGGACGGGCCGCTGTTTTTGGTGAATGCACTTTTTTAAAGATCCCATAACCATTGTTTTAGAGTTTTTGTTCATGTTTGTTGGATTAGGGTTATTTAGATGCTTGTGCACTCCAAAAAGTTACTTAAATGCATACAGTATGATAAAATGTGCTCTTCCCCGGAAATAGATTATAGGTTTGTTTGTATTGTCAAATATGAATATTTATTAAATTGCTATGTGAAAAATCTCTTCCACCTAATTGCAACTACTGTTTATTACATGGTTTCCGCTACATTCATTCTTTCATGGCGGGGCGCCACACTAAAATCCATATCACCACAGTTACATTAAAGCTTCTCATTCAAAACATTCAGTCGTTTATTTTTTTTTCACTTTTTTAAAAGGTAAGAGAATTATAACAGCGCAAACTTTTCTGTAACCATAGTAGTGCTGTGCGTTATTTGTTTAACCTTCTAAGGCAGGTGTAGGGCACCTACAGTATGGCTCGGGAGCCAAATGTGGCTCTTTGACCAAAAATATGTGGCTCTCCAGCTTTCTCCCTTCGATAATATTTTAAAGTCACAAGAAATCAGTTTTCTATTGAAAATTCAATTACAATTCTATTTATATTGTATTTTCTACTGCAAAATAAATATAAGTTTACTCAGTTTACAATAAAAGGACGTTTCAACCAATGCGCATACAGTGTGTGGCGCTGTGGTTTAACTTGAATTGCGACACCAATAAAGGAGGTTTTGTTATATACAAACATTCCAATTGGCTCTTTAAAAAAATGCATTTGATAAAAAATCAGATGTGGCTCTTTGCTGAAAAAAGGTTCCCGACCCCTGCTTTAAGGTTACATACTGCCTAGGCATGGGACGATAACCGTTTTCAAGGTATACCGCGGTTTGGAAAAGTCAAGGTTTTAAAACTGCCAAAATTTTCTGCTATAATGTTCCGAAGGTATGTGTAAAAATTATTGTTATTATTATTATTTTTAGAACAACAGCCTCTCCAGCAGAAAAGATATACAAAGATGCCGTTTTAAATTGTAAATAAACCTGTGTTATTGAAACTAATGAAGACAGCAGAAGTCAATGATTCATTACAAATATTTTGCCTGACATGTTTACTGCTCCAAAATACTTTAAATGTTTCTCAAAATAAAATATATTATGTTCAAAGGGGTAAAAAGGTTTTGTTTTTAAGCAAGACATTTGAATAGAATATATTTTCGAGCAGTAACCACAATACCGTCATACCGTGATATTTTTATCTAAGGTTATCATACTGTCAGAATCTTATACAGCCCATGCCTAATACTGACTGACTGACTGACAGACAGACAGACAGACAGACAAGGCTGCACGATGTGTTGAGGCCAGCATACAGGCATAACTTTCAGTTAAGATGAACAGTATCCAAAATTATACTTTGATTATGGTCTATGGCTCTGCAACTTTATCTTGCTAGAGTTTTACCTTTGCTTTACTTTACTTCAGGACGCATTAATGCCGCTCTGTAGGTCTATTGGAGACATTCATAAATTGCTGGCAAGTCTACTAAATGTTGGAGACATCCTTGCTACATAAATGCACTAAATTACATTTCAGCAGCGTTTATTTGAGGGCGTGCAAGAAGTTGTGTGCACTAAAAGAGGAAATCGGAGCGCAAGCAAAGAGACCCGCATGCTTGTATTACATAAACGTGATCTCGTCTGGTAATACCGCGCTCACGACATTTGTCATTGAAATAACAGATCTGTGTAAAAGGTCTGCCACCACAGCTGGAAAAAAATCTGGAGGAAACACTGTATTAATAATTTATAATTGTTTCATTTTCATAATTTAATTTGGGTAGTAAATTAGGTCTATTGCACTTTAAAAAAATTTGCTACCTTAACTTTTTTAGTTTTCCCAGAGATGGGTTGCAGCTGGAAGGGCATCCGCTGCGTAAAACAAATGCTGGATAAGTTGGCGGTTCAATCCGCTGTGGCGACCCCGGATCATTAAAGGGACTAAGCCGAAAAGAAAATGAATGAATGAATGAACTTTTTTAGTTGAATTAAATGAACTTTTCTAGTCATCTCAACTTACATAAATTAAACTTTGCATAACTTTAAAAGTTTAGCTGAAATCTGATAAACTTATTACAACAAGTTAAAGCAAGAATAAAATATTTGTTCTCTTGAATTTTTGATATTAAATTTTTTTAGTGTGTCCAATTTTTAAAATAAATGCGAACAAACATAACAGGTTTATGCTAATTGGTATTTATTGTTTTAATTTTTAATTTAGCTTTTATTAACATAAAGGTTTAATTCTGAAAGTTATTATAACAATAATTAACACTATAAATGTCACAATCATAAGCGATCGAGCGACTGCAAATCACTGGTAAACACACAGATCATGCACCACACACACACACCTGCTCCAAGTCTCCTTTGATTACACTCACACAGCTGAAGCTGCTCATGTACTGATTACACCACGCATATACAGTATATGGCTCCTTGTGACAATCTCATTGCTGAGTGTTGTATACTGATTGTGAACATTACGACATGTTTTCCCTTGCTTTGCCTTCCATGTTAGAACCTTGCTTTGTTTTGTTTTTTTACATTGCCTGCTGCCTGCCTTCTGACCACTCGCCTGTTAATTTGACTACGACTCTGGATTGCCTATATACATCAGTTTGTTCCTGTATTGATCATTGCATAAGACAACAAAAAACAGAACAAAATATAATAATATTTTAATTTCAAATTAAACTATTCAAGTTTTTTATTTAGTTGATGTTTTTAATTTAGTTGATGTTTTTATATTTTTCTTTCCAATAATGCAATTAATGTAATTGATTATTAATATTTTTAGATTTAATTCGCAATAGCAACACTGCAATTAAGACAAAACTGAGTTCCTCAAGCAATTTAATGATGTTTTTTTGAGCGTTTTTAATAAATGTACTACACAATTCTACCCAATACATGTATACATATATATAGAGCATTTTTAATAAATGTACTAATTAATTGTATAATTGTAAAATAATTTGTACCATTTACCCTTGTGATAGAATAGAATAGAATAGAATAGGATAGAATAGAATAGAATAGAATAAAATAGAAAAGAACAGAACCTTTATTTCCACATTACTGTAAATGTAGTAGTAGCAGCAGAAACTGTCAACACCTATTGCAATGGTGGTTGACACCCAGTCTGACCTTTCTTCATTTCAACAGGAAACTCGTTCTGCTTCCAGACACAAAGACTGTTCAGCTTCTCTAAAAGTTTCTTGGCTTTCTCCTTTTCTTCCAGTAAAGCTTTCTCTGCATCTCTCCTGTCCTGTTCCAGACGCTCCACCAAACCCATCACCTCCATCAGGACGTCTGCAGTCTCTGTCCACATCCCACTGTCTGTGTGCAATCCAAATATTCACAATTCACAACACAACAACTGGTGCTTGATAGATGGTAGATGTTGAGGTTTGCTCAAATTCCCCATTTAGTGAAGTCATTATTTATTTAGATGATGCTTCAGATTATACTAAGCACATTACTAACAATAATGCTAAATATAGAGTTCCTAAAAAGTAGTAGGTATTAAAAATAGGAATGTTCACAGCAAGACTATAATAATAGTAATAACAGCACAGAGATATTGTAATTTGTTTTCAAATATCGGGACTTGTATTATACGTATTATACTGAAATCAGTGTAAAATGTGTTTACATCAGCAAATGACAAAACCAAATAATATTTTGCACTGGTGTGGACACTAAGGCTGTGCAATATAAACAAAATAACCATAGTGCGATTTATTTTATTTTTTGAACGAATATTGCGATTGCAATTTTATTTGCGATTTTGGCAACTGTTTTTGCTTTTTCAAACAAGCTACATACACACATTCTAAATTTATTGTGCATAACAAAACATTTCACAATGAAATAACATAGTATTTTATTTTAATAAATCAAACTGTAGTAAAATTGTCTTTAAAACAGACAACATAAAATAAATTAAGATTAACTATTAAGGTTAAGATTAACTAATCTCACCTCTAGTTAAAAAACATACTGTACACAGTAGTACTAACTGTCTGATAAACTAAACTGTAATAAACTGTCTTAAAAACAGACAACATGAAAAAATAAAGATGAACTAACATCAATTCCAGCCATAACAATAAATAAAAACTAACGTAAATCAAAACCACCTATTCGGTTATCTCGCTCAACTTCGTATTGCGCAGAGTGATCTCTGATTGGTTAACATCTTTCTCCCGCTCAGCTTAGCTGTAATCGCCCGGTGTGCTGCGTCAGCTCTGATTGGTTAACATATTAAAATCATGTGCACAAGAAGGTGAACAAAAATCGTAATAAATTAATAGATAAAATTGCAGCCTTACGCGGTTTAGATATTGCATGTGCTTAAATCACGTTTTTTTTTTGCGATTGCGATTAATTGCACAGCACTAGTGGACACTTACAGTTATAGTTCTCATTAATAATGTAAAGAAGAATTTCTGGTTAATTAGTTAGGGTTATTTCATGTAAATGCAGCAATTATAAAATCCAACTATATAGTAATGTAATGTAAGATAATTTTATTAATCCCCATGGGTAAATTGATTAGCAATATTGTCATCTCTAGGTGTTTAAACACATAACATAGGACAGGGGTGGCCAACCCTGTTCCTGGAGAGCCACAATCCTGCAGATTTCAGTTGCAACCCATATCAAACACACCTGCCTGTAATTATCAAGTGCTGTTCAGGTCCTAATTAATTGTTTCAGGTGTGTTTGATCAGGGTTGCAACTGAAATCTGCAGGATTGTGGCTCTCCAGGAACAGGGTTGGCCACCCCTGACATAGGACATCATAATACAATGGACATAGAAGACTAACTGTATAATATAAAACAACAGAACAGCTGATTTCATAGTCGATTGCTATTTGAAAATCATATCGTTTGTGGGATAAAGGAAAACTTTGCCCTGTTCTTTAAAACCTGAGGAACAGAGTCTTCATGCTAATGGAAATGTGGAGATGAGACTATGTTTTGAACCCGACATGATTCTTCCTGCCTTTCTCTATGCTGCTCAACAGAAGGCAATAGTTTGTATTTTTGAACCTTTTTTGTGTTTGTTCAATTCAGTTCAATAACAATGTTGATGCTGATGTAAAGTTAGACCATGTCCACACTTATATATTTTCATACATACACATATTTTTCTCTCCATTTTGGCCTTTCGTCCACATTGAGATGGCGTTTATTGGGATACGAAAACATCTTTTTGAAAATGCTGTCAAAAATTTGAAATTTGAAATCCCTAAATTTGAAAATTGCATTTTCGTATTGCAGTGTGGACTGTGAAAACGAAGGCTTTCGAAAATGATTGCGTATTTTAGTCATGTGACGCAGTCCTATGACCAATTCAGCTCAAAAACGAAAATATATCATTTTGAAAATGCTGTCCAAAGTTGATTAACTAAAAATAACATATTTATGTTGAAGTGCAAACTGTAAAAAAACAAAAGCATTCGAAAATGATGACGCTTTTTTGTCATGTGATGCAGTCATGTGACCAATTTAGCTAACAAGGTGGACTAGATTGTAAAGCGGATGTTTTGACTGCTGTTTGTTTTCACAGCTTTATTAAAGATTAATGTTACAATGGTGGAAGTTGCGACATTTTGCCGCAACGTTTTAAAAAGACAAAAAGTAAATAAGCGGCAGTTGGATATAACGCAGGTGAACGTGTCTTACATCTGTGTGCATATGCAGTGCATGAACGAAAGCGATTTTTAATCATTTTAGTGTGGATGAGGGTAGGGATTGAAAACAAATAAAATGCCATTTTCAAATGTATCTGGATTAGTGTAGACGTAGTGTTGTTATACAGCTCTATTCAGTCCAATATTTCGTAATATGCTCATTACTGAATATAGCCCCCCCCCCCCCCCCCCACTAAGGAAAACAATGTAAGTGCATATTACAGCAAAATATTAAAAATGGGACTTCAAGACTGTCATTACCTTGTGCATTAAGTCCCATGCCTTCAACACACAGATCTGCGCTACCTTCTGCATTTCTGTTTTCAGTAACACATCTAAAACACAAATGCAAAATACAGCATTTATTTAGCAACAGCAGGCTTTAATATACACGTATTATTAAATGAATGAAAACTATTTTCTGATGCTAAGTTGCAGAGACCACATCCTGTATAATGCAAAACCCATACAGACTGCTGACCATAAGATTTATCTTACAGGAAAATGGTTACTATTGATGTATGTGATGTGGAAAATCTATAATGCTTTATGGCTCACTTCCAAATGATCCTGTGGCTGTTTTCATGAGCAGTTTCATGCTGAGCATTATCACCCTACAAGTTAAGAGACATTCATTAATTATTCATGAGGCTGAGAAAACAACATGTGATTGAGTGGACTGTATGTACAGCAACTATAAACCTGTTTACATCTAGTATTTTTCTGATTTTACATAGTATCACTGTCAAATAAGCTCAAATACATTCAACCAAATAATCGTTTATACTACAAAAGCTGATCGAATGCAATTTTTATTACATCTGGAAGTGGTTAAAAGTAGACAAGCTATAAATGTTTCAAACGCCTATTTAGTGTGATCAACATTTACAAAAGCACATCTCATTAAGCATTTTTAGTGCTGGGCATTGATTAATCTTGATAAATCTCATCTAAAATAAATGTATTGGCAACACTTTTGTTTAATTACCAATTCTCACTATTAAGTACTGGCGTATTACCTGACTATTAATAAGATATAGCTCTTTATTAGCATTTATGAAGTATTATTAATCCCTAATCCTACCTAATAGCTAAATCCAACTACTATCTTACTAACTATTAATAAGCAGAGAATTGTACCTTAAAATAAAGTGTGAGCAAAGTTTGTATTTACACAGTATACACTGTAAACAAATGTTGCTGGCTGAATATTTTAAGTTGAATTAGATTAACTTTACAAGCCACTCCATCTTACATCAATTGAACTTAAAAGTCAAAGTTTGAGTATACATAACTTTACAAATTGAATTAAACTTAAGCTAAAGTAACTTAAAACTTGTCATTAATTTTTGATCATATCATTTTTTTCAGTGTGTGTGCGTGTACTGTGTTTACACTGAACATAAACATGTATTTATATGTACAGTATGTCTTTATTTAAGAGAATGTTTATTATATGTACAGTAGGTATAATATATATTTATTTTATAAAAATGGAATTGTTTAACTGAAATTATAAATATTAAAAAATATATATTTTAGATGAACATTACAAGCCATTTCAGTTTTTAACATCAAGTAAACTGACTTAAGTTACAATATAAATAACTTTTTTCTCAGTGTTAGTGTATATATACTGTAAATTCACACGTATTTATAAATATGCATATATTTGAGAACATTTTTATTTATATTCAGATATGACATATATTTATATAATACAACTCTTATAGTTTAATTTAAAATATTTTTTTATAGCTGTCCTTTTATGTATGTGTGTGTGTATTTTATATACATCATAAATATACATAACACACATATTGTTGTATTTATAAAAACGTAATTATTGCCCAGCGCTAATCTTTTTGTTTTTGTTTTATTATTATTATTGCAGAAAACATCCAATATTCAAAGAGTTGACCAGTGAGTTTAATCTGTGTGCTACACTTGTATCTACAGAGATCATCTAAATGATTCAATACCTGCTGACCCCAGTTGTCTAGTTTGGTCTGCAGTTCCTGTATGTGAAACACTACTTTGTTCACACATGGTGTTGGAGTGTTAACCAGAGCACAGCTGCGACGCCTACTGGAGCAAACCGTCTGCTGCTCTCCATCTGAAACACACAACTGGCTATAAAAACAGAGACTCGGAAGATCTTATATTACGCCCGATCTTATATTATGCTGAAAACAACAGGACATCTCTCTTTTATGTCTAGAAACTCAGCTATTTTAATGTGAAACTGCATATTTGATTAAATATATTGAACATTTAATTAGTTGTGTGGAGAAAGATTAAATATTATGAAGTAGGGGTGTAACATTAGATTTCATATTAGAATTAGGGCAAAATAGGTTTAGTGGATAATATATATCGTGTATGATTCACTCAAAGTAAAAGATTCAATTCTAAATTTAGCATGAAATGTGGCAAATCTATAAGTTCACACACGTGAACAACAGTATTGCTGTGAGAAAACTCTAGCTGCTAGGGTGTTTTAAGTTATTGCTAAGGCTTTCCATTGTTGGATGTTAAGGTATTCTGAGTGGCTGCTAGGTGGTTGGTAAGACATTGTCAGATGGTTGCTACAGTAATGTTCATTAATTATTAAAAATAAAGAACATAACATGATAGTTTTCAACTAAATCTGTAAAATGTTGTATTTGTTTTGGCCATTCATTAACTTGACTGTATTTTGAAGGCTTTTGAAATCAGCTTTTGAAATCAGGATTGAATTGGAAAGTTTTTGAAAACAGTTTTTTTAAAATAATTACACATTTGTTACATCATGCACGTGCATATTATGTTCAGTCTTTAGGAACGACTGATTATTTGCCAAAAAAAAAATAAAATTAAAAAAAAAAATATATATATATATATATATATATATATACCGGACTACAGGACTGTATGCACATTAGTTTTATAAAGAGACATCACCAACTACCGGCCTGACATGCAAAATACAGCATTTTAAATGTTTTTGTGAATTCATGTTGTTGTCTCTTTGAGTTATTTAAACTAAATGTAACGCTTTTCAGTTTTTATGTTGTTGTGAACAATAGCGTCATATATATCTAACATAATTCTGGAGTTTACTAAAAGTGATTTATTGATATTTACTTACCAATTTAGGCAATTTTGTGAACAATACTTCAGGTTTATCAAAGGTCTTGGAAGTAATAATAAAAACCTCACCATTTTAGCTGTTTTTGTGTTGTTGTTTAAAGTGAGAATATTATAATTAATAATTATTAAGATAATTCATATAATCTTTGTTTATTTAAACAAATTATTATTATTGGTTTATGAAGACAAACAATTAATTCTAACATTGAAAATAATGTACATTTCAAAATATGTCCACAGTTACACACACACACACACACACACACACACACACTGTATATACATATATGTGTGTGTGAGTGCGTGTGTGTATAGTATATGGGGGGGGGGGGTCTATTTAGAATTTATATATGATATATAGGGTCTCTTTTGATTTGACAGTTTAGTTTTTAAGAATATATTATGTTTGTCTGTAGGAATAACCAAAATTACATTGTATGAGCCAAAAATCTTTGAATCAAAAATCATCATAATAAGTAAGGATCATGTTCCATTAACGCATTTTCTACTTTAACTAACTTAATTTATGATTTGTAATCGCTTTTAACTTAATTTGGACAACTTTGAAGTTTATTTTCTCAGCATTTAGATTTTTGAACCCTCACATTCAATAATTTCAAACAGAAGTATCATGGAAAATTGTCTTATTCCAACAAACCATCAATGGACAACTTATTTATTCAGTTTTCAGATGATGTATAAATGTCAGTTTCACAAAAATAGACCCTTGTGGTTTATGTTTTTGTGGTCTAGGGTCACAAGAAATTGTATGGCATTCTTTATGATTCACAGTACGCATACTTGTTTGGAAATATACATAATATAATGAATACCAAACTTCCATAGTCCATGCTTATACAATATAAAATTGATAAATCATGTTGCACTTTACCTGGTAATAATTTTACTTCACTTGAAGGAAGCTTGAGCAACTTTAAATCAGGCATCGTTCACGAAACATCTATGAAAATCAAAATTAATGAACGAACCAATCATCTGTGTTAGCATTACAACTAATGCTTAACTGTTGTACATTAGATTGTATTAATATTTAAAGAATATGATAAACATCGACTTCATCTAGAATTAACAATCATATTTGTGCCTCTGACATGAAGCAAACAAGCTTTAACTACCGTCTGAACAAAATAAATACTGTTGACTTAAGTTAATTAGTACTGAACGATATGTAAAAACTGTTAACCGTCCTATTATATGAGCTGACTACAGTCACACAGCAGGTTTGACTGTGATTCACGCTCTCAGTACTTACATTATTCACTTCTAAAGCGAAGAAGGTTCAGCCACGACTGATATTTATGTTATATGTGAGCCATCGAGAGCGATATGATGAATGTTGACACATCTCGGCATCGTGTCACGTCGCGGCCTGTTTTATACTTTGTTTTCAGACCTCCGCTTTCACCGGGCGCGCGCGGTTACTAGGCAACAGGAAGGCCTTCATTCACCGCAGACACAATAGACAAACTGAGAAAGTGGAAAGCGAAAGAAACAAAGCCTTTCAGGGTGAGGAGGGTTTGATGCTGAATGGCGATTACAATCACGTATTAAGTTTATGCTGGGTCTGCGTGAGGAAAACTTTCAGGACACGTTGCACCAGTTGTAAAACAAAAAAAAAAGAAAACAAAGAAAGGAGGGGAAAAAACTGTTAAGAGAAAATATAAGCCACAAAGGCCTGAAAAGATGAAAGAAAAAATATAAAGTTGTTTTAATAAAATATGATTTTATTTTAGATTTAAAAAGGGAAAATATAAGAGAACATGCACAAAGAAAAGGGCCTCAAAAGTAACTTAATAAATAATTTAAGTCACATCAAACAATAGTTAATGTTCGTTGGGGTGTTTTTATTTATTTTATTATTTAATTATTGCAATTTTAATATATGATTACGTATTAGATCATATAAAACAGAGTGAACAAAATGAAAAAATACAAATGCAGACTCATTAGCCCCTCTTTCAATTTTTTTTTCTTTTTTTAAATATTTCTCAAACTATGTTTAATAGAGCAAGAAAATTTTCATAGTATGTCTGATAATATTTTTTCTTCTGGAGAAAGTCTTATTTGTTTTATTTCGGCTAGAATAAAAACAGTTTTTAATTTTTAAGGCCATATTAAGGTCAAAATTATAAGCCTCCTGAAATAAAGATAAAATAAATCAGTGATTAGAGATGAGTTATTAATATGCTTAGAAATGTGTTGAAAAAAATATCTCCGTTAAACAGAAATTGGGGGGAAAAATAAACAGAGGGGCTACTAATTGTGACTAATTGTATATATACTGTATATACTCTCTATATATATATACATATATATACAGTCCCTTTATTCATCAGCAGTCAGAGGAAAACCCATGCCAACTTGGGGAAAACATGCAAACTCCACAAAGACATGCCAACTGTCCCAGCTGGGACTCGAACCAGCGACCTTCTTGCTGTGAGGCAACAGTGATAACCACTAAGCTACCATGTCACCATATATATAACATGATATATAAAGTTTTATATCCAAAATGTTGACTACTGTATATATATTTAATAAATATGATACAATTATGTATATATATA
>CAIGQQ010034268.1:687353-698979 GCA_903798035.1 Danio albolineatus
ATATATATATATAGTATTCAACATTTGAAGTGAAGCAAAACCTTGTTTAATACTTTTGGGACAACTTTGATTCAATATTGTATTTATATTATACATACAATAAATAATATGTATTATTAATATTAATATCTAACTATATTGTTATGTTTCTGCATATATTGGCTTGATTTGTTTGTATTTGTGCACACAAGTATGCATAGTATATTTAACAAATATAAAATAAATGTAATTAAATCTTTGTGATATATATTCATGATTTAATGAAGCGATTCTTACTTTGTGAAGTATAAAGATGTCAATTAATTCATGTTTAATACAATTAATACAGTGTGTTTTAATGTGTCATCAATTGTTTCTTGCTCAAGATTTTTCAGTAAATAAATTACTGTTACAATATTTGACACGTAGTTGTCTCTATAACTGAATCAGTGAGTCTGGCGACAACAGTTGAGGATCCACGTGCAGATTCATTACGAAAAAAAACAAACAGTCAGACAGGCAATGGTCAAATAGGAACTAACAGTAACATGAGGGTAATCCAAAAGCGTAGTCAACAAAACAGACGACAAGACAGCATAAAACAACAAACAAAGCAAAGATCAAAAACCACAAAAGCACAAGGCAAGGGAAACACTTGTTAAACTTGTAAACACAAATGTTACAGGGTAATAAGACTCAGCAAAGTCTGTGTGGTCGATTATATGGTCCGTGTGTGTGTAATCCCAGGGAATCAGGAACTGATGTGTCTGAGGTGCATGATGGGAGTTGTAGTTTATTAAAGTGGCATATGTGTAGTTCTTCAGTAATCTGCATAGGCTAGATCAGTGGTAATCGTGACAATAACACATAGTAAAATGTTTATTTTTTTGCAAAGCAATATACACTGAAAAAAATTGGTTGGTTTGGTAGCGGTTAGGGTTTAATCTAATCTACTTTGTTGTTGTTTAATCTACTTATTTAAAATGAGCTGAAACAAGCCAATTCTTGTTTTTCGGGGGCACAGCTTAATTGTTTTATGTTCAATCAACATAAATTTGTAAAGACAACTTAATTTCTTCTTGTATTCCCAACACGAATCGATTGTGTGGAACCTAGCATTTTTTACAGTCTATAGTGTATTCCTACATTAATATCAGCTTCGTCTAGGACATACAGCAAAGGCGGGTCTACAGATGCATTATGTGGTTTTGGAAAAATGCATCAACATTCGCTGCTATCAGTTACTCCCACAGATGCTTTAATGCGAGTAATCCAGTGCTAATTACTGGCTGTAGATACTCCAAACAGCTGCTTTACTGTACTGTATGTAGAACATGAGTTTGTCCTCCAGGCCAGATCTGTACAGTATAATATGCTGACCGACTTCCAAGGGCAAAAAGCACAATTTCATGTTTTTGATTCAGGCTGCCATACTAAATAAATCACCTTCAGAGAGTGACAAAAAAAATAGTCGTGCTCAAAATGCCTGGATGCCACCGACTGTCCAAAAAGATATTTATAGGCCTGGAGATCCCAGAGCCACAATAAAAGGAGAAAGAGAAAGATTAGAAGACTGACTGTGTGAAATATGGGATCTCTCTCGAAATGTCCCATTAGAGGGCTTGAATTACAGTCCTCTCTAGCGAGCCGTTCTTGCGTAGCCTCATCATTTTGCCTAATAATTTCACACAGAGAGTCTTTAAAGTCCAAACAACTCCTTTGTACAGGCCCAGGTCTCCCAGTGGAGACAGATTCGCAACCGGAGCTGAACCAGACGTCTAAGTCCAGCAAGAATGTGAGTGTCGCTCACTGGAAGTTAAAGATAGAGGCGACACATGCTGGATCCCGTTGGCTCTTGTTTCAGCCGGCTGCTATACAGAAACACTGTGAAGCGCTTCTGTTGTGGTTCCACTTTAGCATTAAGAAAACTTGAGGAGTTGTTGCGGCCACTTATGAATTGGCAAGAAGAGGATCATGGTGCTATCTGATGGGTATTGGCTGTTTATATAGTTTGTTTATATATCTTGGTTGAATATGATTTCAATGCCGTTCATAAAAAATGACTATTTGAGATACTAGATTATATATATCAGTACTCAAGAAGCTAGTAAAGATCCTAGTGCTTTCTGAAGGGTATCGGCTGTTTTTTTATCTATTGGTTTATATAGTTTCAATTTGGTTCATAAAAATTACATTCATTTTTTTAAAGTTTTGTTTGTTTAATAAATCTACATTTATTAAATTATATATATATATATATATCATTCATTCATTTTCTTTTCGGCTTAGTCCCTTTATTAATCCGGGGTCACCACAGCAGAATGAACCGCCAACTTATCCAGCATTTGTTTTACACAGCGGATGCCCTTCCAGCCACAACCCATCTCTGGGAAACACACCCATACATTCTCATTCACACACATACACTACGGACAATTTAGCTTACCCAATTCACCTGTACCGCATGTCTTTGGACTGTGGGGGAAACCGGAGCACCCGGAGGAAACCCACGCAACCACGGGGAGAACATGCAAACTCCACACAGAAATGCCAACTGACCCAGCCGGTGATCGAACCAGCGACCTTCTTGCTGTGAGGCGAACGTGCTAACCACTAGGCCACCGTGGCGCCCTATACATAGTTTTATATATATATATACTGTATATATTAGCACTAGGGCTGCACAATATATCGTTTCAGCATCGATATTGTAATGTTATCATTCGCAATAGTCATTTAGCAGGATATTCGATGTTGAGTTTGTATTATAATTTATCATTTGCATGTGTTTTTGATGCCTGTGATTGTATTATTATTTTAAATGCATGCAGGTATAAGAAATTACCATTTGTGACTTTTTTTATTTTTATTTTGATCATTCAGTTACTGTACTTGAAAACTGTTAGACTCAGAAAATGATAAAAAAATGTATTTCAATTTTATCTTCGTCTTGATTGTGTTTATAGATTGTTATGCATGAAAATACTCTCAACACATGCAAATACAGAAATGCACAGCAAATAGCACAGACCACAACGGAAATGTGAGACCCCAAAAAGTTTATAGATTGTTTATTAGATTTTATGGAGATGCACTCCCACTGTAGAATCATCCCAATCGATCTAACATCATTCATTCTTTCCAAATAGAGATATTAATTTATCTGGTGAAATTGTATTCATAATCAGATCGCAATATATACAGTATATATATCACACACACACACAAAAAATCACAATGTTAGATTTTTCCAATATCGTGCAGCCCTAATGAGCACTCATGAATTAGCTGAAAGAGGGTCCTGGTGCTTTCTGCAATATATCACAGCAAATTTGCCAGTGTACATTTTACACCATAGGTGTTGAATTTAACACGTTTCTGGTGTATATATGAGTCCCACCTGCCAAGTTCCCAGGTTACACTTTCAGAAGTGTTGAATATATACACTTCTGCAGTGTAAAATATTTTACACTTGGAGTGTAAAAATGCACACCACATTAAACATTTTTTAACACCTGCAGGGCAAATTGTCTAGTGTACATATAACTCCAGAGGTGTTAAATTACACTCTCTTCTGGTGTATATACAAGTCCCACCAGCCCAGTGTATAAGTTACAATTTAAAAAGTTAAGGAGAGTAAATAACTTAAGCAGAGTTAATAATTTTACACTAAGAGTGCAAAAACTGTACACTAGGTTACTCTATCACCACTGCCAGGTCATATTTAGCATAAATTATTTTTTTCTTTAAACTGACTTAAGTAAAAGTCAACATTTTCCCCACATGAAATTCACAAAGAAAAGTGTATATTTGAATGTTTTAACACCCTGGAATAATAATAACAATATAAAATGCCAACAAACTTTTTTCATTTGCCTTACTAAAATGAGTGTTTAAGCGTTTAATTTAACCCACATCAGTGTTAAAAACAGTATATGTACACTTGGATTTTAACACTATAACACTAGAGGGGCTCACACCAGAAATTCAACACCTCATAATTTGCTGTATAGATAAAAATATACTGGTTTTAGGTTGAAACTGTGAATCAACATTAATTATTTTTTAGAAAGTTGTATATTTGAGAATCATGTGTGTTAGATTATATATGAGCATATTAGATTCCTCAAGAACAACAAATGTTGAAATTTTTTGTTTCTGACTTTTAATATGCCCACATTTTAAGCACTAACATACAATGTTTTGTGAGCATGATGCAATGGTTATTCCTTTAACAAGATTCATGCAAAAATTAGAAATGAAACATGTAATACAAATAGCTTTAAACTTTTTTTTAAACAACAAACAAATAAAACTTGTTGCACACATATACGCTTAGGTTCTATGTGAATAATTATTAAAATAAAATACTACAAAAAAATAAAAGATGCAGATATAATGTAAAATAAATATAAATTTATGGAGCTGGTTTTATTTTTGACGTGTTGCGGTCACAACTTTCTGAAGGGTATCGGCTGTTTTAATTTTTTCTTTTTATGCCATTAATTTGTTTATATCTCTTTGTTTAATGTGACAAATGCTGTTGAAACAGTGAATTAACTTTGATAATAATTATTAAAAAGTTATCTTTGAGAACCCCATCAGTATCTTAAAAACAAACATTTTGAATGGTGCAAATTTATTACTGCTTTTTCCCTTTATTTTTGATCAAATAAAGGTCTTGGTGAGACTTTCAAGCACAGCAGTTTTGATGGATAAATCTTTCTGCTGTGCATTCTGGGTGTTCAGTTCAGATCTGCAGGTGAATTAGCTGTCGATGGCTGGATGTGTGTCGCTTTGTGCTCATGCTGTTCTGAACTCTTGGATCTCTGGGATTGTGATTGAACATTCCTTAAAGTTAATTGAGCATTAAAGGCTTTGTGAAGGAGGGAGTTTAACTAGTACAGATCAACCTCATGTTTCCTCTTGTGGTATCATACAGCTGTTTTAAAGAGGTGGACTAAAATATTTTTAGCAAACCTAAAGACTAAATGTCTACTTTTGGTTCGTTTTGTACATTTTGAAGGCAAAACTATTAAGCCTCCTGTGAATTTGGTCATTATTTGTCAAATATTTATTAAGTTCTGTTTAACAGAACAATTAAATTTTCACAGTATTTACTAATATGTATTTTTTCTTGATGAGAAGAAAACCGGTTTCCCTCACAGTCCAAACACATGTGCTATAGGTGAATTGAATAAACTAAATTGGCTGTAGTGTGTGTAAATTAGTGTGTATGAGGGTTTCCCATTACTCTTTTGCAGCTGGAAGGGCATCTGTTATGTAAAACATATGCTGGATAAGTTGGCGGTTCATTCCACTGTGGTGACCCCTGATGAAATAAAAATAAAAACTGTAGTAGATGCAAAACAGTACATAGTGCAAAAAGCTTGTAAATATTATAAAGTGACAGTGTCTTAATGATTAATAAATAAGTTATTTTAAATACTATTTTAAATGATTAAAATCTTCTTGCAGGCAAATTGGTACAGAAGATTTAAAATGACTGTAATCAAAACGCCAACTTATCCAGCATATGTTTTACACAGCAGATGCCCTTTCCAGCATCTGCTGTGTAAAACATATGCCGGAATTGTTGGCGGTTCATTCGGCTGTGGTGACCCCTGACAAATAAGGGTCTATGCCGAAGAAAAATTAAAATAGTGCATCTAGTTCTTAAAGGGATGGTTCAAAGTGATAGTAACAAAAAAATTATGTCATAGTTTCATTCAGTCACAACCCTTTAGGAGTTTATATAAAAGAAGATGTTTTGAAAAATGTTGGAAACCTGTAACCATTGACTTTCATAGTATTTGACATAAAGTGAAACCACTTGAGGGAGAATAAATAGTAAGTAAATCTTCTTTTGTGGGTGAATGATCCCTTTAAACTCAGAAGTAAATATTTTCCCCTTATCTTTCCTTTTATTTGTCTAGTCGATTTCAGTACTTTGTTGCAAACGAATCTCTCGAAGGTTTGTTTTCGGACCAGATTTTTTTTCTTTTAATCTTTTTAAAAGTTGCAGTGCTCATCTGAGAGATTAGACGCTCACAACAGTTGAAGTCAGAATTATTAGCTCTCCTGAATTATTAGCTCTCCTGAATTAGTAGCCCTCCTGTACATTTTTTCCCCATTTTCTGTTTAACAGAAAGAATATATTTTCAACACATTTCTAAACATAATAGTTTTAATAACTCATTTCTAATACCTGATTTCTTTTTTCTTTGCCATGATGACAGCACATAATATTGGACTAGATATTTTTAAAGATACAAGTATTCAGCTTAAAGTGACTTTTAAAGGCTTAACTAGGTTAATAAAGCAAGTTAAGTAAATTTAGCAGTTCATTGTATAACGATGGTTTGTTCTTTAGAAAATCGAAACTAATAGCTTATGTAAAAAAATCAAAACTGCTTTTATTCTAGTCAAAATAAAACAAATAAAACTTTCTCCAGAAGAAACAATATTATAGGAAATACTGTGAAAAATTCTTGAATATGTCATTTGATGAAAACATAATTTGGGAAATATTTGCAAAAAAAAAATAAAAGGTTCACAGGAGGGCCAATTAACTGACTTCAACTGTATTAACGTTATAGATGTTGTTTTACCTATGATAATATTAAATTCGCTTTATGTCGATCTGAAGAATCATTTTCAGCCCAGTTTGCAGTCACAGCTGTGAGACTCCTGTCACATTGTTCTTTTGTTTTGTGTGTGTTTGCAGAATGATTGAAGATACAGGCCGAAACAGCAGCACCATGGCAGACAGAAGACAACTGTTTGCTGAAATGCGTATGTATTGCACTGATTTAGTGTGACATTTGAAGTAAAAACCTGAAACATAAATTCAAAGAGAAAGTATTGTATATGTTAAAATTACATTGAAACATCTGTTGGCTCAATGGTTAGCAAGAAGGTCGTTGTTTGAGTCCCGGCTGGGTCACTTGGCATTTATGTGTGGAGTTTGAATGTTCTTCTTGTGTTGGTTTCCTCCGGATGCTCCGGTTTCCCCCACAGTACAAACACATGCACTATAGGTAAATTGAATAAACTAAATTGGCCATAGTGTATGAGTGTTTGTGTGAATGTGAGAGTGTATGGGTGTTTCATAGTACTGGTGTTACGACTTTAAAGTTTTATCTCTAGAGGTTTAAGAGGTAACATTTGAAGTGACTCAGTTTGTGGTGAGCATAACGACAACCAAGTTTTGCAAAAATAAGTCAATTCATGGTAACACTTTATTTTGATGGTCTATTTGAGTATTAGTAGACGGTCTACTTAATATCTGTTGATACTGACATTCAACAGACATTTAACTGACTAGAAGATACTTTGCAGGTACATGTCAACTTACACTAACCCTAACCCCAACCCCAACCTAACAGTCAACTTATAATCTAATGAGAATTAGTTGCAATGTAACTTAAATTCAACAAATGGACCATCAAAATAAAGTGTGACCCAATTTATTTACAAAAGTGGAAAGTCAAACAGGAAAAATATTATATACAAGTTGTAATCTTACAAAAGAAAATAAATCAATTAATGTACATGTTATGAATGGGGAAAAAGAGAGTTTCAAGTGGCGCTAAATAATAGAAAACAATATAATAAAAACCCCAAAACTAACTGAACTTTACCCTCTAAACTACCTGATAGAAAATAAACAAACAGAATCTTCAGCTTCTATTACAGTCTAATACTATTCTTCTAACAAAATATACAGAAAACTTACAGTGGGTGGTGCTCACTTCTAAACTAGTGTGTTTAGACAGCGAAGTTTTTTGCGTGTTGCGAGGTGTATGTCACGTCATCGAACACCAAAGATCAGGGATCGTGAAATACGCATATACAAGACGATAACAGTGCACCAAAACGGAAACAAGAACAAAGTCAAAACTCTAAAGTCACATGAACATCATAACTCACACAAGCCAAAACACACACAAAAAGGCAAGCAAGAGAGAGAACGAGCTTCCTTTAAACTTTGTGCTTTCTTCCTGATTGGCAGCGAAGGTAATTACGTCACAGGGAGTAATGAAGATTAACGTCTTCATGGACGAATTGAAAACTGGAGTGGGCAATCCTAAGAATTTCGACACAGAGAGTGAGAGAGTGAGAAAGAAAGAGAGAGAGAGAGAGAGCAGAACATACAGGCACATGCATATGGCTGTAACAACTGGGTTGCAGCTGCATAAAACATATGCTGGAATAGTTGGCGGTTCGTTCTGCTGTGGCGACCTCTGATAAATAAGAGATTAAACTGAAGAAAAATCGATAATTGAATGTTCATATTTTCCAAAGCCACTGACCATAGAGTTAAGGGATTAGAAAAATATCAATCTGTAAACATGTTTTATATTTAAATGTGAAAAATAAGGCGCCGCGGTGGCGTAGTGGGTAGCACATTCGCCTCACAGCAAGAAGGTCGCTGGTTCGATTCCGCTGTAGCGACCCCAGAATAATAAAGGGCTTAGCCGAAAAGAAAATGAATGAATGAATGAATGTGGAAAATAAACATGCTTTATGGATGTGAACCAAAAAGTCTGCGAGTTTAAAGTATACAACATACTTTGTAGAAATTCTGTGAATTAAAACTGCAAAAGCCAAAAGAAAGATTGCTAATAATCAAAAGGATAAGAGTTAGCTCTCTATGCAGCAAAAATGATTGATTAAATTTGATAAAAATTTTCCTCACATTTTTGCATTAGTGAGGAAAATGCTTGGTTATGGATTTGATAGAGGGGATAGATATGACATTGGCACATGTCTGAATTTGGTCAAATAACTGTAAGTCAAATACTGTATGATAGTTTGAAAACATTGATTGAGACATTTTTGAGTATTTAGCAGTACTGTAAAATACAAGCATACACAAAAAACGAGAAAGGGTCTTTTTTTTCATGGCAGGGTTGATATTTGCATGGAATTGCTCTTATTCTTTAAAGTGTCCTGAAAAATGTTTCCTGTGTTAAATGTTTAAACAGTAATAATAATAGGAAATGCAAAATAAGAGGCTGACCTGTTGACTTGAAAACATGGACTGTAAACACACAGTCATCTCACTTATTCTATGCATTGCAAGTGTACATCAGAAAGCATTATTGAGATTTTGTTATTTAGTTTAGCATACATGCAAACACACACAAAATGATTTATGCTGCTTGTTCAATCTACTTGATTAAAATGAACTGAAACTATACAATTCTTGAAAAAAGTTCAATCCACTTAAATTTGTTAAAAAAAAGGAAGTTAACTTAAATTTTTTGTGTTGGTGCAACTGTGACCTGAGAATTTTTCAGAGTATAAGTTTTTTTTCTTTGGAATTATTATTTTTTTATCAGAACTTGTTGTTTATAATTATTTTTATTTTTCATCAATCCTCCTCAACCTTGTTGCAGTTCATTTTTCTGGTTTACAATCGCTACAACCTTTTTACAGCCACTGCAAGATCACATACTGAGGGAGCTGTCATTTTGGTGAAATATTAGATGGGGAAATTATGAACATTTTTTGTCAATTAACATACTGTTATGCTCTCATTTTGATTATTACTGTGGTAGTGTTTGCTTGGGAGATTCAGCTATGGTTGTTTTGAGTGTTTATAATTTGATTTAATGTGAATGATGTAAACTGTACCGTTTGGATGATGTTGGTCTGTAGGTGTGGCTTCAGTCTTTATAAAGACTCCCCTGGTATAAATCAGGTAGTCTTGATGCGAAACAAACAAGAAACCTGATTGTGTGCTTAGATCTTCGTGGATTATTCTGTTAGTACATTATTGCTTTTACTTTTCATTTTGCGCAGTTTTTATTTCTTTCGGCTTTTTGCTCGCCTGTAAATATTTTTGACCTTCTGAATCAAACTTTTTTGAGGGATTAAACATCACAGTCTGGCACAGGACATCATTGCATTCCCTCTCCATTGATTAGAAGTGAGATCTTTTTTTACTATTGAGGGACGTGAGTGTATAATCTGCTGACATGCTACCTAATACAAGGAGTGAGACTGAAAAAACAAATCCAGATGTGGAACAAGGTGCAGTTGGAGGTGTTTCAGAGGAGCAGTTCATCTCTGCAGGTGCTCCTGCAACCAGAGGAGATTCTCAGATCACAGAATGGCCGCAAATGTTTCAGTCATTCATGCAGCATCAATGGGAGTGGGAGGAGAGGCAAGGGAAAGAGACTGCTCGCCTTGATCAAAGCTGCAGGGTCCTTAACCATCAGGTCAGCCAAATGCAGCTAGACATGGAGTGGATGAAACTTCAAGTTTCAGAAAGAGCTGCAGAGCGGAGGATAGACCGTGAACCACGAATGGCAAGACTTGAAGACTGTGATGACATTGAACAATATCTTACCATTTTTGAAGCACTTGCAGACATGCATCAGTGGCCCAAGGAGGACTGGGCTGCACGGCTCATACCCTTATTATCAGGCAAAGCCCGAAGTGCATTTGTGACGATGAACCCCTCACAAACCAGAGACTACGATCATATAAAAGCTGCAATTCTGAACAAATATGAAATCAATGCAGAGACATATCGGCTGAGATTCCGTTCCCTGAGTACGCCTGCAGATGAGACCCCCAAAGAACTCTGTATGCGACTGAAGGACTCGTTCTACAAATGGGTCAATTTTGAACAATTTAACAAGAGGGACTTTATGGAGACACTTGTGCTGGAGCAGTACCTGCGAGTGTTGCACCCTGATGTGAGGACTTGGGTAAAAGCAAGAACTCCTGAAACTGCAGATCAAGCTGTAGCCCTGGTGGACGCTTATATTACTACTCGAAAGGGATCGGGAACTACTCAACATGATGGCATCCATCACCACTCAAAGGGTAAGTCTGAGGGGTTAGAGGTGGGTTCAAACTCTCGAAGATGTACCAAGATTCTTACGTCCACTACAACTTCTGCCAGCATGCCAAGCACAACAGCTAAGGGAGAGAGTGTTGTATGTTTTAACTGCGGCCAGTCGGGTAACACTCAGCCCATTTGCCCTCTCAAAAAACCCAAGAAAAAAAGACTTTCTGTGCCCCTTCCTGAACGTTCAATTACACAGTCTGGTCTAGAGCCAGTCGTCACCGATCAGCCACTTCCAGCTGTGTTGAACACAGATAGTTCCCTGTACCTTGCTTCCCTTGTTTAACTCTTTCCCTGCCAGCGAATTTAGTTTTTTTAAGTTGCCACCACCAGCATTTTGGATGATTTCACCTTAATTTGACAGCCCACAGAGTATGCTCTACACTGTAAAAAAAAAAAAAAAAAGTTAAAACTTCCAGCGTCAAGAAATTTTTGAGTTTACTGGATAAAATTGAGTCAAGTGCAGTACTTGGGTTGAAAGTTGACTCAGCTCAAAAAAGCTCTGCAGCAAATTATTCTTCAAAATTCTGAGTTGAGTCAACTTTTCTTTTACAGTATACTTTGAAAATATGGCCATATTGTATATCTAAATAAAAAACAAAGCCCATGCTTTTAACCAATATATATATAATATCTTCATGTGTTCATTGCCACTTGAATGCAGATTCATCAAAACCTTTTTGACAAAAAGAAGAGAAGAATATTTTTTTTCAAAGATATATAGTATATAATACAAACACACACACACACACACACACACACACACACACACACACACACACA
>CAIGQQ010034268.1:698989-721785 GCA_903798035.1 Danio albolineatus
ACACACACACACACACACACACACACACACACACACACACACACACACACACACACACACACACCTGTCTCTGGTGGGGACTCTCATAGTCATAACGATAGTTCTATTATGCAAACCATATTATGGATACCCCTACCCCTTAACCCAACCCTCACAGTAGGGCTGTACGAAATTGGAAAAAAAAAATGAAAACAATATTGCAATATTTTGTTTTTGCAATACATACTGCATTATGAATACAATTCCACCAGATGACTTTAATAGGTCTATTTGGAAATTCAGATGATTTCAGAGGAGAGACAAGCTGCATAAAATAATATATAATAAATGCAAGCATCGACAAACACAAAGCAAAGATACAAATGGAATAAACAGTGTTTTATATTTTTCTGCAGTCTAATGGTATTCACGTACCTAAATTGAATAATCCAATGTAAACACTTAACACTTAAGTCTTTATCATTTTATTATAATGGGATTATTTTTATTAAAGCTAACCAATGAGCTTATTAAAGCTAACCACTGAGTGTATTAAATCCAACAACTGAACATTTTTAGCCACTAAAAATGCTTAAACAGGCCTTAAAACACATGCAAATAATAATCTTCAGAATCAGAATCAGAAAGAGCTTTATTGCCAGGTATGTTCACACATACGAGGAATTTGTTTTCGTGACAGAGCTTCTACAGTGCAACAGAATTACAGAGACAGGATAAAAACAGATAATAAATATATTCAAAAATAGAAGTAAGTGTTAAATGCAAATATACAGATGGACAAGTGTATGTACAGGTGTATTACTATATACAACGTTATAAATGCAGCTATTATGTGCAAATTGGCATGTAAAGTGTGTTGTTAAATAAGTGTTTGTGTGTGTAAAAAGTGTATAGCAAGTGATGTTGGTTCCACGATTATTATCATCAAGTGTTCATGAGATGGATTGCCTGAGGGAAGAAACTGTTTCTGTGTCGGGCTGTTCTGGTGCACAGTGCTCTGTAGCGTCGACCAGAAGGTAACAGTTCAAAGAGGCAGTGTGCTGGGTGTGAGGGGTCCAGAGTGATTCTGGCAGCCCTTCTGCTCTCTCTAGATAAGTACAGTTCTTGGAGAGTAGGGAGGGTTGTACCAATGATTCGCTCAGCAGTCCCAACTATTCGACGTAGTCTTCGAAGGTCAGATTTGGTAGCTGAGCTAAACCAGACAGTTATTAAAGTGCAGATGACTGATTCAATGATGGAGGTGTAGAACTGTTTCAGAAGCTCCTTTGGGAGGTTGAACTTCCTCAGCTGACGTAGAAAGTACAGCCTTTGTTGAGCTTTTTTGACAATGGAGTCAATGTGAGTGTCCCACTTCAGGTCCTGAGAGATGGTGGTGCCCTGGAACCTGAATGACTCCACTGCAGCCACTTACACTCTATTATGCCATCTATTATGCGCTATACTCTATTATGCCATATTACACTCTACAGCCATCTTACACTCTGTTATGTATAAACTTTGCAATAACTCCACAAATCCCATGTTCTGAACTGTTATGCCGGATGGTCTACTAATTCTGCCTGGACATTGCAGATCCTGCGATGTGACTATATTCAGATGTGCACATTGCGATATCGAAGTCCTCATTAGTCTGTTTGCATTCATGTTTATGTCCCCACTGGGATATAATAACAAGTGCTTGCATACTCACCTGTGTGTATATACATACAGTCTGTGTTTAGAGACCCAGTAGTCCCATAACTTATTTAGCACATGCATTAATGCTTCTCTTACCGTAATACAGTTAAAAACTAATGAATGGTGGGAAAGGGTTGTCTTTTTATTTAGAAGATATCACGTCAATGGTGGGGAAAGAGTTAAGCTGCCCTGTATTGTCCTGTTAGGTACTGATTTCCCAGTCTTAGCTTAATTCAAGAGACTGGTGTGGTGTGGCATTGTTCAGTAAGAGTAATGTATCTTTGCTTTCTGAGCCTTTGTGGAGCAGAATGGTCTTTTGTGCCGTTTAGAGGATGTTAGGGGAGCCACAGAATTTGGAGTGGATTTTTTGAAAGACGGAGCATCATCGCTCCATCATAAACACAACAGACATACACTCACCGGCCACTTTATTAGGTATACCTTACTAGTACCGGGTTGGATCCCCTTTTGACTTCAGAACTGCCTTAAAAAAGGTCACGAAACACCAAAACACATTTTTGGAGCTGTTGACAGTCAAATATGTGTCCCACGCTGCTATAAACAGTATTACGACACATATATTTCAATAAAAAGTGAAAATTGGTTGTTTTTGCGTTATTTCGAACAAATTCGTTCTTCCGGTTTGAAGCGAATTTTAAGCTGCGCCACAGTGATTAGATACTTGTGTGTATTCCAGCGTGGAGAGTGGACATCTGTACCAGCCAGTACATCGTGACATCTCTGAATGTGCAGCTTTAATTCATAAGAAAGGCTTGGTTCAAACCAATCAGCGCTCTCTATAGTGAATAAAGCGCAACTTCATTAATATGCATGATAGCTTCGAAGTCTGTTTTTACCTGTTACAGTGTTCAGACAATAGAGAGAGACGCTATGTTGTGTTGCCAAAACGTGGAAGAACAAGAATTGTTTGGAGACACAGGTCGCCAGTGTTGTGTTTATAAATGTGCTGCTACAAAGGTTTTGTTTTCATTTCCCCGCTATGAGATCGCAGCTGGACTCTCGTGTGGACTACAGTGCGCGTTTCTTCCATTGTTTGTGTTATGACCAATATGCTGCGCGTTTCTTCCGTTGTCTGTGTTGTGACAATTTGCAACAGGTGTGCTGTCAAATTGATGAAGATCGTTTCTTAATTTGCTGGTGTTTTTAGTTATTGCATATGCTTTCTTAAATTGCAGCGCGTTAAGCTCTCTCGGCCACCGTAGGTATTCAACCAATAAACCAACCAACCCTTTTCCCAATCGCAGAATTACAGTTAGTAATAGTCCTTATAATTAATTCATTTCTTAAAACACAATCTGCTAATCAAACGGATACGGAAAAGTAAACTGAATCCAGTGCGAAGCATAATGATGCTTATAATGGTAACCGCACATTAAACTGACGCATTCACTTTATACATAATCAATAAACTAGCCTTTATAAAAATGAAAGTAATACTATATGTAAAAACTTAAAATGTTATAGTATGCTTTAAACAAAGGTTAGTCAACAAAAGTGCATGCACGTCTGTGTTTAATTCATAACACTCCTTGACAGAGCTAAAAATGAAGGGAACAGCCATAAAAAGTTTTATCCCACAGCCACATCACCCTGCAGCCCAACCAGTTACTCACAGAAGCTAAGCAGGGCTGAGCCTGGTCAGTACCTGGATGGGAGAGCACATGGGAAAACTAGGTTGCTGTTGAAAGTGGTGTTAGTGAGACCAGCAGAGGGCACTCAACCTGCGGTCTGTGTGAGTCCTATTTGCCCAAGTAAAGTGAAGGGGACACCATACACTTGAAATTTTAGGTAGTAGATTTAACTACCTTAGAGTTAATTAACACTCCCTCAGAGTTAATATGGGAACCACTATAAGTGTTAAAATAACACTTTTGAAAGATTTAACATTATCAACACTCAGAGAGTGTTAATAAGCAAGCTCTTATAGTGAAAAATATAAACACCACAAAGGATTGTATAACACCACTCAGTGTTATGTGCTACACTCTTAAGGCAAATTTTCAACTCCGCACAGAATTAAAAATATATCTTGTTTAATATCGGCAACACTTTATTAACTATACCGTTAATGTTTAAGGAAAACAATTCAAAACAGTCACAAACCGTGTTTTCTCGTATTTTAAGCAAAAGGAGCAGTTTTAAGACAGCTTTATTTTCTTTAGTTTTAATGTAACACAGCTCATACAGAACAAAATAAAGATGAAAAATTATGCTTTTTTGTGAGATATTTCAAACTAACGTATATATAACGATTTGGATGTCAGATGTCTATATATAAACATTTGAAGTACTTTTACTCACCAGTTGCTTTTTGTCATTGCTTCTCGTGGCAGAAGAAAACGGGGTCTGGAAAAATCCTCCAGGGATATTGCTGCATAAATCCCCAGCTGTAGTAGTCAACACTGTATTAGTGTTAGATAGATGTAACTCTGTATGACAAGGAGGCAAATCATCTAACACTGAGAGGGTTATTTTATCTTTATCTAACTCTAGAATACTTTACTCTGAATTACAGCAACACTCAAAATTTAACACTAATGAATTTGCTGTGTACTGTCACTAGGCGTCGTCTTTCAGATTAGTCGTTAAACTTAGATTCTGACTCGTTGTGGTCATTAAAAATCCTATGGCACTTTTCGTAAAGAATAGGGGTGTAACCCCTATCCTGGCCAAATTCCCTCCATTGACCCATACCCATCATGGCCCCCTAATCATCCCCATCCACTTAATTGGCTCTATCACTGTCTCTCCACTCAACCTATAGCTGGTGTGTGAAGAGCGCACTGGCGCCGTTGTCCTGTGGCTGTTGTCACATCATCCAAGTGGATCCTGCACACTGGTGGTGGTGTGGCGTGACCACCCTCATGATTGTGAAACACTTTGGGTGTATGGGCATACACAATAAATGCGCTTTATAAATACACACATGTCATTATAACAGATTTATTTTGGTGATATGCGATTATGCTACTGAATACCCTTAGGCATTCCCACTAAGAGAGCTGAGAAGGTAGCCAACACACTTTTTAGATTTTACACACAGATTGGCATAAGATCAGGCTCTAAACTTCATTAGCCACACCCTTCAAAATGTTTATCAATTACTGGGTATAAAGAGAGTATGAACCACCACTTACCATCTTCAGACTTATTCTCAGCAGGGTTGAGCATTTCAATCAAATCTAAAAGCCATGCTGAAGAAATATGTCTAATGAAGAAATGTGTCTAATACATGCAAGGACTGGGATGAATGGCATTTTTTCTATCAGCATATATAGAGGTGCCTCAGGTTTCTACTGGCTTTTCTCTTTTTGTGCGTCTGTACCACGGGTCACCCAGGTCAGCCTCTGCACACCAGGTCAAATGAATGTTTGGATGTTTTAAGGGAGAGTTGGGAAACCACTGATAATCCAGACAAGACCAATATTCTCTCCTATGTGTTAAAGATGAGACAGCAACTGCTAAAGACAACCGCACTCGCAGGACACAACCTCTTGCAGTCTCAAGCATGTGAATATGCTAAAATAAAGTGGTCTGCTCATTCACAGGATTAGACAGAGGAACAATACCTGTCAGTTCATCATGACAAAAAACAGCTGAGCCTTGAGCATCTGAAAGACAAACTAAAGCTGGAACTAATTAACCTAATTCAACATCAGATCACACTTAAAGACCCTAAACTGGTTCATTGGCCAGCAGATGGGGTACCAGAGAGACTTCTACCAGTTATGGAGGAGGAGTTGAAGATCATGCAGAGTCTAAGTATTTCCGCAAAATCAGGGTTAATATATTTGACCTGTATCCCATGTGAACTGTGGACAAGTTAGTGGAGAATCTTTCTACACTGCAAGGTATACTGGGAGAAAGTCTAAGTCAAGAAAGTAAGGATGGAACTGCATTTGGGCTGCATGTAGCACCTGCTACTTTGCAGAAGATGATCCTTGAGACTGAAAAAATTGCAGCTGCATACTTAGATGACATCATCATCTACTGTCAAACTTGGCAGGAGCATCTGAATAATCTAAATATCCAAATACAACTTTTTTGGGGGATGAAACATCATATTCTGGTACAGCACTTCACTGCATTCGCTTTCTAACATTGGACTTTCTACACAATAGATAAGAATGATCTCTTAGATAATTGTGTCACACTTAAGATTGGAGTAATTTGTTAGAGAAATAAATAATATTTTATAAAATATGCAGAGAGAAAAAATGCTATTTTAAATTGTGAAAATATTTCACAATATTTTTATTTGTATTGTCATTTTTATAAAATAAATGCTGACTTTCTGAGCATAAGAAACTTATTTTAAAATCCTTCAGTATCATTAAAATAATAGAATATTCATGCTAATATGTTTCATAAAGTCATCTTAAACCAATTTAAGAGATTCAGCTGGTTCTACAAGGTAAATAGACTATTTATAGTTTTTCTGCTTTTAGAGGCTGATCAAAGCTTTCTAAAATGAAGATAAAATGTCTTAAGCTGATGTAAGTTCTGTGTTTTACTGTGTGTGTCCTGAAGATGTGATGATTTCATCTGTCACAGGTGCACTAGATCTGGACTCGATCAGATTGTCCACTTACAGGACAGCGTGCAAGCTGAGATTTGTCCAGAAGAGGTGCAATTGTAAGTATTAACTTTCATAATAAATAAACGAATGCATATTGTTGTGAGAATTATATGTAGTATTTAGGTCAGAGATGAGAGGACCCATTTCGGTGTCTGAAACAATGTTTTGTGAAAATAAAATAAAAAAACATCATTGATCAATGATTGATGTCTGAAGTTACTTTTAAAAAGTAATTATTAAATCAATTACAATTGTTTTTTAATTACTTTTTTAAATGCTTTGTCTGAATATGTAATTTAATTACTTGAATATATATACAAAAAAATAAGTAAATCAAAATGAATAGACAATACACTGAATGACATTTTTTCAGTGTCTCTTACTTGTAAATCAATGTGAAATTGCATGATTGTCAATATTTTGCTGAGGCAAGCATTCAATTAAATCAGACACATTCTGTGGGTGTATGAGTAATAAAAACATTTAAAGATGTTTTAATTTGGATGCTTAAAAATCTGTTTTAGCCTTTGTCCCATTTGCAGTTTCAGATGTTCTTATTTTTTATTGCAGTGCATTTAGTGGATATCTGGAATATCATTGAGGTTTTCCGGGAAAACAGACTCAACTCTGTGGAGCTCAATACAGAATTCTCAGTGTCACATCTGCAAGCAATACTGTCCACCATCTTTCACCAGCTGAACAAGCGCTTACCGACAACACACCAGATCATCGTGGACCAGTCCATCTCCTACCTCCTCAACTTTCTCCTAACAGCATATGATCAGTAAGAAACCCCCACACACAATTATTTGCCTTACATTTGTTTGAACAGAGTGAACATACTGTACTGTATGACAAGATACACTGTAGGAAATATACAGTACAGAACAGACAATGGCAAAAATGAGCAACAGCATTAACAAAATAAACAAAAATGAACAAAATAGCTCCAATTATCAACAAAAACCTCTGCTTTCATTGAGAACAAACAGTTGTTAAAGATATGTGGGCCATAGTTTTTCCACCCCTGCTAATTCCTAAGAAGAAATTATATTTGAAGTATGTTCCCATTGATATTTTGCAATTTTCTAGTGCAACTGGGTGACTAGTAAAAGGAAATTGGTCAATCCCAACCTCCTATTTAGATTAGATTAGATTAGATAAGAGCGTCTTTATTGTCCCCGAAGGGCAATTAGGTTTACAGCAATAGCCGACAGTTGACAGCAACAAGTCACACTCAACAACATAAAAATAACAGTAACAGTAATTTGAAAGTAACAGTATTTTCTTACCCAAATGGAAATCTGATATATGGCAATATAAGCATATTATACATCACATGGGCGTCACTTTGACGCAGTGAGTAGCATGATCACCTCACAGCAAGAAGGTTGCTGGTTTGAGCCTCTGCTGGATCAGCTGGCATTTCTGTGTGGAATTTGCATGTTCTCCCTGTGTTCGTGTGGGTTTCCTCCGGGTGCTCCGGTTTCCCCCACAAGTCCAGAGACTGAATGAGTGTGTATGGATGTTTCCCAGTGATGGGTTGCTGAATAAGTTGGTGGTCCATTCCACTGTGGCGATCCCAGATTAATAAAGGGACTAAGCCGAAAAGAAAATGAATGAATGAATACATCACATATTTAATATACACGTTAATGTTTGGATCTCAAAGATATAAATATGCATCATATATTTTTATACAATATATATATATATATTATCATACAATATATTATATGTTTTAAAATTTCCCTTAAAATGTCCCAGTTGCCAAGTCCACATAATAAAGATGAAAATGTGACAAGCAGCAAATCTGTTTCTTTGCATCTATGGTCACTGTTTTGTTTTTGTTATGCATTGACTGACATCGTTCACAGCTTGTAGCCATTCATTCAATTCAATTCAGGTTTTCAATTCATGTTTATTTTTATAGCACTTTTACAATGTTGATTGTGTCAAAGCAGCTTAACATAGAAGTTCTAGTGAAGTCCATTCATTGCAATAGTACCTGGATGCAGATTTGCATATGCAAACCACACAGTCTCAGACATGTAATGTCAGAGTCCTCTCATACATTGCAGTAATATAAACTCTTCCCCTTTCTCCCAATCACTGAAGGAATATCATAAATATATAGACATGAGAGAGATGACATTCCTTTATAAGGTCTGTCTTTTAAAATATACTTGTAATGCATGAATCATTACAGACTATATTTTGTTTGACAATTTTATCAACAAATTAATTTTAATAAATTTTTGGGTGGTAAATTTAACATTTTGGGTTCATTAATTTACTGATATACAGAGCTTAGCACAAATCTCTCAAAGATACACTCCTCAAAGATCTTTCTTTTGTATTTATACTTAATATTGGATGATTTACAATATTATTAAATGAAATAAATTTGTGCATAATCATTAGATTAGTCAGTACCAAAGACCAAAGACCAGTACCAAAACACATTGTACACCCAAATTAATATGTTGGGAATTTTTATTTTTTTTTAAATTAACACACACAAAAAATCAATAATTTTTTCCCTTTTGTTGAATTCTTATAGTTTGTATTGTTTTCTTAAAGATATAGGTGACAAAACTCATCACTTATTTTAATGAATATACCTGTTTAATAGAATTGTTGTATTTAAATGCAAAAAATATTGGCTATATTCACTGAGAACTGAATAAAAATATTCATTTTTTTTTCAAAAAGGCAATGTACTCTCTTATGCTGAGCACTGTAGATGCATAATTGATCATATTTAAAATTGGTTATAATAAATCTAATAATAAAGGGCAGGGATGTCCAAGCTCTGTCCTGGAGGGCCGTTGTCCTGCAAAGTTTAGTTCCAACCCCAATCAGACACACCTGGGCAAGCTAATCAAGCTCTTACTAGGCTTTCTAGAAACATCTTTGCAGGTGTCTTGAGGCAAGTTGGAGCTAAAATCTGCAGGACACCGGCCCTCCAGGACTGAGTTTGGACACCCCTGCTATAGGGCTTGTTTTTGAAGCTTTGGTTGCTTGTTTATGGCAATACATTTTTCTGCTTATTTGAGTTTGTGTTTTCTGCCTCGCAACAGACCCTCACTAACTCAACTCTCCCCTTGTCTACTGGTTTTTCTTCTATTTACCTGCATCTTCTCTAGCTTTCATCTGGTGGAGGTTGTTTACCAACATCCACACTCGGTTTTGGGATACAGCTAACCCTCCATTTTTGAAGTGTTTAATAAAAGGAACATGGAAGCTTCTTAAAGCCTCCATCTGTGCTCTTATCCATTTCTCTGGTCCTTGACAATCAGATTCCCCTATGAGTGCAGGAGTATAAATATGAGGAACACACTGGCCCTTTACTTAAAATTCATCAAAATGCGTAAGAGCTGAAACACATATCCGCTCCTGAGCTTTACAGAATGGAGTTTCTGCTTTAAGAAAAAAAAATTAAGAACACTGAGCGTGCCGTTTCTCCCATTAGGGCAATAATAAAGAAAAAATGAAGAGCAATGTATTCGTCTGAAAGAGGTTATTATGTGTATTCTGTCCAAACCCACAATTAGGAGGACGCTTCCAGTGACCAATTTTGTCTGCAGAAGTTGGTTTGGTTTTAGGGTCAGAAAGTTAAAATCTCCCATACAGTAATGTGATACTTGAAAATTAAATTACGTATATGACATCCGAGTCCATATTAGAATTTTGTGTATATAACATATATTTCAAAATATGGCAAAAATCTTTGGAATTACAAATATGCAGATATTTGTTCAAATATTGTATATAAACGAAGAAATATACATATCATGCACATACAAGTGGCCATTTTTGCTAATATTTTGAAATATATGCTACAGTTTTGACATATTTAATACTGTATATACTATATTAATTTATAATAAATTTTGAACTTGCATGTCCTATATGGGGTGACACGGTGGCTCAGTGGTTAGTATGAATTTAATAAACTAATTTGGCTGTCGTGTATATGTGTAAATGACAAATGACACATATACTGGAAGGGCATCCGCTGGGTAAAACAAATGCTGGATAAGTTGGCGGTTCATTCCGCTGTGGCGACCCCTGATGAATAAACGGACTAAGCCAAAGGAAAATGAATGAATGAATTAATTAATTTTCAGAAAACTGCAAGAGGGATCAATTAGAAAAGACACAGCAATCAGAATCAAAAAAGTCTGAAGGTGTGATGTTAGTTTTGTGGACATAACCTGAAAGGTCTAGGGGGAGATTTTAAAACTAGCCTTAGAAAAAGAAGAAGTTTAATCAGAATTTCAGCATGTTTGTGTAATATGTATAAATATAAATACACATGAGCGGGGAGTTAAATTATTTTTATTGAGCAAGTGTTCTTCATTTAATGGTATCATTATATGCTTAATGATGTCATCCTTCCTTAACGTACCAGCCATCACCGTGACTGAGACCATCAGTAACACATTTATTCTCATTTTGATGCAAGTCAATTTCATTCTTGTTTATCTTAGTGCTGGATTGAGATAAATTGTATGCATGTAATAACCTGCACATTCAGAAACTGCGTTAATGTATCAATGTGTGAAGATGTCAATTAAAGTTTAATGAGCGAGCTAGCTAGTTTAAAAAAATAAAACACACATTAACTGTAACAACCAGCACTCAGGTCATTTATTAAGTTCAACAGTAAAGAAATTTTTGACTTGTACATCAAAATGAGAATAAATATGGTACTGATTGTCTCACTCACGGTGATGTCTGGAAAGTTTTTTTTTTTTCCTGTGGTGGTGGAAAAAGTTAAGTTGGAGAAAGGTGACAAAAACTCTCATATAGTAACAACATACATGTTCACAAATAAATGTTAAGAGCAGTACCTTTTCAAAAATAATTCAAGAATTACACTTAAAGAGATAGTTCACCCAAAAATGTCATAATTTGCTCACCCTTTACATGTTTTAAACCTTAACAAACCTTTAAACATTGTGTAAAGCACTTTTAGTGTCCAGAAAAATGCTATATAAATGTAAGGAATTATTATTATTACTGTGGAAGTCAATGGCTACAAGTTTCCAACCTTCTTCAAAATATCTTCTTTTGTGTTCAGCTCCACCACTTGAGAGGGAGTAAATAATAAGCAATTATTATTTTTGGGGGGTGAACTATCCCTTTAAGAATATTTTAGTTAGACTCTACAGTATATGAGAACATCAAAACATGTTTTAATGTCTTTTTTAGGGAAGGTGTGGGGAAGATCTCGGTTTTTGTGATGAAGATGGCTCTGGCTGCTCTTTGTGGAGGGAAGATTTTGGACAAACTAAGATGTAAGTTTCACTTTGGATTTGCCTTTGAACTGATGAGTGTTCAATGGTTTGATGCTGATTAATGGACACATAAGTGAATGGACTGGATTAATCATTCTATCATCATCATTTTAAAGGTCAGAGCAGCTGTCGTTACTTGAAAGTCACTTGAATACACTCGCCGACCTTGTCAGTGTGGGGAAAACTTTTGAATCATTCTTGGCAATGAACGTTTAGTTTGAAGATTTTGAATTTGCTGTTGAATGGCTCTATTGCATGTCGAGACTTCATTTATTTGATAAAACATACAGGATAAAACAGAAAAATAATATATTGAGTAAAATATTGTGAAATATTACTACAAATTTAAATACATAATTTACCCATTAGAATGTGTTTTAAAGCATATATATATTTTTCTTTTTTTTCGAATAATTCATCAATGATGTTTAACAAAGCTAGGCAGTTTTCTATAGTTTTTCCTGTTATTTTTCTTCTGGAGAAAGTCTAATTTGTTTTATTTCAGCTACAATCAAAATGTAATTTTTTTTTTTAAACCATTTAAAAGTCAATATTATTAGCCCCTTAAGCAATATTTTTTACTACTACAGAACAAACCATCTTTATGCAATTATTTGCCTAATTATCCTAACTTGCCTAATTAACCTAGTTAAGTCTTTAAATTGCTTTTTAAGCTGAATACTAGTATCCTGAAAAAATATAATGTGCTAATTTGCTGCTTAAAAAACATTTATTATTATAAATGTTGAAACAAGACTCTTTTATAAACAAACAAAAATCTATTTACATTACTGAACTTGTATCAATATAAATACTGTTACATTCTGGCTACGTATAGCATCGTAAGTTATTATTTAAAAACATTTTTATATATTAATATTATTTTTTAAAAATACTTATACAAACCAAACTTTTGAACAGATTAATAACTTATTGTACAGTATGTGTTTTTATTACATATGATGTACATATAAATTAGTATGTACACTAATTTAAACAACAATATTTATAGACATTCATTCATTTTCCTTTGGCCTAGTCTCTTTATTCATCAGGGGTCTCCACAGCGGAATGAACCGCCAACTTATCCAACACATGTTTTACGCAGCGGATGCCCTTCCAGCCACAACCCAGTACTGGGAAACATCCATACACAGTCATTTACACTCATACACTACGGCCAATTTAGCCTATTATCTACCTATAGTGCATGTCTTTGGACTGTGGGGGAAACCGGACCACCTGGAGGAAACCCACGCCAACATGGGGAGAACATGGAAACTCCACACAGAAATGCCAACTGGCCCAGCCGGGACTTGAACCAGTGACCTTTTTGCTGTGAGGCGACAGTGCTAACCACTCAGCCACCATGTCACCTTATCTATAGACATATCTACGCTCATTTATTACATACTTGGTTTACATTTCAGTTTGCACATAATATAGCTGGACATACAATAATGTTTATAGTAATATACCTGTACATACATGTGTCAATCTGTGTTCTCTATTTATTTTTTTAACTCTAGTTATTATCTGTGTTTTGGTTTTCTGTTACTGTCGTTATGTTACACTTTGGATACCTCTGTCAAGAAATCAACTTTCTTGTATGTGTAAACATACCTGTCAATAAAAGCTCTTTCTGATTTTAATTTGGAGATTGTTTGTAACAAGGGCGTCACAGTGGCACAGTGGGTAGCACGATCGCCTCACAGCAAGAAGGTCACTGGTTCGTGCCTCGGATAAGTTGGCATTTCTGTGTGGAGTTTGCATATTCTCCCTGTGTTCGTGTGAGTTTCCTCCGGGTGCTCCGGTTTCCCCCAGTCTAAAACATGTGGTACAGGTGAATTGCGTAAGCCAAATTGTGTGTAGTGTATGAGTGTGCATGGATGTTTCCTAGTGATGATTGCAGCTGGAAGGGCATCCGCTGCGTAAAACATATGCTGGCTAAGTTGGCGGTTCATTCCTCTGTGGCAACCCCAGATTAATAAAAGGACTAAGCCGAAAAGATAATGCAAATGAATGAATGAATGTTTGTAAGAAATTACAAATAGGGTCAGTTCACTTAAAACTGAAAATGTTGTCATCATTCATTCATTCATTTTCTTTTCGGCTTAGTCCCTTTATTAATCCGGGGTCGCCACAGCGGAATGAACCGCTGTGGCACGTTCGCCTCACAGCAAGAAGGTCGCTGGTTCGATCCCCGGCTGGGCCAGTTGGCATTTCTGTGTGGAGTTTTTCTAAATATCTTATTTCTGTGTTCAACAGAAGAAACTGAACTAGCCCAGCTGGGGATCGAACCAGCGACCTTCTTGCTGTGAGGCGAACGTGCTAACCACTCGGCCACCGTGGCGCCCATGTTGTCATCTTCTGTTGAACACAGAAATAAGATATTTAGAAAAACTCCACACAGAAATGCCAACTGGCCCAGCCGGGGATCGAACCAGCGACCTTCTTGCTGTGAGGCGAACGTGCTAACCACTCAGCCACCGTGGCGCCCACGTTGTCATCATTTACTCTACAAACCTGTTTGTCTTTCTTTCTTCTGTTGAACACAAAATAAGATATTTAGAAAAAGGTTGTAAACCTGTAACCACTGACTTCCATAGTATTTATTTTTCTTTCTGTGGAAACGGTTATAAATGGTTTCCAACATTTTTCAAAATATCTTCTTTTTTGTTCGACAGAAGAAAGAAACTAAACCTAGGGTTAGTGTTAGGTTAGGGTTAAATTGGAATTTTTGGGTAAATATAAATCGGTACATTTTTCACCTGGTTTCTGACTATTAAAGTTGAAAATACATTAATTGTACCTGTTCTTTTGAAGCCTTTATATGTAAATATAATTTGTAATGGTGCTACATTGATGCCACAATGTAGTGGTTAGCAATGTTGCCTAACAGCAAGAAGGTCACTGGTTCGTTTCTGTGTGGAGTTTGCATGTTTTCCCTGTGTTCGTTTGGGTGTTTCCCAGTACTGGATTTCGGCTGGAAGCGCATCCGCTGTGTAAAACATATGCTGGAATAGTTAGCGGTTCATTTTGCTGTGGTGACCTCTGATAAATCAGAGACTATGCTGAAGGAAAATGGAGGAATGAATGATGCTACATTCTACATGTATTTATATTCTTTATTCTTCTGGTAAATAAATTCTTCTGGTAATAGAGTCTCTGGTAGTGTATACAGAAAGTGGATATGTAGATGAAATAGGCTAAACAATGTAAACAGTGCTGTTTTACTACCTGCATCCTGCTTGGAAACTTAAATTTACATTGATTTAAAAGTAGTTTCTTTTAAACAAATGACTCCTAATGCTCGTCTTTTTTCTCTCTTCTAGATATATTTTCACAGATTTCAGACGCAAACGGGCTGATGATTTACTCACAGTTCGACCAGTTCCTCAGAGAAGTCCTGAAACTGCCGGTGTCGGTGTTTGAGGGTCCATCTTTTGGATACACTGAGCAGTCCACAAGATCCTGCTTTTCACAAGAGGTCTGTGAAGAGTTTTAATGTGGTTTCATGCAGAAAGCTTTTTGCCTGTCATGTCCTGATGCAAAATATTGCTTAAAAGGATAGTTCAGCCAAAAATGAAAGCTCATTTACTGACCCTCCACATGTTTTTAACATATCCGAGTTTCTTCTGATGGACAGAAAAGAAGATATTTTGAAAAATGCTGGTGGCTATTGAATTCTATAGTATAGTGTAGTGTAGTGTAGTGTAGTGTAGTGTAGTATAGTATAGTATAGTATACACTACTGTACCTGACAGTCTTGTCGTCAATCCCAGTTGTAAGAGCAACAAATAATAACTTGACTTCTAGTTGATCATATGAAAAAGTGGCGAAAGTTTTTTTTTTTTTTTTTTTTTTTTTGGATGAATCATCCAAACTGCATCCCAATCATCTCAAATACTGCAGAAGACCTACTGGAACCCGCATGGACCCAAGATTCTTACAGAAATCAGTCAAGTTTGGTGCAGGAAAAATCATGGTTTGGGGTTACATTCAGTATGGGGGCGTGCGAGAGATCTGCAGAGTGGATGGCAACATCAACACCCTGAGGTATTAAGACATTTGTGCTGCCCATTACATTACAAACCACAGGAGAGGGCAAATTCTCCAGCAGGATAGCGCTCCTCATACTTCAGCCACCACATCAAAGTTCCTGAAAGCAGAGAAAGTCAAGATGCTCTTGAATTGGCCAGCCCAGTCACCAGACATGAACATTATTGAGCATATCTGGGGTAAGATGGAGGAGGAGGAGTTAAAGATGAATCCAAAGAATCTTGATGAACTCTGGGAGTCCTGCAAGAACTCTTTCTTTGCCATTCCAGATGACTTTATTAATAAGTTATTTGAGTCATTGCAGAGATGTATGGATGCAGTCCTCCAAGCTCATGGGAGTCATACACAATATTAATTCTTTCTCCACTGCAGCATGACTTTATATTATTTACTGTACATTATCTCTGTTAAGTGACAAGACTTTTGTCTAAGCAAAGTCAGACCTTATTGTCCTAATTAATTAAAAATCAAGACATGATCATATTTAATTGTGGTAAAATAAGCGTAATCTAGAGGCCTTTGCCTTTCATATAAGCCACTTCTGATACCAAATGATAGCATAAAGCATTGCACAATGTATTTTGGTGAAGTATTTTTTGGATTTTATTTACTGTGGATGTCAATGGCTACCAGTATTTTTCATAATATATTAATTTGTTTTTGTTGGGAAAAAGAAAATAACAAAAGATCTGTTTTGGTCAACCTTTGGTAGCAAAACAGAGTGCAAAAACATTTTTTAAATAAAACATTATTATTATTATTATTATTATTATTATTATTATTATTATTATTATTATATACAGTATGTATGGATGGATGTTAAACCAAAAAAATCATTTATTATTAATATAAATATTATATATAAATCTGTCTAATTTACTTTCCAAAATATGTTAGAATTTCTTTCTTCTGCTAAGCATAAAAGAAGATATTTTGAAGAATGTTGGAAACCGGTAGCCAATGACTGCTTATCCTACTGCAGATATGCTGCAGATATGTCCTGATTTCACCAAGTAGGACATGTTGCTGTATTAACATCTGTGTTGATCCTGGAACAACATTTCAATCAGCCAACTAGAATTAAGGGATACATTTACAGTTTATGTTAAGTTTAGGCTTACGGTTAGGGTTGTGCACTTCTATGATTGTTATCCAACTATTATCCCTCTCTATTTTGAGAATAATTTACTGTTATGGTTGGGTTTAGGGGTAGGGAATAGGTATGGATTATATTTTCTAACAACAATGATGTTCCAGTATAAACATAGATGTTAATCGAGGATCGCATCGTTCTTGGAAAAATCATGACTTGCTACGGATGTCAGTGGCTACTGGTTTTCAGCATTCTTCAAAATATCTGCTTGTGTGTTCAACAGAATGAAGTGACTAATAAAGACAAACAGCATTCAAAATTTCTTTTGAAAATATATGTAAAAGTCTGTTTTTCTATGACATGCTAATGTTTACTAACCACTGTCCTTCTGCAGAAAAAGGTGACGCTCAATGTGTTTCTCGACACATTCATGTCAGATCCTCCTCCTCAGTGTCTGGTTTGGCTTCCGCTGATGCATCGGCTGGCAAATGTTGAGAACGGTGCGTCTGTAACACATTTATTATATTTTCAAAGCAAAAAACATCAGCGCTTCCTCCATCCATTCCTTCATTACTCAGTTGAACAACAAAGGTTGTGACTGTCTTTAAAGAATGAACAATACATGTACAGCATTAATCACTGTTCAACATGCACTAATGAATAATTAAAATAAAATAAAAAAGTTGTGCCTGTTAAGTTGGGGATAAGAGGATACAGGATATTGTTATCGCAGAATAAAACCCAACATAAAACAGAGAACTGTTGTATAAGATGTAAAGGGCTTTAAAAACAACCCTCCTGGATGTACTTTATCCCGCGTATTACATGACTACTTGCCACACAATATAAAAATTCATCACAAAATATTGTTTTGAGCCATAATAATGAATAAATACTTTAATTAAACGCAAACCTGACAGAAATGAAAACATCTAAAGGAAGCTGATACAGTAACATTCGCATTATTCAGTCACAAGATGGTGCCGAATCAGGGACGGATTAACTAATGGGCATTATGGGCACAGGCCCAGGGGCCCGTGCGCACCTGGGACCCCTGCGAGGGGGGGAAAATGCAGATTTTGGAGTGTCTATTTTAGCAAAGTGCGAAATAGCGCACCTCGTTAATTCCCACCCATAACTGTCTGATTGACAGAGACGACATAACTCTAGAGCTCAACTGACAGCACTGTGAGTGGTGTAGCTCGTAAAGCCCATGGCAATAGGTTTTGCTGTGATTGATCATGAACCGGTTCAAATCCAGCATCTGATGAAAACGTTCTTCTTTTTTCCTTTTTTTATCACAAGGAAGACAAGTAGGAATCATCAATATGTGTGTGTATTACGAAACACTCAGATTCATAGAACTGGATTGGAGAGGTGTTACATCCAAATCATATGGATTATAAGTTTTTAGAAGCTAAAAATACCCTTAAATATATATATTTTAGTACTGCTTCATTGAACTTGAACATGTATATTATAATCCATAAATTTTCACTAGTTTTATTGGTATTTTTTTTTCCAAAGTATGCTTTAAATGCTTTAAAAATACGTAAAATCTTTGTAGACTGGAAATATATGTATTGTATATCATTTATTTAAAAAATGTGGGCAATACATTATAGACTAATTTTATTTAAAAATAAATATTAATCTTATTTTTTTATTCAACTATAGGGGTGCGGTCCGACATTATGCCCAGGGGCCTCTGAATTCTTAATCCGGGCCTGCGGCGAACAATCAAAAACGTATAGCTGACAGAAACGAAACCATTTGAAGGAATTGTATTATTCATTCAAGAGACGACGCCAAACAGTCAAAAACAGACAGACAAGCAGATACAAATGAATGTGGATGTAATGTATGTGAATGTGAACGTTTTCATGACGGTCAAGGGGATTCGAAGCTCCTGAGTGAGCCTGTGTTATTTAGCGGTTTTAAAAAACTCTGAACAGCAAACCTTGAAATGTCGTAACTTGAAATGTCGCGGGGTGTTTCAGGACAAGGATTAGATCAAACACTCGCTCTTTGTCGGCAATGCCCGTGCGGTCGCTCATCCATCGATGTAGAATAGTGATGTAAAATTATACTTTTCGTATTTTAAACAAAGTATTTGTGTACTGACCACCAGGAAAACCCCCTGACCTTATATATATGAGTATATCTCCGGCGATGGCCACAGTTCTCGACTGCACGTTGGTCCCGCATTCATTTCAAAGGAGCGCTACCCTGTACTAAAATGGCGGCTGTATTGACGCATTCCTTCCAATAGACAACAACACGGCGACGTCTAATATTTATATTATATATATATTTATGACAGTCAGTAATAATACCTGTGAGTTTACAAATACTGCAACAAATGTATTGTTTATGTTAAGTACACGAAACAAAATTTATACAACATGAACAAACTATTAGTACTACATTTATTACGGTATTTATTCATATTTGTTAACGTTATCTAATGTTATTAAGTTAAACAACATTAGTTCATGTTAACTCACAGTGCATTGATGTTAACAAGCATAGCATTGAATTTTAATAATGCAGTAATCATAGTTTAACGTTAACTAATGTATTATTAAAATCCAATGTTGTGCTAGTAAACATTAGTTAATGTTGAACTATGATTAATAAATGCTGTACAAGATTATTCATACTTAGTTAATGTTAGTAAATACATTAACTAATGGAGCATTCTTCTAAAGTGTTGTTACCATACAACCACATTGTAAAGTGTGCCAATGTTTCTGGTCTCCTCTGTAGTTTTTCATCCAGTGGAGTGTTCGTACTGCCACAGCCAGAGCATGATGGGATTTCGCTACCGATGCCAACCGTGTGATAATTACCAGCTCTGCCAGGAGTGTTTCTGGAGAGGCCATGCGTCGGGCAGCCACAGTAACCAGCACCAGATGAAGGAGTACATGTCATGGGTAGGTGAACGTCAGAGCTTCGTCATCCAGACTAATCACAGTTCAATCACTTCTTACTGAATGTCATGACACATGTTGAGTTCTGACTCTTGAGCGTGTCACTTTGGCAGCTTCTTTAGACTTTTTTTTAGAGTTTACTTATGTTGACTGCATAATTATGGGCACATTCATTTCAAAGGAGCGCTACCCTGTACTAAAATGGCGGCTGTATTGATGCATTCCTTCCAATAGAATATCTAAAGTATATATTTATGACAGTCAGTTTTTTATATTTCCGTGTTTCTCAGTATCGGAAGTCATCATCAGCAACAAATAGTTTTTTTACAGTGTTATTTGCTTAAATAATAATGGAATTGATAGCGAATGAGATGTGCAAAATTGTAAATTCTTCTAAATGAAAAAATGCTTCTAATAAAATTTTACCATCCACTCACCCTTCAGTCATTCCAGAGTTTTTTCCAACATAGGCGCATTCTGAAAACAAAGCCCTACACACATTTCTGGAGATTGCGAATTATGTAGCCAGAAGTACGTATGGCTGCATTTTGTCTTTAAAACAAACAATATGGGGCGGTATGATGTCGTTCCTTTTGGCGCTTACCAGCTGACAGGTCTGGGTCAATCAATGCTTTTGAAAACACTATCGGTTGGGTTTAAGGAAGGAGGAGGGTGGGTCAGTCGATCTGTCAGTCAGTCAGTTGACAGCGGCCTCTGGTGGATTTACGTGAGAACAGCAGACGCGAATGGCACTCGCGAGAGAAGTTTAAGATCTGAAAAAGTATTTGGCGGTACGTAATCAGAATGGGCCTGGATTTGCACCGTCTGTTTAGCACAATGGCAGATATACTTAATTTGTAAAATGTTGAAGAAAAAAAAACAACCATTGACTTCCATAGTAATTTCATTTGTTCCTATGAACGTCAATAGCAACTTTTTTCCAACATTCTTCAGAATATCTTATTTTGTGTTCAATTTTGTTATTTTGTGAGGACTATGGCTTTAAGACCCCCTATGTAAATACTGTGTTTTAGGATGCTCTCAGTATTTATACATCAAAATTAGGGATGCACCGATCAATCGGCCAGAGATCGTATCGGCCGATAATCACATTTAATGACTCGATCGGTACTCGCTGATCTGGCCGATCTCATGAACTTATCACAAGTGTTTGTGTTAGTTGGAGACGACCAAAATATTTCAATGACCTTGTACATAATTAGGCCTTTTTGCACATAAGAACTGAAAATTCTGTGTTTTTGACAATGTTGCAAGTTCACTGAAACCTGGCTGAAAATATTAGGTAATAATATTAGAACTAATATTAGAGGTAATAAAATTAGATTTTTAACATGAATATTTAATAATGTAACTTCTTGTAATTTACTTATTGCAATAAACTTGTTTATAGACCTATTTCCTTTTAGTAAGAAAGTAATGGGTTTTTAGACGTCTATTTTAACTTCTTATGCATCAAATATGGGTTCCAAACTTTTTCTTGATTGCCACATGTTGACTTTATCCTCCATCATTTGCAATGTTTCCAAGTTGCATTGTTAGTCTTGTAATTATAATTATTTATAATTTATAATTATTATAATGGTTATAAGAGACGTGTTTAAGGGATTATATGCAGCATCTTTAGTTTATTCTCTTAGGTAAGGAGAGATCTCCACTAAAGTATCATACTTAGAGTGAAAATGTGCTTAATGTATTATAAAGCTTGACACGTCAGAATCGGTATCGGCCGATCACCATGACAAGGAATCAATACTCAGTATCGGCTGCAAAAATCCTGAATGGAGCATCCCTAATTAAAATCATTCATTTTCTTTTCGGCTTAGTCCCTTTATTAATCCGGGGTCGCCACAGCAGAATGAACCGCCAACTTATCCAGCATTTGTTTTACGCAGCGGATGCCCTTCCAGCTGCAACCCATCTATGGGAAACCTAATTAAAATATGTATTATTATTTATTTACATAAAAAAGGTAAACAGGTAAAGTCAGAATTATTAGCCCCCCTGAATTATTAGCCCCCTGTATATTTTTCCCCCAATTTCTTTTTAATGGAAAGAAGATATTTTTCATCACATTTCTAAACAACATCGTTTCATTAACTCATTTCTAATAATTGATTTATTTTATCTTTGCCATGATGACAGCACATAATATTTGACTAGATATTTTTCATTGATGCACATTTAAAAGCTTAACTACAGTAGGTTAATTAGGCAAGTTAGTGTAATTAGGCAAATCAAAAATTAGGCTTTTATTCTAGCCGAAATAAAACAAATAAGACTTTCTCCAGAAGAAAAAATACCATAGGAAATACTGTGAAATTTTTTTTGCTCTGTTAAAAGTCATTTATGAAATATTTGGGGGGAAAAACTCACAAGAGGGCGAATAATTTCACTTCAGCTATATAAAAAAATTAATGAATAAAAAAAAAGAAGAAATAATTATTTAATAATATTTCCTATAACACGACTCTGTTAAAAATATGTTTGTGTTTTGGTTCTTTATTCCTCTCGTTGACTTCTGTCTTGTGTTTTTGTGCAGAAATCTCCAGCTAAAAAGCTGTCGGATGCTCTCAGTAAATCTCTGAGCTGTGCGGCGAGTCGAGAGCCTGCGTATCCACAGTTTTCTGATACATCTGAGAAAACACTCAACCTCAATCACATTGTGTATGTGAACTCTGACATCCAACACATTAAAAAATCACCAGCCACAACCCAGTACTCAAAAAACAATTAGTAAATTCAAAAGACACTTCATAAATAAATTTATAAATGTACACATCCAGTTGATTTGGGGAAATATTTATGATTTTTACTTGAACTCACACATTGTGTTTTGAATTTACATATTGAATTTTTTTGAATTGAATACTTTTGAGACTGATCTTGCTCCAGACAGTGAATGTAACATGAATTGTGCATTCTAACACTTTTCAACTTTTTTTTTTTTTTTGCTTTTATGCTGCCAAACAGGGGCACATGGTGAGTTAAGTAAAATGCAGAGTCAGAATTTCACACTTCATTTGATGTGTAAAACTATTTTTAGATGCACTGTTGTTTTGTGTGTGTGTGTGTGTGTGTGTGTGTGTGTGTGTGTGTGTGTGTGT
>CAIGQQ010034268.1:721795-738721 GCA_903798035.1 Danio albolineatus
TGTGTGTGTGTGTGTGTGTGTGTGTGTGTGTGTGTGTGTGTGTGTGTGTGTGTGTGTGTGTGTTTGCTGAAGGCCGCCCAGACCTGTGGCCACTGGAAATGAGTACATGCTTTCTCACTCCATGCCTTCCTCAGGAAACCCTTACTCCAGCAAAGCGTGAGTCTAACACTGCACAATAATTAGTGTTTGCATGCCTAGTTCAGTGCATTCAAGCCTCACATCAGCTCATGAAGACGTTCTTTCCTTTTTAGATAGTGTTAAAAATGCTGTTTTAATTTAAAATACTTATTTAAATGTCATTCTGTAATCTTGTGGTGATATACACTCACCGGCCACTTTTTTAGGTCCAACTGCTTGTTAACACAAATTTCTAATCAGCTAATCACATGGCAGCAACTCAACGCATTTAGGCATGTAGACATGGTCAAGACGATCTGCTGCAGTTTAAAGTGAGCGTCAGAATGGGGAGGAACATGACAATGAGTTCACTATACTCAAATGGCCTCCACAGTCACCAGATCTCAATCCATTAGAGCACCTTTGGGATGTTGTGGAGTGGGAGATTCGCATCATGAATGTGCAGCCAACAAATCTGCAGCAACTGTGTGGTGCTATTATGTTAATATGGGGAAAAATCTCTGAGGAATATTTCCAGTACCTTGTGGAATCTATGCCACGAAGGATTAAGGCAGTTCTGAAGGCAAAAGGAGGTCCAACCCGGTACTAGTAAGGTGTACCTAATAAAGTGGCCGGTGAGTGTATACAGTGGGTACAGAATGTATTCAGACCCCCTTAAATTTTTCACTCTTTGTTATATTGCAGCCATTTGTTAAAATCATTTAAGTTAATTTTTTTCTCATTAATGTACACACAGCACCCCATATTGACAGAAAAACAGAATTGTCGACATTTTTGCAGATTTATTAAAAAAGTAAAACTGAAATATCACATGGTCCCAAGTATTCTGAGTCTTTGCTCAGTATTTAGTAGAAGCACTATTTTGATCTAATACAGCCGTGAGTCTTTTTGGAGGAAAATGCAACTCTACCTGGATTTAGGGATCGTCTGCTATTCCTTCTTGCAGATCCTCTCCAGTTCTGTCAGGTTGGATGGTAAAGGTTGGTGGACAGCTATTTTTATGTCTCTCCAGAGATACTCAATAGGGTTTAAGTCAGGACTCTGGCTGGATTTGAATATAACAAAGAGTGAAAAATTTAAGGGGGTCTAAATACTTTCCATACTCACTGTACAGTGCATCCGGAAAATATTCATAGCGCTTCACTTTTTCCACATTTTTTTATGTTACAGCTTTATTCCAAAATGAATTCAATTCATTTATTTACTCAAAATTCTACACACAATACCTCATAATGACAATGTGAAAAAATATATTTTGAAATTGTTGCAAATTTATTAAAAATTAACAGTAAAAAAGAACAGTAAATCTTTAAAAGTCAAATTTTCACTTTTTTAAAAACATTTTTTAACATAATAGTTTTAATAACTAGTTTGTTTTGTCTTTGCCATGATTACAGCACATATTATTTTACTAATTATTTTGCAAGATACTAGAATTCAGCTTAAAGTGACGTTTAAAGGCTTAAGTTAACTAAGCATTTGGTTAATTGGGCACACATTCACACAATATTTTTGTCTCTAAACAATATACTAAAACAGCTCTGATATAAAATTATTCAGATTCTCTAATGGAGTGTTCTCCTATTAAGAATTCTTGCTCGCTCATTTCTCTCATTATGTCTTATTTTGGATGTAAAAAGCGGTGCTCATGATGAAACAAATCAAATGAAGCTGTTTTCCCGGACCACTCCAGATCTTCTGAAAGGGAAAGGGTAAGTCAATCTTCATGAATGATCATTTATGTGTCATTATTATCTGTTCAGTGCATAACAAGAGTGAATTAAAATAAAAACAAGGCCTTTAGGAATTGAATTCGAGCTCTAAGATGTTGCACTGCACTTGTACAGTCAATAAAATATACATAATCTTTTATCCTTTGCACATTTGTTAAAGACATAGCTTGTCAACAGTGCCTCAAATTGGCATACTTAATAGATCATACATCAATTTTACATGACCTAATATCATTTAAAGGGGACCTATTATGCAAAAATCACTTTTTTAAGGGCATTAAACAAAGTTGTGCAGTAGCAGTGTGTGAATATAGCCAGACTCTAATGGTAAAAAGTATTAATTAAATTTTTTATAATCACACTTGATAAATACAGTCTGCAGAAACACTTTGATTGACATTCTCAGTTTGTACCTTCAAGGAGGGAAAGCCCTGCCCATTAGTGACCGTCTCTCTCTGATTAGCATAAACAGCCCTGAGTGAGAAGCAGCCGTCTGTCATTAGAGTTTTGACCTGCTGAAGATAACGTCAGCGACTGAGAGGATTATAAATATGGAGTTTTAGGATGCACAAATGAACACTGGAGTCTTCATAGACGTCCTTCTTCTGAGACACTTCACATTTTTAGTTTTCACAGAGATAACGTTAGTCCTGTTTTGAATCTGCCACTATGCTGATGCACAGGCGTTTGTAGCTCGTCCCTCTTTTGAAAACAGCACAATCTCATTTAAATTTAAAGCGACAGTCACCAAAACGCCACAATTATAGATATTTTGAGCTGAAATGAAACATACACACTCTTATTTTAGATCTTGTATTAAAGGGCATAATAGTATACCTGATGTGAAAATCTAGAGCTGCTTCATTGTAAATAAACTGTTAAACAGTCAGTAATATGTATTATTATTATTAGTAGTAGTATTAGTAGTAGTAGTAGTAGTAGTAGTAGTAGCAGTAGTAGTTGTAGTAGTATTTACAGAGGATAGAATAAATAGTATGCATTAGAAAAAACTGCAAATAAATTAGCAAACAGTTTAGCCTATTAAAATCAATAGCTATTATAGAAATAGAATCAAGGTATCAAATCTCATTAACCTTTTCTTCACTGTATAACTTAAACATTCTATGAATCTCTCATTTAGATATTTCCTTTGATTACATTAAATAACATAGGTGTCACTTTAAAAATGCAAACATATAACACATATAATGAAAGCATTCAATTGCTTTCCTAACTTTTTATGCTCATTCATTCATTCATTCATTCATTCATTTTCTTTTCGGCATAGTCCCTTTATTAATCCGGGGTCGCCACAGCGGAATGAACCGCCAACTTATCCAGCACATGTTTTACGCAGCGGATGCCCTTCCAGGTGAAACCCATCTCTGGGAAACTTTTTATGCTCATTTAAGACTAAATTAAATTAAATTAGTTGTGTTTGAAAGAAAACCCACGAAAATCAATGTCTTTAGATATTATTATTATTATTATTATTATTATTATTATGTGTGTTTGTCTGTTCAAACATGCACCCAAAACCCAGACTTTCGCTCCGCTTCAAATCGCGTGTACAGAAACCGTTTGGGAAACAGCATCTATTTAACACTATGAAGCTCGTCTGACAGTCACGCACAGCTACATGAACTGACTGTTTTGAGGATTGCAGGGGCAGCGGTGCCTGTAATGGAAAGGAACGGAATTTTTACATTTATTTCATAGTGTTTTCATGTAAAACGAAAGTACAGAACAGATTCACATTTATTAGCCCCTATTGGTTTGGCGGTATGGGTTGCGTATAAGGATCGTCTTTTTAATGTTTATTGCCACCCTTCATAGACAGATTGAAAATACGGTGGAAATACGGGACAATACCTTTATGGGATGATAGTGGAATAGAACTGTTAAATACAAGAGAATCCCGGGAAAAACGGAAGAGTAGACTGGTATGCATAATAGGTCCCCTTTAAATCAAATTAAATGTTATATCTAAAGTGTATTTGCTTTTTATCTTAAAATGCATCCCGTGTTATTGTTATTAAAGGGATAGTTCACCCAAAAATGAGAATTTACTCACTATTTTACTCATTTTACCTTCACTTGTTCCAAACTTGTGTGAATTCTTTGAACATAAGCCAGTTTGGAAATGTTGGAAACAGAAAACCATGAACTCCCGTAGTATTTTCTTTTTCTACTATGGAAGTCAATGGCTACAGATTTCTTCAAAATATCTTCTGGTTTTATTTTGGGGTGAACTATCCCTTTAATGCGTTCAAATAGTACAGTACAATATTCTTTAACGGATAAGGATCAACTTTTATTTGAACTTTAGCTTTTCTTCCTGAAGTTTTTGTTTCTGATGCATGATTTCAGGGTTCAGTACAGCCTCGATATTGCTGACAGGCTCGCAGATGAGCACATACTTATCAGACTTTATGTGAATCTTCTGCAAAAGGAGCGATCATGGTCAGTGTGAGCTGTCCGCCTGATGGTTGCTGTGCTGGTTTTCTTCCTAATCTCTTTTTATTTAGAGCTCAAAAGTCACCATGTCAGTCTGGTAAAAAAACCCAGAAAAAAATAAAACAATTAGGATGCAATAAAAATTACAAATTACAAATACAATACCATTCTGTCCTCACAGAAAAGAAGTATACTTCAAGGTCATTTTAATTAGTATATTTCTAGTGTTATACTGCAAACAAACTCCTAATTTGCTGCTTATCAATAGTTTATAACAGTGTTCCCGTACTTCTTGAAAGTACTTGAATTTCAGACATGAATTCAAGGCCTGGAAAGTACAGAAAAACAAACACAGGTCCTTGAAAGTGCTTGAATTTGTAGTATATAGTGTTATTTCAGCAATTGTACCATGCTGCTTTCTTAAACTGAATGAAAAAGAAGAAATTTTTCATTTAAAAATATTAACTTTAAATTTTATACAACAACTATGACAAATAATGCACATTTTATCAATATTTCAGAAACCAAATTTGAATATTACCAGTATTGAATTCAACGAATTGTATTAAAGCTCTTTGAACATGACTGTTTAAATCTAAATAATCGAAATCTAAAGACTGTAAAAATTAAAGAGTTGTTACCCTGTTATATACTTTATAAGTGGTAAAAAAATAAAAATAAACGGCAGATAAGTCACTAGTTAATAGTGAGAATTTTCTTTGTACCAAAATAAAAGTCATAATAAGCCAAAAGTTTGTAATAAGCCAAAGTTATTACTAAGCATATTTTTACTATATATAATAAATAGTACATTTATGGTTTATGGATTGTGGGGTTTGAAGACAGTCATAATAAAAATGTATATACTTGTTATACAAATAAAGTACACTTTTACTGCAAATAAAAATATATATACATTTAAAAACATCTGTACATATAAACATATATACATAAACATATAAAAACATATATGCAAATAAAATATAAAACTTATATTTAAAGTAAACTACGTATACTTTAAGTTGATTCAATTTAGCACTTAAAAATACTGTCAATACACTAAAAAGTATGCTTCGTTATAATTTGATTACAGTTAAAATGTATGGAATTCCAAAATAGCACACTTTAAGTTATAGCTAACACATTTGAAGTATACTGACAATTAGTTTGGTTGCAAGTATACACTCACCGGCCACTTTATTAGGTACACCTTACTAGTACCGGGTTGGACCAACTTTAAAGTACAGTAGTAAACCCTAGAGATGGTTGTGCGTGAAAATCCCAGTAGATCCTCAGTTTCTGAAATACTCAGACCAACAACCATGCCATGTTCAAAGTCACTTTTCCTCCCCCACAAAAAAAGTCACCTTTCCTCCCCCATTCTGATGCTCAGCTTGAACTGCAGCAGTTCATGTCTAAATGCCTAAATACATTGAGTTTCTGCTATGGGATTGGCTGATTACAAATTTGCATTAACGAGCAGTTGGACAGGTGTACCTAATAAAGGGGCCGGTGAGTGTAATTGTCATATCAGTTGCTTTTTTCTCACTAGGGTACAGGCATTAGTTACATTATGATATTTGAGCAGCTTTCATAAAATAAAAAATACCCAAAGCTATAAAATCACATTACTGCAGTGCATCTTTGGATATAAAGGTTGTTTACGTTTTTTAAGATACGTCACTGCATATTTTCGGCTTAGTCCCTTTATTAATTAGAGGTCGCCACAGTGGAATGAACCACATGCAGCAGATGCCCTTCCAGCCGCAACCCATAACCTGTACACTCTTGCATTCACACACATACACTACGGCCATTTTAGCTGATTCAATTCACCTATAGTGCACTATGCGGGAAACCGGAGCACCCGGAGGAATCCCACGCAAACACAGAGAGAACATGCAAACTCCACACAGAAATGCCAACTGACCCAGCCGAGGCAAATTGGTCAAATTGCACTCTTGAATATACTCTTGAGTATACTTACTTTTTGCAAGGGGACCCATATTTCACACACTGGATGTGGGATGGTGACACCTTATGTTTGCAGCTTGCTAACTGGCTAGGCTTTGGTTATGTGTATGTACTGTGTGTCGATCACTTCACATTTCACTGCCATAGAGCTCAATAGTACAGAAGTGAAAATCACTTGCATTTTCAGACTTTCTGCATTAATGTAACTGTTCTTGTGTTAATTGCTGAAGTTTGTTTCAAATGATATTGTATTTCGATATATAACAATAAGAGAAAATCAGTATAATAATTAAAAGAACCACATTTTTCTGTACTGCTTTATTGTATAAATGTTTAACAAAATGCAATACACTTTAAAACTATTTCAATTTCTAGTATAAAGTAAACAATAATCAATTAAAATTAACAATAGGGTCTCATGTTTGTTAAAAAAATACAGCTGGACGTTATTTCTATTAGCTCAGTTAAATAAAACAATTGCAGCTTTTGATTTCAATGATTTAAACCAATGAGTGAGTGAAACCTCCCAGCTCTCTTAAAGACTCACTGTTACTGAGGAGGCAGATCAATCAGTAGGTATATGTAGTGCAGTAATAATAAACAAAACACAGTAATGGACGTCCTTTCACATGATAGTGGCTGGAGCTGTTTAAGAAACCATTTGGTCCATTTATCAAAAGTGGTTTAGGAGCGGTGGAAATTTCAGACATAGACTTTCTCTTGGTACTTATATGAAGGAGAGCCGCTGGCGGTTTTGGGCTTTTTGGAAAAAAATGAGTGCCCCTTAAAACTGAAAGAGGGCGAGGGGGTGAAAGTAAAGAGCAGTGGATAGCAGACGAATGTGAAGAGTGGTGCTTTGTCCTTTCACCCTGAGATTGCAGGAGCAGAGGCTTAGTTCTTTCTCTTGGAGATTTTAGTAATTGTTTAGTCCATTTAGCGCAGGGTCTGTAAGATCCATAGACACAGCTTGGGACTGATATTCTCACAAAAACAGGATATTTTTGATTGAGTGCCAATTCAGTATTCACCTTATTAAATATTGTTCGAAGTTCAGGCAGAGGCCTTCCTTTCGCTTGATACTTGCAGGAATTTTAAAAGAAACCATTTAGTTCATTTATCAAAAGATTGTTGGAGCAAAAGGTTGTAGGAGCGCTGGAGATTTCCGGCTCACTTCTTTCTGTTGTAGATATTTTTTAAGAGGTTGCAGGAACGGTGGCTTAGTCCTTGAGATTGTACGATTTGTTCAAAATAATTTAGTCCATTTGCGAGGGACCAGAAACTTATTTTGTTTGTCCTCCTTTTAAGAATTGCGGGATGATCTGAAGTATTTTGTTGAAGGAACCAATATGAAGAAAGTAGACAATCAACAGAAAGGTTATAGGGGCAGAACCTAAGTGTTACCATTGATCAGATGCTGGAACATTTTGAGTGCACATTTGGACAACCGAGGCTGCGTTTACATGACAACAATGCAGATAAAAAAAGGAAACTGCTGAAAACATTGTCCTGTAAATGGCCCCTGAGTAAGTGCTGTGATGAAGAGTGCAAGAACTACAGCATAAAGCACCCAAGGATTGTGCCCTTCTGTACATTAAAAGAGTTTATGGAAAGACAGGACTTGTGGTCAGACAACAAGAAGGATAGATTGTTTGTCATTTTGGTCAGGCAAATTCATCAACGTAAGTGAGAGACTGTCAGATTGCAATGTAAGAACAAAGCACGGTAGTTTAAGTAAACTTTACTAGCACCATTCCTCAGATCACAGTTTCATTCATTTATTCATTCATTTTCTTGTCGGCTTAGTCCCTTTACGAATCCGGGGTCGCCACAGCGGAATGAACCGGCAACTTATCCAGCATTTGTTTTACGCAGCGGATGCCATTCCAGCCGCAACCCATCTCCGGGAAACATCCATACATTCTCATTCACACACATACACTACGGACAATTTAGCCTACCCAATTCACCTGTACCGCATGTCTTTGGACTGTGGGGGAAACCGGAGCACCCGGAGGAAACCCACACGAACACGGGGAGAACATGCAAACTCCACACAGAAACGCCAACTGACTCAGCCGAGGCTCGAACCAGCGACCTTCTTGCTGTGAGGGGACAGCACTACCTACTGTTCCACCGTGTTGCCCCATCACAGTTTCAATTAAGTTATTAAGTAATTTAGGAAATGTGACTCGACATAAGTAATAATTAATTTGACTATGTCAGTAAATATGACTTGATGCTATTAAGATTACTTAATTGAATTAGGGCAACTTGTTTGCACAATTCAGTTAAGCAAACTTAACAAATTACTTTAGTACAGTGCAGAGATCAAGCACTGGCTGAGCAACTGCAGACATTAAAGAAGCATAAATAAAGACAGCTAAATGAAAATGACAAGCTGTCAATTTGCTCTCCAAACAACGGATATCTAAACCTTCAAGAAGCTTTACAGTTCATATTTTCTGATTTTCATAATATATGTATTAATTCACATTAGTTCTTCAGGCACACTTGTTCCTGCTGGTGTCGTCAATCTGACAACCTACGTATGAAGAGGAGGGGCTGTATGAAAAAAAAAAGCCTTTCCAATTTTGTTAATTTGGACCGTAACATCTAGTTCAACCACTAGGTGGCAATCTGCACAATCTAATACATGAGTGAGCCACCCAGCAAAGGTTAAGCCAAATACAACAAAAACTAACACTACTAAATATGAAAAAATCTGCTGCCTGAAACTTCTTTGTTTATTGAAATGAACTTTTCTACTCACCTTAACTTACAATAGTCAAACTGACTGAAATATAAGCTAATTTTTGTATAACAAAAAATGTGTTGTAACCTGAGAAGCTGATTAAAAAAAATGTTAAGGTAAAGTAACAAAAACATTTGTTGTCCTGATTTTTTGTCATAATTTCTTACAGTGCTTGTTGTTTGATTGACAGTTTCCAGCAGAGCAGTAAAAACCAGGATGACGAGCACTGCCTCATTGCCAGATACGCTTCCCGATTGGCTGCTGATGAAGTTGCTGCGGTAAGACAGCCAATCAGAATGCTCGCTTTACAAATGTATAAATGTTATATATTTTTAATAAAAGCCATATTATGCAACACAGGCTCATTGTGAAAACGTAGTCCCACGAACGTTTCTGGAGACCGCACATTACGTGGTCAGAGGTACGTATGGCTGCGTTTTATTTTGTAAACGAACGCTAGGGGGCGGTGTGACGCTGTTTCTTTTCGCGCTTACCGGCCGACCGCTCGCCTCGTGTGGACGACTCTCCCGCTGCAACCAGTTTGTCCTGTTAGCTCGCCGTGTTCGTCGGCGGACTCGAGACGCAGACAGGAGTTGACCACGACATCGGGGTTCGAGTCCGGCGAGGGGTGCTTTCAGAAAGCAGGTAAGACAGAAACAGAATCCAAATAAAGAAATAAACCAGTAAATAACAGGGTGAGAATGTTGTAAAGTCTGAAAGTGTGGTAAAAATGAGACGAGGGCTTTTATTCTATTCTGGATTGCTTTTTTGAAAGTTGTTGGTTGGGTTTAGGGAAGTGTGTGGGTGGGTCAGTCATTAAAATTTTGGTTGGGTTTAGGGAAGGGGGAGGGTGGGTCAGTCGATTTGATGGTCAGTCAGTCGTTCGGTCAGCCAGCCAAACAGTCAGCCGACAGCGGCCTCTGGTGGGTTTACGTGAGTACAGCAGGCGTGAACGGCACTCGCGAGAGACATTTGAGATCTCAAAAAGCATCTGCAGCGGCCTCTAGTGGATTTGCGAAAACAAAAAGTGCGAAAAGACGTACCTGACGGGAAACGTACTCAGGACCACGTTCTCAGAATGAGCCTGGGTTGGTATTATAACTGCTCAGCTACTTCTTATTAGAAACCGAAGGCACTTATATGCAAACGTTTCTGTATTTTTATACTGTATTATTAGTTTGCTTGCCCCTTTTTTATTTATTGAAAAATTCTTTGAAAGTTTAAACTGCTTTAATATTAAAAATAAACTAAAACATAGAATTATCAGTAATAACCCATATGAACTGAAAGAAATTAAATTTAAACTCATGATTTCTCAAAAAACATCCAAATTTTTAATATCTTTCATAACAAATGCATATTTAAAGAAAAATTTAAAAATATGTTTTTGACACCTGAAGACATGACAAATTGATTAATGTACAAATAAATCTGTATTTTGAGGAATTAAAGTATTTCTAGTGTCTCATTCTCCTAATAAAAAGTGTTTTATTTAATTTTATTAGGCATGCATAAACGAAAATATACACAGTACGCATATATATGTATTTTGTAAATATGACCTTTTATTTTAGATGCGATCAATGGTTTGACAGGCCGTAAAAATAATCTAGTAAATAAGTAAATGAGCTGTTTCTCTGTGATCTGCCAACTGATCAGCAGAAGGGCAGAGTGCCGACAGACATCTCTCTCTGTCTGGACTCCAATAAACAGCAGCGACAACTCATTGCTGAGCTGGAAAACAAAAACAAGTGAGTTCGAGTCTGTTTACTTTGCTGTTGCGCACTGTTTGATGCAGAATTCATGTTTAAATTAATTAAAAATATATATTGTTTATTATTAGGGAGATTTTGCAAGAGATTCAGCGCCTGAGACAACAACACGAGGAAGCCTCTCAGCCTCCATTAGACAAAAACCAACAAAATCCAATGTTACTGGCTGAACTGAGATTGCTCAGGTAAACACACACACACAGGTTAGTTTTTATGGTTACTCATAGTGTTTTATACTGTAAAGTGCAAATAAAGCTACAAGTAGGTGTGGCCAATTGTCATCAGGGGTTACCAAAAAAGGGCAAAGAGACGGAGCTTGAGCGGAGCTACAGACGCCTGCAAGCATTTTGCTTAGACAGGCTTTTCTTTGGGAGAAACACTTAATACTTCATTACCTGCGACTCGTTTGTGTTCTGACCACATGTGCTTGGCTGTGTACTATATCAATAAAGTGTTTAGTCTTTTAAAAACACTGTTGTAATACATCGAGCCACTAAGCTTTGTTCTTATGACGTTTTTCCATAAGAGGAGAACGGGAAATACTTCAAATATAGTCTGTGTTAGTAAATGCAAGGCTAATGATGAACACTATATGACAACACTTCAGATGACTGTTCTAGAGCCTACAGCTAATCTATCTGTCAGATTCTGGAGTGCATTACAGTCCTAAAGAACATTTTATATGATAAATTATCTTAAATTAAACGCATACGTTTATAGATATGGTATGTAAGTATATAATTTCACTCACTTGGGAAACGGAGGCCACGTGAATGGTTAGTGAGCACAATTAAGTGCACAGCGTGTCAGATTATCTGATAATTGTAGGAAATAATTCCAAAAGACTGTGTAAAGCCACATAAAACAAAAAAAAAAATACGATGAATATGCCGAGTTCAGAGACCAATCAGCCGGAATCAGCTGAGGTGAAGTGAGACCTAGCTGTCTCTCAGGTGGCCACGCCTATAATTATGCAAACTACATAAACTTGGAGGCGCCACGGTGGCCGAGTGGTTAGCACGTTCGCCTCACAGCAAGAAGGTCGCTGGTTCGATCCCCGGCTGGGCCAGTTGGCATTTCTGTGTGGAGTTTGCATGTTCTCCCCGTGGTTGCGTGGGTTTCCTCCGGGTGCTCCGGTTTCCCCCACAGTCCAAAGACATGCAGTACAGGTGAATTGTGAAGCTAAATTGTCCGTAGTGTATGTGTGTGAATGAGAATGTATGGATGTGTTTCCCAGAGATGGGTTGTGGCTGGAAGGGCATCCGCTGCGTAAAAACAAATGCTGGATAAGTTGGCGGTTCATTCCGCTGTGGCGACCCCGGATTAATAAAGGGACTAAGCCGAAAAGAAAATGAATGAATGAATGAATGAACATAAACTTGATATAAATGAAACAGATGAGTTATAAAAAAAATCACCACCTCATAGTCGTCATGAAGGATAATATTAGCTATATGAACCAAAATCGTTCTTTGTACCAGGCTGTAAACACCTTTTTTCTGCTGTAAAGTTGCCCACATTGGGGTCAATAGAAATGTGCTCTTTTATGGAGCCTAGCAGAAATTCGATGAATTGCAGTTTCAGTTACTCCCGTATTAGCTTCACGAGGGAGAGTGGGATGTTGCCGCTTGTTAAAAATGCCTTTATATGTTTATTTGTATATATACTTTATGTACGCTATTATATGGCCTTACCCAACACTAAGACCTAAATCTGACCCTAATAGGAAACTTGTGGAAATTTTTTAAGACCCTGTTAAGTATGATTTTAAACAGTTTTAAAGGAGACCTATTTAGCAAAAATCACTTTTATGAGGGGTTTAAACACAGTTGTGCGGCAGCAGTTTGTAAATATAACTAGAATTTAATGGTTAACATTAATTAATTCTATTTTATATAATCACACTTGATAAACACAGTCTGCGGAAACACTTTGATTGACATTCTCCCTTTGTACGTGTCATCAGAGGGGGAAAGCCCTGCCCATTAGTGACCATCTCTTCCTCATTAGCATTGGACATTAGTCATGTTTTTGAATCTGCCACTTTGCTGACACATACTGTAGGCATTTGTAGCTCCGTCCTCTTTTGAAAAAAGTATAATCTCATTTAAATTTAAAGTGACAGCCACCAAAACAGCACAATTCAGATAAAAGCCTAAAAGGGTCAGTTACGAAGAGTTATGAAATATTATTTGTGTGGTATTTTGAGCTGAACATTCACATACACACTCTAGGGACATCAGAGATTTATTTTACTTCTTGTAAAAAGAGGCATATTAGTTTCCCATTACATTACTAGGACACAAGACGTCTGCTTTTTTATAAACCACATCAGCATTGTATACCTAGGTCATACCCATGTCATTATAAAATGACTATGCGCATAAATCACATAAACTAGTACACACACACACAGTTGTGAATTAGACATGAAACCCGATGGCTTGTGGTGAACAACAGATGCTGATGGTTTAGAGATAGAGGCATTGAAAATGAGTGTAACCTGATCACGGCTCTTCTCTTCAATGAGTGAAAGCTCTTTAAAAGCCTTTTGCAGCACTGAAACTCCTAGTGAACTTCAGTGTGCTCCTTTGAATGGTGAACAGAGGCACATCTACATATTTAAATGTGCTCTAGTTTTACAATTTGACATTTACAGTAGAAGGAAACATTGTTAGCCCTCCTGGGAAATTGTAAATACTTTTCAAATATTGACATTTTTCAAACATTTTAATAACTCATTTCTAATAACTGATTTCTTTTATCTTTGCCATGATGACAGTACGTAATATTTGACTACATATTGTTCAAGATACCAGTATTCAGCTTAAAATGACATTTAAAGGCTTAACTAGGCTAATTAGGTTAACTAGGCAAGATCAATTCAGGACAGCATTGATTTTTTTTCTTTTCAGTAGCAAATCGAATTAAACATAAACATAAGGTGTGTCCCAAATCGCATACTTATGCACTATTCTACGCCATTTTGTAATATAAATAGTGTAAGTAGAGTGTTCACACTGAAAACTCTAATAATAATAAGTGCACTTTTTTATTGCCCAGAATATGCACTCATTCGACCGGTAATATGAAGTGTGTGATGATGGACACTTCACGCACTCAACGACAGGAGCTTTGCGCACGTAACGGAAGGGGCGGAGCTATCGGGCGCACATGTTGGATAACTTTATTTATTTTGGATTGTGAAAGCAAAATTCTCCTGTGAGAGTGATTATAGCGCCTCCCAGTGGTGAATGCGGTTATACTCATGCCAGGTATTATTTGGTATTTTGGTCATTTATTTCATTAATTTGGCAACCGTCAAACGTCATCAGGGAAACGGTTTGAACTTCCGCTTAGTATTAAAGCCATAAGTGTTCCATTTTGGACTGGTCTAAAGTCCAGCACAGAGCGCATAAGTTGTGCACGTATGCGCCCAAGCGCTTACACATTGCTTAAAACACACAGGATTTACAGAAATACACAAATATCTTTACATATGAACAAATTAAAGGATTAAAATGTTACAAAAAACATTATTTTCTACATAAATATAAAAACCACAGCCTCCAGGGGCTTTTTTCAGGATATTTATGACTGTTTGCGATTATTATTATTGGTATTAGTTATTATGTGAATATTTATATTTGATTTATTAAAAACAAGTTTTGATTTGTCCACCTGTCGGGTTTTGGAGACATATGCGTCTCTATATGGAGTTTTTTGATCAAACTTCTTAATTATTATTCATTTATTTGTTTGCTGGACATTAGAACTGAATTTAGAAATAGTTTTGGAACAAATCTTTGCGCTTAACAAGCGGAAATAAATATGCAGAATAATGGATGTGTTCAGTGGAGGGAGTTCCACCGTTTCCTAAGGAGTAAAATAAAGAATAAAAGTAAAGTAAAGAGAAAGTAAAGAGGCCGAATGGAGGAGGCTTGTTCTATATCCTCAAGCTGCAGATGGTCTGTTTAACTGTTTTCTCGCTAGCGAAGCTTCAGTTTTTCAATACAAACTCCCCCATGATAATAGCAAATGTGCCATGGTGTGACGCAACTTACTTTTAAAGGGAATGTGAGATCAAACTCTGATTGGTTTAATGCATATTATGTTCAAAACACACCCATAACTCATTAAGAGAATAAGCACAACCCTGTTAGACCATTCGCCAGGGCGCAGAGCGTATTTTTCCATCCTTAAAAATAGCAAAAGTGGATTCAGACACGCTCTTAATGCTTTAGCGCCACACGCTTTAGACTTTGCGCCTAGATCGTTAAAATAGAGTGCTTAGTCACTGTGACTGAGTGAAAACCTCAGCAGATATTCTGACTCTGATTGGCTGTTTCCTCATTCGTCTCAACTCCCACCACATTAAGTATTTATTTTTAGCTTTGGGGTGCTCTAGCCAATAGCAGAACAGCAACTATTGTAGAGGTGGGGATAAAGAGATAAAGGCTTTATCTGATTGGTCAAATAAACAACCAATGCATTAAATAAATGTAATATATCACAGATGTCTGTAGCTATGTTTCCATCCAAAAATGCGAATGAACTTTATGCGCAAAACTGGATTATCGCTTAAAAGACGTGCGAATAAAGCAGCGTTTCCATCCAACCAGTCAAAGCGGACAAAATCGTCACTTCCTGATTAACTGGCACCAAATATCAACAGTAAAAACGTAATTAGCTGCAGTAGGAGAAGCTGCGTGAATCTTTTCTTCATTTAATAAATGATTTGTGCCTCAGAAGGCGATCCTGATACACAGTGAACTCGCGGTGGCGTTTGAAGGTGTCAGACGCGGAGCACAGGCACTCTTGATTCTGGAGGTCATTAATAATATAATAACACAACTACTTAAACGGTAAGGCGTTTTAGAATGACCAAAACAACATTTCAGATGTTTTACGATGTGCTCAGCCTGCTGGTTTGTCCATTTACACACATTTTTATCATCACATGATCTCTTATAACAAAATCACATGGCCTTTAATGTGCATACTGGAATTTGTTCGCTAAAAGTGTTTCCATGCGCATCTTTTCTTATCAAATAAAAAGTTTATCCTACTCAGTTATGCACATACATTTATTATGCGCATTTTCAAAATGTATGCGCATCATGGCGTTTCCATCAACCGTTTTTTATGCGCATATGCAAAATGCGAAATAAAAATAGCTGGATGGAAACGTAGCTACTGATACATTCAGTTGAAGTCAGAATTATTCACCTCCAAATATTTCCCAAATTATGTTTAACAGAGCAAGGAATTTTTCACAGTATTTCCTATAATAATTTTTCTTCTGGAGAAAGGCTTATTTTGGTTATTTCAGCTAGAATAAAAGCAGTTTTTAATTTTTAAAAACTCTTTTAAGGTCCATATTATTAGCCCGCTTAAGCAATTTTTATTTTTCAATAGTCTACAGAACAAACCACTGTTATACAATGATTTGCCTAATTAACCTAACTTGCCTCATTAACCTAGTTAAGCCTTTAAATGTCACTTTAAGCTGAATACTAGTATTTTGAAAAAATATGTAGTAAATATTATGTACTGTCATCATGGCAAAGATAAAAGAAATCAGGTATTAGAGATGAGTTATTAAAACTATTATTTTTAGAAATGTGTTGAAAAAAAAGTGTGTGTATTTTGTGTGTCAGACAGAGGAAGGAGGAGCTGGAGCAGAGGATGTCGGCCCTTCAGGAGAGCCGTCGAGAGCTCATGGTCCAGCTAGAGCAGCTCATGCTTCTCTTAAAGGTACAGTACAGCACATCTAATAGACACACAAATGATGACTGTTTAAATGTGGTGATGCACAAATCTCTGTTAATCAGCCCAACTGCTCCATCTACAGGAAGAAGAGCTGAGACGAGCTGTAAGTCTCAGAGAATGAGTAATAGAAACTGTGTGTTAGTATACTTGATCTAACTGTATGTAGATTAACTGTATGCTGTGATTTGTCTTCTTTCTAATATTGTGTTGGTTTTGCTTTGTCATCCGTCATTAAGCGTTGTGCAAATTGAAATGAACTTAATCAGTATTTATTGAGACTAACTTCATTTGGGCATGCCAGTTATATTCACTAATAATTCTATAACAC
>CAIGQQ010034268.1:739121-750569 GCA_903798035.1 Danio albolineatus
ATGATTTAACACCTCTTGAAGTAATTATTTAAGAAATCATTTTATGGTCAGAATAAACTTTTAATCTAGCATTTCTACTCCGGTACTGTCGTGCCCTAAACTAGATCGGCTTGGTCTTTATTTCAGCGGTTGACACAGTGGAATGAACCGCCAACTATTGCAGTATATGTTTCATGCAGCCGCAATCCTGAACTGGGAAACACTCACTCACATTCATACACTACAGCCAATTTCGTTTATTCAATTCACCTATAGCGCATGTGTTTGGACTGTTGGGGAAACCTGCAACATGAACATGCAAACTCCACACAGAAAGGTCAACTGAGCCGGGATTCAAACCAGCGACCTTCTTGCTGTGAGACAACATTGCTTACCACTGAGCCATCATGCTGCCCTATTTTCCTTCATATTAAAATATATTGCTATCATTTATAACTATCGTTCAAATCTGAATTTAGTCTTTAGTGTAACATACGTCTCCAGAAATCATTAGAAAATGATGATTTGTTACTCAACAAAAGTCTTATTATCAACAATACTATTACAGTTTTTTTTATAATGTTTTTTAATATTAATAAATATTCTGTCATTTGATTTATTTGTGAAGGCTCCAGAAGGAACTTAAGAAGCGATCTCCTGGTAGCTGCAGACTCCATAACCAACACAATGTCCTCACTGGTCAAAGAACTCAACTCAGGTTGGTTTATTTCCTGATCAATCTCCTGTCCACCAGCTGTAGAATGTGTATGTGAATCACTGCTATCTAAACTTCATCTTCTTTAATGTTTAGAGTCTGGAAATAAAAGCAACAGCATCTCACACTTCACGTTTCCAGCGTCAGACGTTCTCCACTCACGCAGCTCTTCTAGATCAGGGTAACAGAAGCAAATCTCCTGCTGTTTTCTGTTCTGCTGGACTGGTGTTAATGGTGATTCTCATCTCACAGGGCAGCAGGTAAGCTGGAACCAGGAGATTTCTACGGCCATGAGGATCTGGATCTGGACAAGAACCTCCTGGTGAGACATTACACAGAAGCAAAAGCATCAAATATCTAAAGGGACACTTCACCTGAAAATCATTTCATAACCTATTTCTTTCTTCTGTTGGACACTAAGGAAGATATTCTGAAGAATGTTGGAAAAAACTTAAATTTTTCATTTTTCATTGACTTCCATGGTATTTTTGTTTCTACAATGGATGTCATTGGCTATTTTTTCCTTTGTGTTCAACAGAAGAAAGAAATTCATAAAATGTTTAGTGAGTAAATGATGAGGAAATCTTCATTTTTGGGTGAACTGCCCGTTTTGTCTTGCATGTGAAATGAATTTGAAAAAATCAACATTATCAACCATCACCAGTCCTTTAAATTATTATTTTTGTATTATAAATTCTAACTCATGTTTATTTTAAAATAAAAATAATAATAACAATAACAATAATGATAATAATAATAATATTAATAATAATAATAATAGTAATAATAATAACATTATTAATACTACTACTACTACTACTACTACTACTAAAAATAATAATAATAATAATTATTATTATTATTATTATGATAATAATAATGATGATGATAATTATGACAATAATAATAACAATAATAATAATAGTAATAATAATAATAATAATAATAGTAATGCTAATGATAATAATAAAAATGATAATAATAATAATAATAAACAACAATAATAATAATAATAGTAATAATAAAAGTAATAATAATGATGATAATAATAATAACAACAATAATAATAATAATAATAGTAATAATAAAAGTAATAATAATTATGATAATAATAACAACAACAATAATAATAATAGTAATAATAATGATAATAATAATAATAAGAAGAATGAAATTAATAATAATGATGACGATAATAAATATAATAATAATAATAATGATAATAGTAATAATAATAATAATAATAAAACCCTAGTAAATTAAATAAGCTAATTAATTAATTAGAAAATAATAATTATTATTACATAAGTAAACAGAAATATAATCAAATAAATAAATATATAAATTAATACATTTGATAAATAGCAACAACAATAATAATACATTAGTAAATAATAAAATAAAAAATCTCGCTTAAGTTTCGATGCTTAATTTGACAAACATCAAAAGTTGGAAGTTATCATAGAAATGATTATTTTCATTCATTCATTCATTCATTTTCTTTTCGGCTTAGTCCCTTTATTAATCCGGGGTCGCCACAGCGGAATGAACCGCCAACTTATCCGGCATTTGTTTTACGCAGCGGATGCCCTTCCAGCCACAACCCATCTCTGGGAAACACATCCATACATACACATTCACACACATAAACTATGGACAATTTAGCTTATGATTATTTTGAAGAATTGAAAAAGACATTTACAGTAGTTCTGTGTAAATTAAATGCTGTTTTTTATGTTCATCAGTGTTTATCATCAATCTTCATCAAGGAATCCTGAAAAAAATTACTATATTTTTCTCAAAAAATAATAAGCTCGTCTATTAGGGTGACACAGTGGTTAGCACTATGGCCTCACAGCAAGAAGGTTGCTGTTTCAAGTCCCGGCTGGGCCAGTTGGCATTTCTGTGAGGAGTTTGCATGTTCTCCATGTGTTAACGTGGGTTTCCTCCGGGTGCTCCGGTTTCCCCCACAGTCCAAACACATGCAAATTGAATTGAATAAGCTAAATTGACTGTAGTGTATGAGTGTGTGTGTGTGAATGAGTGTGTATGGGTGTTTCCCAGTACAGGGTTGCAACCGAAGGGCATCCGCTGCGTAAAACATATGCCGCAATAGTTGGCGGTTCATTCTGCTGTGGCGACCCATGATAAATAAGGGACTGAGCTGAAGGAAAATGAATAAATTTCAGAAGGAGTTCTTTTTAAAATATGTTCAAATAAAACACAGCTGTGCTAGATTGTAATAGTATTTCACAATATTCCTGTTATCACTGTATGTTCGATCAAATGAATGCAGCTTGGTGAGCAAAATAGACCTTTTCTTTTTTTAAAAACTTCTCAAAAATTCCACTTTTAAAGAGTTGTGTAATTGGCCAGCATTAATCTAACCTCAAATTAAATTATAATACATGTGGTTATATTTCAGACGTTAAAGCCAAATCATAAATAATGTCTCGTATGTTTCTGCATTCGCATCCATATTGCTGTCTGCCCCAAAGCCATTTCTGAGCAGCAAATTTCAGATGGATGTTCTGGGAAAAATGCCAACGGTGTGTCAGGAGTATCTGCTACATCATACATCACATTTGATTCCTTTTTAATTGCTATAGAAATTAGATGAAATAGAAATGAAATATCCATTAAACCAAATGGATACTTCATTGTAATGAACATTTCCCAAGGCTGCTTCGGGGCAAGCACCTGTTTCTGAGCGTCAAGATGATGTTCATTTTAACTGCGTGTCTGGATGAGAATGGCCACCGGTGCTGCATTACCTCACATTACATCCTATAGCCTAATGAATAGATGTGAACATCATAGTGACGTCATACAAGACACTTTCGGGTTCCACAAAAAACCTTTCAGCAAACAAAACAGTTTTTTTGGTCAGAGTCAGTGGTGGAAAGAGTACTGAAAAATCATACTCAAGTACCCAAAAATGTAGTGCAAGTAGCGTAAAAGTATCTGTAGTAAATATTACTCAAAGTATGAGTAAAAGGTAGACCTTTTAAAAGTACTCAAGAGTAGTGAGGATTACTCTGTAGAAAAGTTGATGCGTTTACAGAATGTTATGTTTACACATCCCTGCACAAACAACATGTGGTGTATTTAGGGATCTTCTTATTTTCGTTCGTTTAATATATATATCATGTTCCTTATTAAATATTGTTTCCCCCCTGCTACCTTACTGTACAGCTCAAACTCACTCACTCAGAGGCTGGAATCAGCAGAAGTGCAACAACTTTAATCATAAGGTACCATTTATCAAAAGTACCATTTGGTGGACTCGACACTTGTTGACCACTCGCACCAAAGGACTCGCTCCTCTCCCGCAACTCTTGGCCCTGCCCACACTTGTTGCCGACACCAAGCCCACCAATCACGGAGCACTTCAGACAGAGAAATTGAATATAAAACAAAACATTTCATAAGTAAAAGCAATAAAATAGAAATCCAGGAGTATTCAAATCTTGAAAAAATTGATCTTTAAAACGGACTTTAACACATAAATAGCGGCGGAAAGTCTAATGTGGGTTGGGTGTTCTGGGGGGTGGAGACAATAAATGACTATAGCAACAAACTGGGTGACTAAGGAGACAAAAGAACAGAAATAAACACAGACGTAAACACAACAACACCACTGCTGACTGGCCTCAAGGACTATTCATTCATTCATTCATTTTCCTTCAGCTTAGCGCCTTATTTATCAGAAGCCGCCACAGCGGAATGAACCGCCATCTATTCCAACATAAGTTTTATGCAGCGGATGCCCTTCTAGCTGTAACCCATACACTTTCTCACACACACTACTGCCAATTTTGTTTTACTCAATTCACCTATACCACATGTGTTTGGACTGTGGGGGAAACCGGAGCACCTGGAGAAAACCCACGCAACCACGGGGAGAACATGCAAACTCCACACAGAAATAACAACTGACACAGACGGGACTCGAACCAGCGACCTTCTTGCTGTAAGGCAACTGTGCTAATCACTAAGCCAACCACCGTGCTGCTCTCTCAAGTATTACCTAAAGCAAATTTGTGAATCGTAAACTTTGCTAAATTTATAGTTATAATAATAATAGTTTTATTTTTCTCTCTCCAGGTGACGTTACAAGAATAGCTGCTCTTTAATAAGCAGCGGTGAGTATTCTTCATTTATTTTCTGTGGCAGCTCAAACCCAGCAGTGTTTGATGGTTTTGTCTTTGTGTTTTTCCTCATGACAGGAGGCTCTAAAGCACTGTGCAACCAGCCCAAACACACAACACTTCTGAAAAGCATCAACAACACTCAACAATACTGTGGTACACGACCTGATCTATTAATATCGAAATATATTTTTAGAATCGACTAAACGTTTTAAGACAAAACTGTGAAGCGACTTTGGAAACGACAACTAATGGAACTGTCTACAACACCGCCAGTGCCATAAATACAGTGATTATGAGATTATTTCATTGACTTGGTGTTACTGCGTTCGTTCGTTCGCTTTTGGTTTTAGTTTCTGTGTGTAAATGTTTAAAACCTGTACTGTATTTAAATATCGTTGCAACATATGCTCATTCTGAAAACGTAGCCCTATATACGTTTGTGGAGATCGCGATTTATGTAGCAAGAGGTACGTATGGCTGCATTAAAACGAACGCTAGGGGGCGGTGTGACGCTGTTCCCTTTCACGCTAACGCTGACCGCTTACCTCAGTGTAGATGGCTTTTCCACTGTTACCAGTTTCTCCAGTGGCTAACCGCATACATCGGCGGACTTGAGATGCAGTGAGGAGTTGACCACGATCATGGGGTTCGAGTCCAGCAAAGAACAGTTTCAGAAAACGGGTAAGCCAAAAACAGAAGCCAAAAAAATTAAACAAACAAGTAAATACCAGGGTGAGAATGTGGTAAAATCTGAAAATGTGGTAAAAATCAGGCGAGGGCATTTTTTTTCTGGATTGCTTTTGAAAACACTGTCGGTTGGGTTTAGGGAAGTGGGTGGACGGTCAACCGGTGCTTTTTAAAACACTATTGGCTGGATTCGTGATGAGATATATCCAGCTGCAGAACCACACACGTTTCAGGCACACACAATCTAGCGCACACAGTCTAGGCAAACCATATATGGTAACTAACTCCTTAGGAGCGTTATCGCCACCTACTGTATTTCATAAATATGTCGATCGAGACCGCCCATGTTGACGTTATTCACGTATCCACACATACACAAAGAAAACACAACAGACCCTCTAATTAGGATTAAGTGTAATAAACTAATTCAGGATCTTAATATTGTCATACTTGGTTAAAATCGTTTTGTTGTTAAAAATAAAAAACAAACAATAATGTGTCACATTAAAATGAATTATATAGTTAATAATTTAAAATGTATATACATATATATATATACATTTTTTAAATTGATCATAAACAGTTAATTTGTTTGTATTGCTAAATTTGTTGCTAAATTACCACAAATTACCAGTACTTTATGGTTTTAAAACAATATATTTGCCTCTGAAAAAAACAAACAAAGAGCACTGATCGCTTACCATATCTGTAGCGACGTGTGTTTTAAAAGGAGACGAGCGGCAAATCCCGATTTCACTATTTTCAGACGTGGAAAGCTCTTGGGCGAAAAAAAAAAGTTTCTTACAGATGCATTTCTGCTGCGTGCGCGTGGGAGTCCAGCTGCGCTCTCATAGCTGGGAAATGTAAACAAAACCTTCGCTGCAGCACATAAACACAGCACTGATGACCTGTGTCTCCAAACAATTCTTCTTCTTCCACTTGCTTTGGCAACACAGCGTGGCGTCTCTGCCGTCTGAACACTGCAACAGGTACAAACAATCTTTGAAACTATCATGCATATTAATGAAGCTGCACCACGTACACAATAGAGCGCGCTGATTGGTTTGACCCAAGTCTTTCTCATGAATTAATGCCGCATGCTCAGAGACGTCACGATGCACTCGCAGGTACAGACATCCACTCTCCATGCTGAAATACACGCAAGGATCTCATCGGCGTGACGCAGCTTCAAAAATTCGTTTCAAACCGGAAGAACGAATTTGCTCGAAATAACTCTTTAGCGAAATATATAATAGTGTCCTAATAGTGTTTATAGCAGCGTGGGACACATATATGACTTTCAGCAGCTCAAAAAATGTGTTTTGGTGTTTCGTGACCCTTTAAATGTAAAGCGATTTTTATTACATATAAAGATGTATTATTGTCTATATTAACTTGCTATTATTTCCTTCATTAGAAATGAATCCATTACATAAATTAAGAATGTCCAATTTAGATCATTCAGCAAGGCCAGCAAACGAGTATCTGCTATAGTGACTCTGTCAGATAAATAATGAATGATCATCTATGATGACTGATAGAAAACTGTTCAGTCTATTACATTGAATGGTGATCGGATATCATCTTAAATTATATTTGTGAAACAGTAAACACTATTTATTGTGTACAATATTTATTAACAATATATATAAATATATTAATGAAGATGCCCGAGAAGACGTTAATAACAGTAACGTCCGTCGTTACCATATATGGTTTGCCTAGATGGTGTGCGCTGGAACGTGTGTGGTTCTGCGGGCCTGCAGATGGATATTATTGCTCGTGAGAGAAATTTGAGATCTAAAAAAGTGTTCACAGCGCCCTCTGGTGGACAAAAACTGCAAAAAAGTAGCTCCTGGGACATATTTCACGCTCTCCAGAAATGTATACAGGGGTACGTTTTCAGAATGAGCCTGGTTGTATCTGTTGGGCTAATGTGGGTGATGTTTAATGAAGCTGCTATCTTTATAAACGTCTTTTTCTTGTACATTAAATAGCTGGACAGGATGGATTTTTAAAGCATATAAAAGTGGGATTATGTCGTCGCGTCAGTTTTTCTGAAATCATTTAAAATTTTTGTCATAGTTTTTGATACACAAATACACTGCCTTAGCTTATCAGATTCATTTTTGTTCCCTATTAATGGATAGGTATGTGTATTTTAGACATTTTGATTATTAAAGGTGCTGTATGTAAGTTTTTGACTCTTCTAAAGCATAAAAATACCATAATATGTTTGCAGATATTTGAGAAACATGCTAAGTGAACATTCTTGTTTATCTGAAAAATAATGCTGAAGTCAGATATTCAGCTGTGAAAATGTGCATTACGTGCTGAAACATCTGTCTCTGTTTTGGTTGCTTTAACCCGCCCAATGCCAGTTTAGCCAATTATATTTCAGCACTCCGGGTTACCAGCGTATTTCCTTCATTCAGTCAGGAAGGGTCTGCATCCATGACCAAAATGCGACCTCCAGTGGACAGTAGCAAGAATCTGAAATGAGACGCAGATTCAGAGTTCCACATGAGGTGGTTATTAATTAATAAAAATATAAATATTACAAACATAAACATTAGGTGAGTAAGTAACATTGTAACCCCTAACAACACTACATGACAAAATTTGTTTGCAAAAAATTGTTTGCACCAGATGAAACACGACAGAAATGTAAATATAGCCATTCAGAAACACAGAATGTCCGCTCACTCATGAAATGGTAAGGTTTATCATCTAATTAATACATATTAAACCTCTTTAACATCATTAAATGCAGATGCTGAATCAGATCTGAGGTGGACTATCTGCTGCAGCTTTCAGTATATGGCAATAAATGTCATGTAAAATGGCATTCAAACTCGCATTATTAGCATTTACCACTGAATAAAGCACATGAGGTGTACCTGAGGTGGTCAGTTTGTCCTGTTGTTCAGCTGCAAGAAATAAAACCGTTTCTAAAATATAAATTCCAGGTGTTGGTTAGGACAAAAACGTCGCGTGCCTCTGCTTTTATTTAGAACACGGTTTAAATCAGCCTCAAATGCGCTTGCGTGTGTTTTGATCCCGGAATGCAATACCTAGTTCAACCACTGGGTGTCAAACTTACATACTGCACCTTTAAGAAGAGCTTAGAAGCAGGTGAATCTGGTGAATTCATCACCAGGTTACATTGTTATGTTTTTTTGTCAAAGAAATGATTTTAAAGGGGGCCTATTATGCAAACATCACATTCGAAAGGGGTTTAAACCCAGTTGTGCGGCAACAGACTGCGGATATAACCAGCCTTTAATAATAAAAATGGTATTGATTTTATTTTTATAATCACACTTGATAAAAACAATGTGTGGAAACACTTTGATTGACATTATCCTATTGTTTGTGTCATCAGAAGGGAGAAAGCCCCGCCCATTGGTGACCATCTCTCCTTAATTAGCATAAGACATTAGTCTTGTTTTTGAATCTGCCACTATGCTGACACATAGGCATTTGTAGCTCCACCCTCTTATGAAAAGAGCACGGTCTCATTTGAATTTAAAGCGACAGTCGCCAAAATGACACAATTAGGATTAAATCTTAGTTTTAAAACATTATTTGTGTGGTATTTTGACTCACATACACACTCATCAGACAATTATTTCTCGTACAACTTGTAATAAGGGGCATAATAGGTCCGCTTTAAGGACAATTCATAGTTTGGATGTAATGTTTTTCATGCTAATTAAGCACAACATTACAATGTTTTTATTTAAATCAGCCTAAATTTCAAAAGTAACAGATACTTGCATGATGTTTGTACATCTCCATTTTAATATACATTTTATAATATGTATTTTTTTTTGCGTCACAACAATAAAAGCACTGCAAAAAACAAACAGTAATAGCCCTAAATACGCTTGATTCTCTTTATGCAAAATAGATCTCGTTTTTAGGCTTTCTGCAAAATTCTGTCTTTATTATCATTATTATTCTCATTATTATTATTATTTGGACTTCAGTGCGTGTTTTTACGACAGATTTGATGAGAATTAATCAAAACTTTGTACTTCTGCACTCCAAAGGGCACTCGGTATATTTACCACACTCTTTTATTTAACTCGCAAAGTTTTAAATGTTTCAGGAAACAGTTTTTAAGGCAAAAAAACATGCCACAAGTCTGAATGTGCTGTTTAGATGCCTTGCGGAAAGGCATATTTTGGTGTATGATATATGTTGATCTAGAAGATTTATCATGCTTGAATTGGTTTTGTTAGTGAATATGAATTCCTCGTGAAGTCGTCTCTCTAGTAGACATGTAAAGGACGAGCGGTTTGGCTTTGACCGTCTCCAGACTCTCTCATTGATGTTTTTTTCTTTAATATGCTACTGTCACACTGCAGCGCTCACACACACACACACACACACACACACACTCTTCTCATTGTTTACGCAAAGGCAGAACAAAAACAACATCTGCACCCTGCTGCTGCCAAACCATTGCACTTTTCTGTCGTTTTGCATGGTACTAAAGAAAAAAAGTTAATAAAAAGATTATGTTGTACAAGTTACATCAAGTGTTCGTACTTTAATGTTAACTAATAAAATCTGAGATATCCGTGTCTGTACTTTGCACAAGTTTATTACAAAAGATTATTCAAATCTTGATGCTATATACATAACAGCCGCTAGATGTCAGTGTTGAGCTTGTTTTTAATCATTGGATTTCACCAGATCATACAGTATGTTGTCATGGTTGTAATAAGTTCAATACATGCTGAATACAAATATCATGTTGATACATAATATTTATTATTAATACAAATACAAATCGACCTATGTACTGTCAGACATTTTATAACCAGTTTCTGACTATTATTGGATTTTATTAATATTTGTTTCATTAATAATATTGAATATTAAAAATGCTATTGATTATTTTAGAAATTATCATTAATAAAAATACAAATACTTGTTAATTAAAGATAGTAATTATATTTTATTTGTATTTCAGATTTTATATTTGACTTCTTTTACTTTAGAAATGACAAAAACATGACTTTATTAAAATGACTTACTAAAATATAATACTAATATAATTACTAATATGTATATTTGTAAATCCTAATATAATTTATTTAGCTAAAATGACTTTATAAATTTTTTCCACAGTTGTTTTGTTAAAGTGTATCTATTAATGACTAATAAGCTGTTTCATTTTAGCATCGCTAATATAAGCCTACTATTAGTTTTTATTCAGATTTGTTTCGTTAATAATATTGAATATTAATAATGTCATTGTTTATTTTAGAAATGATCATTAACGAAAACACAAATAATGGTTAATTAAAAATAGTAACTATATTTTATTTGTATTTCAAATGGCAAAAACATGACTATTAAAAATGACCAACTGACATAAATCTTAAATACTAATAAATTATAATTACTATTTATTTTGCTAAAAATGGCTGTAAATATTTTTATGCACAATTTTTGTTTGAGTTTTATTAAATTGTTTCAATTAATGTTTAGTAATTCAAGCTACTGTAAATGTTTCCTTGGCAGCGGGATAAAATAAGTTACATTTATATGAATGAATGAATGAATTCATTCATTTGATTTATTCATTAATTTATGTATTCATTCATTCATTCATGAATTCATTCATCATTTCATTCACTTATTCATCCATGAATTCATTAATTTATTTATTTATTCAATTATGCCTTCAGTTATGTACTCATTTATTTATTCATTCATTCATACATTCATACATGTATTCATTCATTCATTCATGTATTCATTCATTAATTTATTCATTCATTTACTCATTCATCCATTAATTTATGTATTTAGTCATTAATTTATTCATTCATTCATTCATTCATTAGCCCATTCATTTATTCATTCATTTATTCATCCATTCATTTATATATTCAT
>CAIGQQ010034268.1:750579-770207 GCA_903798035.1 Danio albolineatus
TTTATTCATTCATTTATTCATCCATTCATTTATATATTCATTCATTCGTTCATCCATGCATTTATGGATTCATTCATTCATTCATTCATTCAGTTATCTATTCATTCAACCATTAATTAATTAATAAATTATTCCATTTATTTATGTATTCATTCATTCAGTCATTCATTTATGTATTCATTCATTCATCCATTCATTTATGTATTCATACATTCATTTATTCATTCATACATTCATTTAAGGCAAGGCAAGGCAAGGCAAGTTTATTTATATAGCACATTTCATACACAGTGGCAATTCAAAGTGCTTTACATAAACAGAAATAAAATTGAAGTATAAGAAAATAAAAACAAATAATAAAAAACAGATAAAAACAGATTAAAATGAGTTAAGACAAGTTATAAAAGAATGAAAAGAAAAGAAAGACATAATAGTGTGATCTGTCGGACGTAGCACAGTGCTCATTCAGTAAAGGCACAGCTAAACAGATGTGTTTTCAGTCTTGATTTGAATGTGCCTAATGTTGGAGCACATCTGATCATTTCTGGAAGCTTTATGGATTTATGTATTCATTCAGTCATTCATTCATCAATTCATTTATGTATTCATTTATTCATTCTTCGATTTATTCTTCCATTCATTTATGTATTCATTCAGTCATTCATGTATTCATTCATTCATTCATTCATTTATTTACTCAAATAGATGTAATTTATTTTATCTAGCTTATTAATTAATTAATTATATTTAATACTGAATTAAATTTGTTATCCACATAAATAAGTCCCTCATTAAGCGTAAATTGTATGTAAAATTTTACTAAAGCCTTCAAGCGATTATTTAGATATAGATATTGATTTCACAGACGGTCTGCTTACCATTATTCACTCTTACAATGAAACAAAGGCAGGCTGCTCTTCTTCTAAATTTAGCCTTTTATCTCTCCTGCAAACATGTTTCCCGTGATAAACAACGCGTCTCTCATTTCCCTCTGATACATAAAATCAGAAACCATAAGGAAACCTCGAAGCATCTTTTCAACGAGCAGCGCACTGCGTACCTATTGGCCGAGAGAGACAACATCCGTTGCTTTCGTCAACCATTCACCGGAGAAGCCAATGAGAAAAACAACGGCCTACCAGCTATCGACCAATCAGCGGATAGATTAACGGAGCGTCAGCCAATCGACAGCATTCGGTGGACAGGCGGTTTGAGAGCTGGTTCTCCGGGCGCTGGAGGGTGGGGTGCGAACGGAGACGCGCAGCTGGTTTGGTCGGATTTGCTGTTGAGTTCACGGGTGAGTCGAGCTTATATCAGGCGCTGTCTTTAAACTGTTAATGTGATCTCTTTATTTGGAGGGTTTGGGATTTGCAGGGGCAGGACTGGGCCTGTGGGAAACCATTGAGTTTTGTTTGATTCAACCGTTAAGTTCAAAGATCATGAAGGCTGTTTAGCTTGTTAGCGTAGCAGCAGCAGCTGTTCTTTCATTAACCCTAACCGTCACACTATGTGTTTTCTGATGGCGTGATTAATAAATGCATAATATCACTGACACCTATTTGTGCTGTTTTGTTTTTGTTTAACCGTTTGGTTCCTTTTTATTAATATATTATTTAGTTGTTAATCTGATAAACACACTTCCTGCTCCTTGGAGTAATTGATTGAATGGGGTTTGGTGACAAGCAAGGTGCAATTTGTGGACTAAATACCAAACATTAATGTACGTGTTGAGCATATTTGTATAAAATATATAAGTGCCTGCAAATACTTGTGAGGAGAAACAAGTCAACAAAAGGCAATTGAACTGACTGGTGCCATTGAAATGCAGTAATCTGCAACACAAGCTGCTTAAAGGGATAGTTCACACAAGAAATACAATTCTGTCATCATTTACTTATCATTACATTGTTTCAAGCCTTATGAGTTTCTTTTATCTGTTGAACACAAAAGAAAACATTTTGGACAATGTCTGAAACCTGTAACCATTGACTTTCATAGTATTTGTTTTTCCTACTATTGAAGTCGATGGTTACAGGTTTTCAGCTTTCTTCAAAACATCTTCATTTGTGTTCAACAGATGTAAGAAACTCATAAAGGTTTGGAACCACTTGAGGGTAAGGAAATATACATTCTTGGGTGAACTATCCTTTTAGTGACTGCAGGTTTAACATTTTTAGTGCTGGTTTAGAAACTTCTATAAATCAGGTCCAAAGGTCTGAGATCACTGGTTAAGTGCTTTACGTTCTGGATTGTTCTATTCAAGAGCGTATGAAATACTTATTTTAAAAATGTATATATGAATTTCAGAACATCTTAATATTAGTTTAGTTTGTGTCCCATTTGATTTAATGATAAAACCTGATGATCATGTTTTCTAAAATTGATTGAGGTAAAGTTGGTTTTAATATTCGCACATTTGGACTTTCTCCTCAATTATATAATTTCAGAAAAGTATTATTTGCTAATTCTAAAGAGGAAAATCATATTAGCTGCCAATCAAAGAAACATTGTCCGCAGTCAGTTAAACTATACTCACAGTCATACTTGCATGCTATTACTATGCCTCTCTTCAATGGGGTGCAGATCATTTAGTGTCACTGCACCCAAACTCTGGAACTCTCTACCACATTCACTCCGCTCTAAATAATATCTCACAATTCAAATCATTACTTAAAACTCACTTGTTCTCTGAATGTCACTCATCTGATTGCTAAACTGACCACTTTTTTTGACCCACCTGTACTCTACATATTTGTGTCTTAGGTCTTGTTTTGTATTTCCAGTTTGTTGTTTTTGATTCCCTGTATGTTTGCAAACCTAATGTTGTCTTCACCTGTTTACTGTTTCTTTCTATGTCTGCTTGTACTATTTCTTTTGTTACATTCTTTGTAAAGTGCCCTTGAGCTCTGGAAAGGCTCTATATAAATAAAACTTATTATTTGGATTATTATTATTATTTTTATTATTATTGTTATTATTCAGACCGAAATATTCAAAGTATTGTGGTAAACAGTAGCTTCACAAGTTGTCACTGTTAAAAAATAAATGAATGTACAAGTATAAAACCAACTTAACCTCAATCTAATACTGTTCTATAATCAATATATGGGTTGGGTTATATACAAAAATCATGATACAAGTCTCCTCATCCCGATAACAATATACATCAAGATATAGTTCCACTTATGTAAATTCAATCAATTCATAATCAGCAAGTCACATGATTTGTCATTTACATAAATTTGTTTATTTTTATTATTATTATTTACCTATATATATATATAGATAGATAGATAGATAGATAGATAGATATTTTAAATGCATGCTGATTAACTGGCTCAATATTTGGAGGTTAATAGCTTGAGCCAGATACTGTATCATGCACACGTGGCTAATGCTAAATGTTATCAAGTTTTAAAGTTTGGTTTTTATAGTTAGTTTCAAAACAACATAGATTTTTTTTAATACTTCTCTGTATCATATTTATAATCAGCATTATATCAGACCTCAGCGTACATTTAAAAGTACACTTTTTTTTCATTTGCATTTTTAAAAGTGAACTATGGTGTACAACACTGACAAAAAATTTTAAAGTCCGCATGAACTGGAAGCTGCGACTGTTTTTTTTGTGGAATGCAGTTGCTAGAGAAACCGAATATTAAATGAGAAAAAAGTGGGCGTGGCTTGTTTTTTTTCTGCTGAAATATAGTCTATAAATAGTTTGGATGTTGTAAAGTAGGCATTTTATTCTGTTTTTTGTCATAGCGCTGTCAAAACGAACAGCTGGAGGGTGGTTAAGCATGTTAGTCACGCCCAATACCTCAGACAAGCGTAATCTTTTTTATTTAACTGAAAATAAACTTAAAGTGCTTCTTCAGATTTCACATTTTTTTTAATGCTACGCACAGATTAATTGTTCACCACAAAACTAGCAATGTGTGCTAACAAAATCAATATGGTTAGTTTTGACTAAGCATGTGTACTTTTAGCTCAAAACATTGTAGAATACTCCAAACTCTTTATGAACTATTGATTAATGCAGTAATCAGTTGCAATATCAGCCGATTGATTAATTGATGCTGCGTGTGTGTATATTGCATATGTTTGTAGAGGCTTCAATGCAGTTTCCTAATGACTAATGAATTTTCCAGCATTTGAATGTCAGATATGTTGGAGTAAATACCTTTTAGCTAAAGATTATCTTGAATAACGCCAAATGCAATGCTATTTATGGCTATTATGTAAAACATCAACCTTTTTTTACCCCAATAAGATCTTTTGTAGAGCTTAAACAGGCTGTAAATTGAACCGTTAGTTGTGTTTTACTGAAGCAGGAGGAAAGCATAAATAACCTCACTAAAGTCATGACCTGTTGGACCGTTTTTTAGATCATTTATCTCTTTGTTTTGACTCTAAAAAAACAGGTTTGATTGGTTGGAGAGAGACTACGCTGTAAAGATGTCACACCACATACATTCACAAGAGCCTTGTTTAAACATGGTGTATTGTGTGTGTATATAATGAATTAAATCACGGCCTTCTTTGCAGTGCAGGGAAGAATAACGAGCCCTTGGTACGTCACATAAATACCCACATATCTAGAATTTATAAAGGAACACATATTCATGTTTGTCTTGAGAATTATAGTTTGGGGTCAGTGATATATTTTTCTTCTTAATAAGTCTATGTTTTGCTGGATAGACCTTTTTTTTTGGGATCGGAAATGCAACAAAAAACGTAATATTCTTAAATATGCACTAACCGGCCACTTTATTAGGTACACCTTACTAGTACTGGGTTGGACTCCCTTTTGCCTTCAGAACTGCCTTAATCCTTCGTGGCATAGATTCAACAAGGTGCTGGAAATATTCCTTAGAGATTTTGGTCAATATTGACATGATAGCATCATGCCGTTGTTGCAGATTTGATGTGAATCTCCCGTTCCACCACATCTGAAAGAAGCTGTCTTGGATTGAGGTCTGGTGACTGTGGAGGCCATTTGAGTACTGTGAACTCGTTGTCTTGTTCAAGAAACCAGTTTGAGATGATTCGGCTTGATGACATGGCGAATTATCCTGCTGGAAGTAGCCATTAGAAGTTGACTACACTGTGGTCATAAAGGGATGGACATGGTCAGCAGCAATACTCAGTGGTGTTGACATGATGCTCAATTGGTACTAATGGACCCAAAGTGTGCCAAGAAAATATCCACCACACCATTACACCACCACCACCAGCCAGAACTGTTGATACAAGGATGGATACAGGATGGATCCATTCTTTCATGTTGTTGACGCCAAATTCTGACCTTACCATCCGAATGTTGCAGCAGAAATCAAAACTCGTCAGACCAGGCAACATTTCTCCAATCTTCTATTGTCTAATCATGGTAAGCCTGTGTGATTTGTAGCCTCAGTTTCCTGTTCTTAGCTGACAGGAGCGGCACCCGGTGTGGTCTTCTGCTGCTGTAGCCCATCTGCCTCAAGGTTGGACGTGTTGTGCGTTCAGAGATGCTCTTCTTTATAAGTTGTAACGAGTGGTTATTTGAGTTATTGTTGCATTTCTATCTGCTGGAAGCAGTCTGGCCATTCTCCTCTGACCTCTAGCATCAACAAGGCATTTGTTCCCACAGAACTGCCACTTACTGGGTATTTTCTCTTTTTCAGACCATTTTCTGTAAACCCTATAGATGGTTGTGCGTGAAAATCCCAGTAGATCAGCAGTTTCTGAAATACTCAGAGCAGCCAGTCTGGCACCAATAACCATGCCATGTTCAAAGTCACTTAAATCACCTTTCTTCCCCATACTGATGCTCGGTTTGAACTGCGGCAGATCGTCTTGACCTACAAGCCTAAATGCATTGAGTTGCTGCCATGCGATTGGTTATAATTTGCGTTAACGAGCGGTTGGACCTGACTTATTGTACCTAATAAAGTGGCCGGTGTATTTATATAATTTAAAATCACTATTTTTCTATTTTAATAATTGCACAATTTTAATTGATTCCTGTTATGCAAAAATAAATTTATGTATTAGTCCAGTCTTTGTTATATCATTTTCACGAAATTTTTAAATGAATGTTTAATTTTAATCAACTGTATTTTGTCTTCCTATAAGTATGGTAATAAGATTAAAACATGAATTCATTTCATACATTAGTTGTGAGCAAAAAGCAGATTCATCGAAATGTAGCAGGACAGATAAGCCGTTTAGTCATATAATGGAATGTCTGTGTCAACACTTAACATATTTCTGAACTTTTAACTCACTATTTCCCCCCGTGCATGAGATAATAGCTAGTATGTATGGAATCCTGTGTGTGTGTCAGACTAAATAAGGCAAATGTTACTTTTTATCTCACAGTTTTAAATTGTAAAGCAGTTCTGACTTTATTTCAGAATTCAGAGTTTGTGTCTTGCAATTTGAGTTTGTAATTTAATATACACCCAGCTTAGTTAATTGTGAGTTTAAAGTCCACGTGAAATCAAAAATTACTGTTTATTTTGCTAGGGCACATTGTTATTTTTTAGGTGAACAAGTATTCTGTGCAAGCTAAACCATTGAAAAAAACCTCTTCTTAATCTTCAAAGCATTTGCTTCTGCATTTGGAGTAACAGTACTTCCCTCATGATGTCAGTTTGACGCTTCAGCCACAATATTCTCTCAGCCGCTTCTGGTTTGCGCAGAATTTAAATATAATGTTAGAATTGTGACTCTTGAACTCCAAGTTCAAGAAAACACTTTAAACTTGCTATTTAATCATCTCTCCTTCTGAATTGTGAGTTTATATATTTCACATTTGATTTGATTGATTTTATTTATTTTTTCAAAATCATAACAAATTTGGGCCAAACTCAATTCCAATGTAATCTTTCTCAGACTGACTGAGAAATGTCCAATATACAATGAATTAAATACATAGCCATAATATTAAGCAAAGAAAATCATAATGCATACAATAGCTAATTAAAAATAATCAAAATACAGTGCAAACATTGAACAGGAACTTTGTAATGGGTTAAATAAAATATTTTTAAGGCCTCTCTATAGGTGGCGAACTCCTTTTTTACAGACAGTCAAATGAGGGCCTATTTTCATTTATGTGATTTCATTTCTCTGATTGGTCAAGTTTTCACTTGTTAATGAAGAATTTTAGTGAAGTAAGTAATCAATTTGCTGTCACGTCATCATTTTTGTTGTTCAAATACTCCAAATTGTCCCAACTAATTGATGGAAACAACGAAATGTATTGTTTTATCCAGTTACCCATGTCAGACCAGAAAGGTTCAACCAAATTACAATGAAGAATCATATAAAACTTCAAATTTTGTACTTTTATGTATTTATTTATTTTGCAAAAAAACAACAACAACATGTTTGACAAGTCTGCATCAGTATTTATTTACTATACAGAATATGAATTACATTGTTGATGAAAAAAGATACAAGAGAGAGAAAGAAAAATTATAATAAAGAACTTGAAATAAACTTGAGGGTAAGTCATTCAAGAATCAATTACAGTATATTACAAAATGAAATAGTTCTGCTTGCTTTCTTATTTTCAGATAATGAAATTAAATTTAAATAATAACTCAATTCTTCCAAAAAACAGGAAAATATGGTTTGGTATTAGTAAATTTGCATTTGTGGATATGGAACTTACAAAGAAAATAAATTCAATTTATAACAAGACAAGCATTTCTATTAGTAGAGGCAGATTCATAATAACCAAAAATACATTCTTTAAAAGTAGCAGAAACATCTTGTTGTATATTATTATTAATAAATGAGCTAATATGTTTCCCAAAGTGTACAGCATAACTAATCCCAAAATAAATGAAAAACAGTTTCAGTATGAAATTGACAAAATTTTACATCAATATTAGAATGAAACTTTTTCAAAAATTGTTTAATAGGAAAAAATATCTTGATTAACTTAAGACACTTCTTTGACCTTGTTGGTGAGGAAATATTTTTGTTGCAATAATATTTTTTCCCATTTCAAATCTCTCTCTATACTGTTGAAGTCAGAATCATGAGCCCCCCTTTGAATGTTTTTTCTTTTTTAAATATTTCCCAAAAGATGTTTAACAGAGCAAGGAAATGTTCACAGTATGTCTGATAATATTTTTTCTTCTGGAAAAAGTCTTATTTTTTATTTTAGCTAGAATAAAAGCAGTTTTTAGTTTAAGAACGATTTTAAGGTAAAAATTATTAGCCCTTTTAAGCTATATATATATATAGAACAAATCATCATTATACAATAACTTGCCTAATTACTAGGCCCACACAGAATCTGCACGCGCAGAATTCTGCAGATTTCTGCAGATTTTTAGCCCATCATTGATTCTGTTTATTTACTGGTGTAAACTTGTGTACATGTATATTTATTCAGTTTTCAAATTAATTTCAGTAAAAATATTGACTAATATGAAAATATTCATATGATTTATTTACAGTACAGTTTGTAGAGTAATATTTTCTGTCTTTTAGTAGAGATTTTATATGAGAGACTTGCTTTGTTTACCAAACAAAGTGGACTTAATTGGATTTACATTGTAAACAATAAATAAAAGTTAAAAAGGTATTACTTTTTAAGAAATGAGTTATTAGAAATGAGTTATTAAAATTATTATGTTTAGAAATGTGTTAAAAAAAATCTGTTAAACAGAAATTGGGGGGAAAAATAAACAGGGGGGCTAATAATTCAGGGGGGCTAATAATTCTGACTTCAACTGTATGTTACTCCAACAAGAGATTATAGGGGACAAAGTAACAACCTTTTCAATAAAAAGAGGTCTATTTTTGTAATTTCTATATTGTTGTTGTAATTTTACCTATAAACGTCTCTGTCTAATCAGAAAAGTAAGCTTTTTAGGAGGGGGATGATTGCTATTTTTAAAGAGCATAGTAATTCCTGATATAGCTCCCATAACAATGGTGAATTTTTCTAGTAATTCATCAAAAGACCTCTGTTGTTAAATAACCGACTGACTAACTAAAAGCACATCATTATTAAACCATTGAACAAAAAACAAAGATTTATTTTATATAAAATATTTTGGTTATTCCAAATAAAAAATGTGTGAGAATGCGTGAGAAAAAAAATTGTTTATAAATTAAAGCCCAGACCAAAAGTCCTTGTTGATGAAAGTTTAACCAAAATTCCTGTTTAGTTATAATCACACATCAATAAAAATGTAATGCCTCCAACAAAAAAATGATGTACTGAGGAGTCAAAAGTATTACTGTGGCTGAAATGTGAAGCACCCCTCCCAAAGTCACATGACTGCAGTTTCGCCACTCACCTGAGAGGTCGCTGCCGAGCGGAAGACATCCATACAAACACACACACATACACACATACGTTTACTCGGGATTTACACTGAGAACAAGCAGGCAGACGGCAGGGAACAGCCCCGACGTCCCTTTCCTCGTCCTTTCGAGTATTTCACAGAGCCAAATGCCCGGTCCGACCCAAGCTCTGTCCCCCAATGGAGAGAACAACAACGACATCATTCCGGACAACAACGGCACCAACATCATTCCCTACAGAAAGAACACAGTGCGGGGAGAGCGCGCCTACAGGTACACCGCTGCTATTACCATCCGCCGGCCGCTTACAAAGAAAACCAGCGCTTTATCCGAGCTTCAATCAATTAATCTAGCCTAAAACATCACTATCTGTCCGTTTTAATCCATAAACTCCCAAAGCCATTCACATTACGGCTGCGTTACATCCAACGGAGGGGCTTTTCCTGTGGCAGCTATGGCGTTTCCCCCGATGGTGCAACCCTAAAAATCACATTAAACGCCTTTTGCCTAATGCTTTCATTCTTTGGGCGTTTTCTTCAAATGTTTGTCGAATACTTTTGTATGGATACGTGCTGGGATGTGCACTGACAGCCTGTTTTCTCAGGTTTTGACAGTGCATGGCCTGTATGTTCACTAAGCAGCCAGCCATTGCGTACTCTAATTCATTCCATCTCATCCTCAAATATGTGTGAAGATTAACTGCGTGTCGTGCATAATAGCGGTTAATATCCCCTTGGATGTGTGTAAATGTGATTGCATGCGTTTTAGGGGTCTTGAAACATGTTTTGGGTTGATGGCTTTTGTTGACACTGATTTTGTTGGCTGCTTTTTCCTCCCTCCCCCTTCCCTTCATTCCAGCATCTCACTAAACTGTTTATCTTTCCTGCTAAATTTAGATGAATCTGCTCTTTAAGCACAACGCTAATGTCTGGTGTGTTTAAGCTTATTAAAGTCATGAGAAATTATTAAGGAGGAAGATCTGTCATCCTGGAGGGATTTTAAGGGAGGCTTATATAAGAGATGTGGCTTTTTCTTGAGGGATTCAGTTCATTATTGATGTGAGGAGAGGATGTTCTGGGAATCCATAAGGAATGGGGTTGATGTAGTTGATCTTTTTATTGGCGGTGACTTTAAACAGACTTGATTTGGTTGATTTAATTAGGTTGATTTGTTATACACGTAACATTGTCTTGGCTATGTTCTTACCCTGTATGCTTTTATCTGATTATGAGCAGCATTGCACAACAAACCTGGTGGCACAAATGATTTGGTGTATTATTGTTATTACCCCTAATTTTCTTAGTACAAAGTGTCCACATATTAAAATTGTTTTTTGAACAGTGATGGAAAGAATACTGAACAATCATACTCAAGTAAAAGTACCGTTACTTGCCCAAAACATGTAGAGCAAGTAGAGTAAAAGTATCTATTGTAAAATTACTCAAGGTATGAGTAAAAATTAGGCCTTTTAAAAGGGAATAGTGAGTATTACGATGTGAAACATTAATGCGTTTACATTGTATTTGTATTTTCACGGTCATACCGTGAAACCGTGATATTTTTACCTAAGGTTATCATACCGGCCCATGCCTACACCTACTGTATAGCATCATCATCATCATCTAAACAGTCTCTCTGTCATTTAGTGTAATGATTTTTTGTGTTCTTGCGTGGACGCTTTTAATGCTTCCACATTAAATATGCATTTATAAGCAGTGTTGGGTGTAACGCGTTACTAAGTAACGCGTTACTGTAATTAAATTACTTTTCCGCTGAAAAAGTAAAGTAACTAATTACTGTTCAGTTTTAGGTATTTTAATTACAGTTACTTATAATGTACCTGCGTTACATTGTAAAATAATTAAACTGGCTGAATAATCTTACACAATTTTATTAATTTATGTTCTAAAGGTAAAAGTAAACTCTGCCGCTTTAAAATCAACGTAGTGCAGATGCATGTGATAGCGCCGCGCGCCAGTTTGCTGCTAGTCATATTCTAAAGCGGAAGATGTCGGACTCAGCTGAAGCGAGCGGCTGTTTTACGAAATGAAAATATTCCCAGACAAGAACATTACAGTATTAATCAATTTATTTTTCCTCATTGCACGCCTGCGTGCTGTAGCGCGCGGCTTTTTCAAGGCTATCGCGCACCTTACATAGGCTGGTTAATTACTATGAGAAAGGCTAGGATGACTACGCAGATGTGACAGAGGGGGTCGGCGAATTTAACATGACTGATGCTGCTCTGTTTACAGAGTAATAAAACACCTTTTGCTCGATTGAATCACAGGTAAACGAGCACGGGCTTTCATTCTTTTGTAAAGATTGCATGATCCTTCCTGATCGATAGATATGCAGAATAATATTTAAGGTTACATTGCATACTAAAAATTATGCATGTAATTATTATAGATTTTATTTGAAATAGAATATAATAAAGATGATTCAGAAAACTAAAAGGCTAAACTATTTCATGTTTGACTCATATGTTTTATCTAAGTATTTAATATTTACAGAGTTAAATTTCTATTATTTGTCCACTTAAGGTTTATAGGGATTTCAAGAAGTATTTAGTTAAGTTACTTATTGAGTAATTAAGTTACTTTTCAGACACAGTATTTAGAAAAGTATTTTAAATACAATATTGATTAAGTAATTAGTAATTAGTAATTAATTACTTTTTTAAAGTAACTTACCCAACACTGTTTATAAGGCACCCGTCTTGAGGTTGTTCTGTATGAAGCGTTTTTTTACACACAACTTGATTAGATGGGAATCAAAGGACTGATTATACCATTTAACCAATAAAATAGAAAAAATCTAAGTAAAAAAATAAAGTAGTGACTGCTGGTTGAAGTAAAAGTACAGATACAGCACTAAAAATGTACTCAAGTGAAAGTAAAAGTACACTTAAAAAATGCAGGGTTCCACAAAATTCATTCATGGTTTCCCAACACAAATCGATTAAATTAATCTAACAAATTGAAGTGGATTGAACATAAAACAATTAAGTTATCCCCAATGTTTAGTTTCAGCTCATTTTAGATCATTTTTTTGAAAAAGCAGCAAAACAATCATGTTTTAAGTGTGCAAAACTCCTGAGAATAACTACTCGATTACAGTAACCTGAGTGTTTGTAATTTGTTACTTCACACCACTGATTTTGTGCCAAACCAAGTTCTGCTTTAAATCCTACTGTCAGATTTTAAAGGGCACAAAAATTAGCATAAAACAACAAAGTTCGAATCTAAAAAAAATTATCCTCCAATACAAATGTGTAGTTACTCCAGTTTGGAAATGTACTATAGTTTTGTACATATTAAAAATTCAGTACGTATTGATTTGCTTAAAATATTAGTATTGACTTGGGGGGTCTGGTGGGAGTGGGATGGACAACCCTGAGTGCACAATTCTGGATGAGAACAAACACAACACAACTCAAATGCTTGTGTTTAACATTGTGGAGTTCTCTCTGTATGTATTTATCTCTATTTACATGGCCGTTACCTGTAGTTGACGTTAGGATCGTGTTACACTGTGTTTATGGATGAAACCTGCTATGCAAAGCGCTATTACAGAATAAAGTCAGTGATATGTAAATACCGGCTCTTTGGTTGCATCGGTTTTGTTTGGATTAACATATTAAAAAGCAAAATAATTTGCAATTGCATGGTTCTATGTATTTAAAGTGGCCCATTTTAATCTCATCATATTTTATTCACTTTCACAAAGATGTTTGTTGAAAAGAAGAGTTCAGGATCATTCCCTTAAGAAAGAAGTGATTCTTTCTGGCTGAAACAAGTCATCAGTAACTCCAGTTTTACTTCTTGTAAAAGCTCATGTAGGTTTATAAACATTGACCCTCAAACACTGTGGTTGTAACTGAGACTGGAGGAGTTTGTGTTGATAAGAATTAGGTTTTTTTTCTGTGCTGCCACAGCAAATCAATTTAACCCACATGACTTGTGCTAAATGATGTTCACAGGGTTCATATTTGTTACTTTTTTTATTGATTATTACACATTTATTACACTTAAAATAGTTTAGGATATTAAGCGGCCATTCACACAGAATAACTTTTCCTTTCCAATGTGCTACTTTTCTATTATTTTTTAATGTCGAAGTGTGCAGAAAGCAAACAAACAAGCAACACTTGCTCATTTATTTAATGTAACGTCTTATTAGACATAATCCACATCGCAGTCGCAGCGTATTTAAAAAAAAATATAACCAATGGACCATGTGGAATATAACAAGCCATTCTGACTCCAACACATCATTATATGTGAAGTTTATTTATAAACATTTTGAGAGGATCACATGCTTATGATTGATCACAGCTGGTCCCGCATTAGCCTATTCATGATTCACCAATCAGACGATTCCTAAGTCCCCATAAATAACTTACAATAAGTTCCATGTCACAGCCATCTTCGTTTTGAAGTATCCCCCCTTCCACCAAACTCCTTCTCCTTTCCTAGATGGGCAGCATAGCAGCCCAGTGGTTAAAACTGCTGCCTCACAGCAAGAACGTCACTGGTTCTAGTCCTTATCAAACTAGTCCATGTTTTTTTGTGGAGTTTACATGTTTCCCCGTGCTCGCTTGGGTTTTCCCCGGGTCCCCTGGTTTCCTCCCACCATCCAAAAACATGCAACTTAGGGCGCACTGACACTATGCTCTCCGAACCGTGCCCAGGTGCATTTCCCGATTCGTTTGAGAGGTGTGAGTGCTCTGAATCGGGCTCAGGTGTGCCAGAGCTCGGTTCACTTGGGCTTTGGGGCGATATGTTTGTAGTGTGAGTGCAAAGTACCCCTGGTACCCTTTGCAAAGGGTGACCAAAAAGTGCTAAGGTTCGGTTCGGTACGCTTTTATGGCCGTTTCCACTGTCTAAAAGCGCACCGTACCGTACCACTCAGTGGAAACGGGCCATTAGTGCTTCGTTTCTAAGGCCCTGTTTACACGTTTAAACACTTCCTGTTTAAGTTTTGCTACGGTTACGCCATCCATCCACACTTTGCCGGAGTTTTCGAGCCCCAAAAACGGAGCGTTTTGGAAACGCTGGGGAGGCCGTTTTCATTCTAAAACGCTGCTTCTCCGTCTCAGTGTGGATGGGGGAAATGGAGACATCTGTAAACGGAGGCATGGCTGCTGAGATTCGCTACTAGATTGGGGCTTTTGGGTGATTGCGTAACCTTCCCTTATTCGTCAAGCCCCTATCACATGACTATAATGCCACCGGAAGACGGCAGACCAGCCTTCACTGTAAACAACAACATGGACACAGAAATGGGAGCGTTGTAGGCCGCATTGTGCAGTTAAACTCTGCCTTTTTTACTACAACAGCTGCATATATTTGCAAGAGGCAAGCTACTGTTCGAGCACTCGCTAATCGCTTGTGTTTCAAGCGACGGAAGCCCTATTTAGAATGCCAAGCGAGACACATGCTTCCTGTTTATACTTGAATGCGCATGCCCAGAGTGCGCTAATGGTCACGTGATATACGTTTCTGGTGGAGTAGTGTGGACGGAGATATGTTCAGAAACGCTGGGTGAAACGCTTTAAAACTAAAACGCACTAGTGTAAACGGGGCCTAAGATGCTCAAGTTAAAAGATTTTCAGCTTTTACATACAGCACCACTCATCAATGTCAACTCCAAAGCAGTGGACCAATCAGCAGAACTCAGAGGTGGGGCAAGCATTGAGAGCAGGGTTATTTAAAGTATCCAGTTCAGTACCAGTCGATAAAATTTTTTAAAAGTCAATTTCCCGCTTGCATTCGAGCGCTGTTGAGCATGTTCATGAATCACAGCTGATACAGTGGTACAGTGGCTGAGAGCTTAATTCAACAGCTTGATTTTCAAGCTGTTGTTTCAACAGCTTGATTACTCTCTGAAAGCAAATGTAATGAGTTTGCTCATTTCTTTACCAATAAGATCAATAATATCAGAAAGGCAATCAGCTCATCCAATCAGCCAAGTTGTGTCCACGTCAGACAAGCTCAATCACAACTTAAGAAATCAGACATTATGTCTGATTTCATGGAAATTGATGGTAAAATCTTAGAAGAGATTGTGCAAATGATGAGAACATCAACCTGCGATCTTGACACGCTCCCCACATCATTCTTTAAAACTGTGTTTAACTGTCTAGAAATGGATTTTCTGAAAGTGGTGAATGCTTCACTTCTCTCAGGGATTTTTCCAAACTCACTTAAAACTGCAGTAGTTAAACCCCTCTTGAAAAAGAGCAACCTGGATAACACCCTACTGAGCAACTACAGGCCAATCTCAAATCTCCCTTTCATTGGCAAAATCATTGAAAAAGTTGTTTTTAACCAGATTAACAAGTTCTTAAGCTTGAAGGGGTGTTTAGACCATTTTCAATCTGGTTTCAGAGCACATTACAGTACAGAGAGCGCCCTTATAAAGATAATCAATGATATACGCATAAATACAGATTCAGGCAAACTAACAGTGCTGGTATTGCTCGATCTCAGTGCTGCATTCGACACTGTCGATCACAGCATACTTCTGGATAGGCTGGAAAACTGGGTTGGGCTGTCTGGGACGGTCCTCAAATGGTTCGGATCGTACCTTGAAGGGAGAGGTTACTATGTCAGTATAGGTGACCATAGGTCGAGGTGGACACCCATGACATGTGGAGTCCCACAAGGCTCAATTCTGGCACCTCTCCTGTTTAACCTTTATATGCTCCCTCTGAGCCAAATAATGAGAAAGAACCAAATCTCCTACCACAGCTATGCTGATGACACTCAAATCTACATAGCCTTACTGCCTAATGACTACAGCCCCATTGACACCCTCTGCCAATGCATTGATGAAATTAACAATTGGATGTGCCAAAACTTCCTTCAGTTAAATAAAGAGAAAACTGAGGTCATTACATTTGGGAACAGAGATGAGGTTCTCAAGGTGAATACGTACCTTGGCTCTAAGGGTCAAACAACAAAAAATAAGGTCAAGAATCTTGGTGTGACTCTGGAGTCAGATCTGAGTTTCAACAGTCATGTCAAAGCAGTAACTAAATCAGCATACTATCATCTCAAAAACATTGCAAGAATTAGATGTTTTGTTTCCAGCGAAGACTTAGAGAAACTTGTTCATGCTTTTATCAGCAGCAGGGTGGATTACTGTAACGGACTTCTCACTGGCCTTCCCAAAAAGACAGTCAGACAGTTGCAACTTATCCAAAACGCTGCGGCCAGGATTCTGACCAGAACCAGAAAATCAGAGCACATCACACCTGTCCTCAGGTCTTTACACTGGCTCCCAGTTACATTCAGAATAGATTTTAAAGTATTACTACTTGTCTATAAATCACTAAATGGCCTAGGACCTCAATACATTACAGATATGCTCACTGAATACAAGCCTAACAGATCACTCAGATCTTTAGGATCATATAAACTAGAAATTCCAAGAGTTCAGTCAAAGCAGGGTGAATCTGCTTTTAGCTATTACGCCCCTCGCTGCTGGAATCAGCTTCCAGAAATGATCAGATGTGCTCCAACATTAGGCACATTCAAATCAAGACTGAAAACACATCTGTTTAGCTGTGCCTTTACTGAATGAGCACTGTGCTACGTCCGACAGATCGCACTATTGTGTCTTTCTTTTCTTTTATAACTTGTCTTAACTCATTTTAATCTGTTTTTATCTGTTTTTTATTATTTGTTTTTATTTTCTTATACTTAAATTTTATTCCTATTTATGTAAAGCACTTTGAATTGCCACTGTGTATGAAATGTGCTATATAAATAAACTTGCCTTGCCTTGCCTTGCCTTTCATTCTCTGAAAGTATTTAAAGAGCCCATATGGTGGGTTGAGAACGGTTAAATTTCACTTTTTGAAGTCCCAAACAACAGGATGATATGTATGCAAGGTTAAAAAACACTTTCGATGTCTTATAATATCTATTTATTTTTACCTCATTTTCCCACCGACTCCCATATGAATCGTCTGAGCGAGTCTTTTCCCCCCAAGCACCTCCTTTCCGTGACGCTACCACGTCACGTCACCACGTCACGTCCGTGTCAACAGCCCGATGCCAGAACATATTGAAAACAAATCACTGCTTTTGTACAACAGCGTATTGCTATATTCTTCATCATAACAACAAACATTCAGTAATAATTAACACTTCATGGACTATTGTAAGCCAACAAATAGTTACATTCAGCAGTAAGCTAAATGGCTACCGCTACATGCTGCACGGAGCAAACACAATACAGACAACTACATCCATATTTACCTTGTTACAGAGGACAAAACTGGAAGAACACGCTGGTCCAAATAAACTGGGTGTTGATCCATCCTTTAACAACAACCGTGCAACAAATCCCGCGTCGTAAGCTGGTAGATTTGTGTAGCTCTCTTCAGAGAGATGACGTGAACACAGCACCGTGTTGGGGATGTAATTCTCAGGTATTTTACAAAAATAAACCTCAACCACTCCAGGTAGGGAAAAGAGGTTTCCAGGTAGGGAAAATAACACAGCTTTTCTCTCGCACTTCAGAGCACAGCGTCTACGGGACATGATTTAACCGGAATGCCGATTAGTTCAGTAAAGTTAGCAGCAGTCGTGTTTTCCGGATCAATAACTCATGACCGAAACATTGTTCCTACACAAATAGCACCTCTTTTCAACCGTCGCAATGTATACAATCACCTACAACCTTATTTTCCTAAAAATGAGCTTTGCCTACGCGCTGGATGCATGATATTAAACTCTGTGCAGGCGGCAGAGAGACCTGTCCTTAGGGACCGTCTACAAAGAGCAAAACGCGAAAACCAACACTGCCAAAGCTGTCAATAACTTCTCTCTAAATCTTTATACTGCCATCAAACAGTATAAAGATTTACTAAGATATTACTCAGATCACACGTCACTGCTGTCCCGCTGGTTATGCTACAACACTTACTGCAATACAGTGCTTGTTGTCTTCCACTTTTCCTTCCTGTCTGTGGGCGGGGCCGGGCAGTTCAAATTTGCGCGCGCAACTATTATGTTTCGCGTTGACGTCAAGCCGAAACGGCTAAAGACTCGTTCTAATAACGATTCATTTAAACAACAATGAGTCGACTCTTTTATATATGAATCAATCGTTTTAAACACTTTGCACTTTCAGATTTAAGCTTCAGCTGGACATTTCACTGCACTTAGAGCTGTGTTACACACTGCATGGAAGGTCATTTTCAAAAATCCATAATATGGGCTCTTTAAGAGTTTCCTTTGCTGTGTTTTGGATCACTGTCTTGCTGAAATGTCCACCCTGGTGTCATCTTCATCCTCCTGCTATTGTAGATGTTGGACTGAAGCAGCTAATATTCATTCACATTTCAGCTACTGTCTGGGCTTTCACTGCCCTTTTACACCTCTCTTCCTTCATGTGTTCAATACTTTTTCCCTGCGTCATTTCATTTTATTACACATTACTTAATTTGTAAACTAATTAGATTTGTTTTCCTTGCATATATGGATTACTTTGAGTATTACTAACATCTGGTGAATATTTCAAGTCAACGGCATCTTTAGAAATTTGTTTACTGAGAAAAATGGTGACGTGTTCAATACTTATTTTTCCCACTGTATGTTGCATATACTATTATTGTACTTTGATATATTGTGCAGTCTTAGTTATGATGATGTGTATGTGTGCTCCACAGCTGGGGGATGGCGGTCAACGTTTACTCTACCTCAATCACCCAGGAGACGATGAGCAGGCATGACATCACAGCCTGGGTCAACGATCTGCTCTGTCTAAACTACACTAAAGTGGAGCAGCTGTCGTCAGGTATGTGAAGCTCCAGACTTAAACCAGCGCTGATGCTCATTAGACACAAAGAGCAATAATCCCGCAGGATTTACACCAGGGCTTCTGCTCGCTGATCATCTGCTCTGCTGTAGAGCTGCTGCTGTACCTTTGAGGATTGCTGTGACATAAATGCACTCGTTTGTTTGTCTGGTTTGTAAAGCAGATGTCAGTTATGAACCTGGGAATTGAGTTGCGTTTAGCGCAGTAGTTATCATCATATTACTAAACATGGGGAACACTTTACAGGATGGTCCGAGTGTTTTTAAACCTGTATCCTCGGGAAGAATTTCAAGTTAAAGAACATATATCGCACTGAAAAATCAAATGTTTTTAATGTTAAATATTTTATTTGTTTGTTTGTTTGGTTATTTATTTATCTATTTTATTTGTCTATATTTATTTATTTATCTATCTATTTATTCATCTATTTATATATATATATATATATATATATATATATATATATATATATATAT
>CAIGQQ010034268.1:809329-828720 GCA_903798035.1 Danio albolineatus
CTCTGAATCAGAGATTGAGAGTTTTGAATCTTCTGCTTTGATTCTAATAGATTCATTGTTACTTATTGCTTTCTGTGGGGTTGATTTTACACAGCTTGAATTTATGTTTTGATGCCGAATGATTGATTTTATGTAAATAGTCCCTAAGATGAATTCTTTGTGAAAGATTCAGAATTAATCTTTGTAACTGTATGATTGTTTATTGGACTGATTTCATGTAATCTCTCCATAGAGGGGGTCTTGCTGAAAGACTGAACCGACTCCACAGCAGGCAGAGATCCGCCATCAGCTTCTGGAGGCATCAGTGCAACTCCTCCACATCAGCTGGTAAGCAGTCTCAATCACAATGTTTATGCTAAAACGGAGCATTAGTGGTCATTTCTCTGTTGCTGGCCACTAATCACAATATAATCAATAATAAAATTCACAATTAAAACCAACTCAAGTCTGTTCACTTGTTTAAACGCTGCCAGTGTCAGCTCTAGCCAGGAAAATATTCAACCGCCAGCCCACAGTTTTCATATTTCCATAATTGCTTGTCATGCTCGGCTGAAACGTGTTGAATATTCCAGCGATGAGATCTGGCAGTGTGTAGTTGGAGGAGTAGGAGGCTGTGAAACACGCACAGCACACCTACCATTGTGATTCAGGTGACAATACCACTTAATTGTGTTTCAGCCAAAGTGACAGGAAAACCACAGACGCGAACACACTGCAGACAGAGTCACACACCTTATGTTTCATTTTCCATGGTATAACGGATTTCTTTTCATACTGTGAACAGCTAGGGGTTTCGGCTGTTTGTTTTGGAGGGTTAAAGAAGTTAATGTTACAGTTTACGGTGGAAATTCAAGAGAAAACTTGTGAATTGTTTGAGGAAATTAAACGTGTATGTGATGCACTGCCGGTGTAAAGTTCTTACTGTTAGCTGAATCTTCATTCATTCAAATAAGCCTTACCTGAAATGAAATATTTATTTATTTGTTTGTTTGTTTGTTTGTTTGTTTATTTATGTTTATTTATTTTAGCTGGTGGCTGAAATGTAAAAAAAAAGACGTTTACAGAACATAATTACTATAGCAAATAAAACTTTTTAATTGTGTCTTTTTATTAACATTCAGGGCTCATACTGTCTTGGAAAACCTGGAAAAGTCATGGAGTTTTGACATGGCATTTTCTAGGCCTGGAAAAGTTTTGGAAAAACTGAAAAACCCACAAAGTTTTGGAAAAGTCATGGAAAACCGATATCTGTATGCTTGAATGTTAGTTGTCTTCACTTCTTTTCTGTCCTTGGCCAATCATATACTCTCACATTATTAGTGCTGTGTAAGCATTCATTCATTCATTCATTTTCTTTTCGGCTTAGTCCCTTTATTAATCCGGGGTCACCACAGCTGATTGAACCGCCAACTTATCCAGCATTTGTTTTACGCAGCGGATGCCCTTCCAGCCACAACCCATCTCTGGGAAACACATTCATACATTCTCATTCACACACATACACTATGGACAATTTAGCTTACCCAATTCACCTGTACCGCATGTCTTTGGACTGTGGGGGAAACCGGAGCACCCGGAGGAAACCCACGCAACCACGGGGAGAACATGCAAACTCCACACAGAAATGCCAACTGGCCTAGCTGGGGATCGAACCAGCGACCTTCTTGCTGTGAGGCGAACGTGCTACTCACTACGCCACCCTGGCGCCCTGTGTAAGCATTATCTAAATAAATTTTACATAGATACGAATATAAATAAATAGATTGTTGCGTGTTTTACGATATGCTGTAATCATTAGCTACGTTTCCATCCAGCTATTTTTATTTGCATTTTGAAAATGCGCATAAAAATCTATGTGCATAACTGAGTAGGATAAACTTTTTATTCGATAAGAAAAGATGCGCATAAACTGCGATAGAAACACTTTTACTGCATAAATTCCTTTATGCGCATTAAATAAGGGTCATGTGATTTTGTTCTAAGAGATCATGTGATGATGATAATGTGTGTAAATAGACAAACCAGCAGGCTGAGTACATCGTAAAACATCTGAAATGTTGTTTTGGTCATTCTGAAGCGCCTCACCGTTTCAGTAGTTGTGTTATTATATTATTAATGACCTCCAGAATCAAGAGCGTCTGTGCTCTGCATCTGACACCTTCAAACGCCATCGCGCGTTCACTGTGTGTCAGGATTGCCTTCTGAGGCACAAGATATTTATTAAATGAAGAAAAGAATCACACAGCTTCTCCTACTGCAGCAAATTATGTTTTTATTGTAATATTTGGCGCCAGTTCATCAGGAAGTGACGATTTTGTCCGCTTTGACTCGTTTGATGGAAACGCTGCCTTATTCTCACGTCTTTTATGCCATAATCCAGTTTTGTGCATAAAGTTCATTTGCATTTTTGGATGGAAACATAGCTATTGTTTTTCTTTTACCACGTACAGTATATGTAAACACTGCATGAAACACTTATGAAAATTTTACTTGAAATTCTTGGGAAAATCATGGAAAAGTCATGGAATTTTACTAGTAAAAATGTGTATGAACTCGGAACATTTTAAGTATTAGTAACAAAACACATTACAACAAAACAACAGATAATGGCCATTTCAACAATGCTGAAGAGAAACAAAAAAATTATAAATATGTTTAAAAAAATTACATTATAATAATACAATTTAATAATAATAAATTATGTTAATGAAATAATTATAATAAACAAATAATAGCTATAAAATATTGATAAAACATTTTTAAATTGAACATTCATTCATTTTTTTTCAGCTTAGTCCCTTAATCAATCTGTGGTCGCCACAGCGGAATGAACCACCAATTTATCCAGCATATGTTTTACACAGCGGATGCCCTTCCAGGTGCAACCCATCACTAGGAAACATCCATACTAACTCATTCACACACATACACTAAGGACAATTTACCTTACTCAATTCACCTATAGCGCATGTCTTTGGACTTGTGGGGGAAACCGGAGCACCTGGAGGAAACCTGGGGAGACCATGCAATAAATTAAACATATTACCAATAAAATATATATGTTGTATGTTATAATAAGTTGTTTAAAGAATATTAGAATGCTTTTTTCATTGTTGATTTAAGTTTTTAGTCATTTAGAAATATTTTATTCAAATGGAAATATACAGTCATGTGAAAAAGGTTAAACACCCTACTGAATGCCATCGTTTAAGAATGTGGTCCGGATGTTGACTGGACTATTGCAATATCTTGATTTGTGTTTATTTATTTGTTTGTTTGTTTATGCATGTATGTATGCATTTATTTATTTATTTATTTATTTATATATTTATTTATTTATTATTTTGTTCTAATTGTTTAAGATGCAACATCTTTATTTAGTTTTATTCACATATGACAGTACCAACATCCTAAAATAAAGCATACACGCATGGCATGTTAATAAATAATTAAACAAATAAGACAAACAAATATACATAAAATAAAATAAAATAAAATAAAATAAAATAAAATAAAATAAAATAAAATAAAATAAAATAAAATAAAACAAAACAAAACAAAACTAACTAACTAACTAACTAACTAACTAACTAACTAACTAACAAACAAACAAACAAACAAACTAACAAACTAACAAACAAACAAACAAACAAACAAACAAATAAATCCGATTTTTTTTTGGATGTTCTGATACATAAAATTCAATAGTGTGTCCTAAATCTTTCACATGACTGTAGTGATTTGGTAATATTCTAGTCTTGCATGTCTAGTTCTAGTCTAGCAAAGTTAGTTAAGACTAAATATAAATTGAGTTGCTTAGTCATGCACTTTTTTTAGTGCTTCTTCACGTTTACAGTGGAAAAGTGAATTAGGACGACTACGGTTTACAGACAGCTCTGCAGCTGGCATACTTCCTTAAATTCCACAGCCTGAAGAATGCTGAGGAATGCATCTCCCACACACATCTTGCTTGGTGCAAGATTAAAAATGATCTTCATGGCTAATGAATCACATTTCAGTGTGTGCATTTAATAACTTACACCTTTCCTATTCGTAGTTATGCACAGCTGTTTTTGGCGCTGTTTCCTTGAAAAAAACTTGAAGAATAGCCAATGTTTCATGTATTTTGTTTTGCTTTGCATTGTATGGAGTAAACATGGCCTGTTCCTCTTGCTGCTTTCATTTTTTTCTGCACAGAAACTTTCCATTACACATCCTTTAGAAATACTTCTCTTTAGTCTTGGCTGTGCTCGCCCATGATTTCAGCTGAGTCAATTGTGTTCATGTGTCCAGCTATGAAAGCCAACTATTCCTTGAACAGTCAGCATGGGAATATATCCCATCAGAGAGCTGGATTTTATTTCATTTCCTCAGAACTGACAGAAATGAAAAAGTTGGAAGCGCACCAGCACGAGTTTTCACTGCATAACCCAAAATATCCTGCCGCTGTTATTCATTTACTGGGCCTGTATCATATGCGTGCTGTTTTTGCAAAAACCTCATGGCTTTGAGAATGTAACCATCTTGAGCCGATCACTTAAAAAAAATGTACAGTTTACTATATAGGCTAATTGTTCATTCTGTTAGATTGCATCATAATACACATTGTGTCATAGTACTGCATTTTGTTTCCTTGTACATGTGTAATGACAATAAAGTTAGATCTAATCTAATCTAACGTGAGGCGTAAACCAAACTGCAAATATTATGATTTAATTTGATGTGATGTCCTACTTTTCATTTAATTTTCCAAAAATTGTCTAATTAATCTGACATTTTGCCTTACTAATTCTATTTTTATGGCTGGATTGTGCAATCTGGGCCCAAACAATTTTTTAAAATGTTTAAAAATTGAGTTTTGAAACCAAGTTTACTATCATGTTTTTTTTTCCTCTGACTTTTATATTGAATTTATATTTAAAATTTTTTCGAATAGTGTATTTTCGTGTATGTGCGTTGAGTCATTATGGCTACATATATATTAAAGGGCACCTATGATAAAAATCATCTCTTGTAAGCTGTTTGAACAGAACTGTGGTTATGTATGGTGTGTCCACAGTCATACTGGGATGATATAAAGACTATAAGTCTCTTTTTTAAAAATTCCTGACGTTAAAAAACCATCCAAATCCCTCCCAATTTGAGGTCGACCACAACATGATGTAGGAGTGCGGTTTCTCCACCCACGGATTGGATTGACAGCCATGTATCAACATGTCTTCGTAGTATAATCAATAAGACAGGACGTGCGCAAAGCAAATAAGATTAAAAGATCTGTTCAGCGCTCTGTGATCATCAATCATCATCAAATGTGATCAAAAATGAGTTTTACAAGTTTAAAATGTTTTTAAAAAGTGCATGTTTGTAATGAATTACTGCGATTTTACTGTCTTTATCACCAGAGCCGCATGTTAGTACACTAATAAAAGAAGACGCTTCAATTCCAGTTTGTGGACGTTAATTCAGGTTTATTTTGTACATTAACATAATGGATATCCACACAGCAGTGAATATTAATGTGTATCGTGTCGCATTTGTTAAGTGCATGTGCTGTGTGTGTGTGTGTGTGTGTCCGCTGTGTGTGTGTGCATGCTTGAACTTTGTAACGACATTGTGTGACTCATCGTTGCAGAAAGGCTTGAATTAACTACACAACAAATACATCAAATAATCATTGAGAAAGTTCTTACTGTAGTATTTTTCACAAACATTGTGAGCTCTGCTTCCTTTATGTCTGTCACTGTGCTGTTTATCTGTGGAGTTTGCATGTTCTCCCTGTGTTCGCGTGGGTTTTCCCCGGGTCCTTCGGTTTCCTCCCACCATCCAAAAACATACAAAGTAAATCGACTACTTTAAATGGCCTCTTAAGGCAATTCTAGTCAGATATATCACAGCACGTTCACAAGCGGGAGTGCTTCGAGACTTACCTGAGCTCAAACTCTCCTCTCGCCCTTTAAACGGGAGGGAGCCCCGGGCTTAAGGATATTCTGAGCTCAGGGCTCTCTCCTGGGACAGCATGCCAAATATGCTTTATTATCAATCATCAGCTAAGTGTGAACTCTTGAAAGAGATTACGTAAAAAAAAAAAGTTACGTCAAATTAGAAATGATGGTCCCTGTGATGATCCCTGACTCACTCACTGTCCTCTTAGAAGGGATGGTGGGCCAAATCAAAGCTTACAATGGGCCAACTTTGGCCCGCGGGCCCTACTTTGGGCATCTCTGATCTAAACAAAGAAGTCGAGTGTTTTGTTTAGCCGGTAACTAACTTTCTAGTTTGACTGATGGAGAATTTAGCCAATGTGTATATGATCTTTCGAAATGAGTCATTGAATGATCGACTCAGAAAATTGTAGTCTATCTAAGATAAGGGCTTAACTTGTAATGCTGAATTGTTTTTTACCTGTAAGCTGACAGGCCTGGAGTTCTGACGCTGAGAATTGTGGGAGTTCGGGAGGAGTGTGGCATGCAGGCCGCTTTGTGTGAGCGGCTGCCGGAGGGAGACACCTGTGTGGCTCTTTTCAACAAGGATACGGCCGTCCAGATACAGCCTGCGCCTGGAGACATCGTCCATATATATCCACCGTGGTGAGTGTCTATATAGTATAATACTAGAGTTTCTGTGTTACAGCTGATGATGACCCTGTTTTTTATGGGCATCTTGGGCTTTTCATACTGTGAAACAACAGCACAGTGACTAGACATCTTTTAGACAAATGAAATAACTAAAAAAACTCACATATAATTATTATTATTTAAAAATACAATGCACATAAAGTCTGAAGTGTACTGAAGTCTACTTTGAAGTGTACAGAAGTCCTAAGAGGCCATGCGTTAAAATATTTTTTCTCTCTTGTTGTGTCGGGATCACAACAAAAAGTTCTGCTTATTCTGACTTCCGTAAGCAAACGCCTACGAAACATCATGGACGAACCCATGTGCTTTTATTTTGACCAGGGACTGAGTCAAACTGAGATAGTTCTATGCCTGGGATCGTTCTAGAGATCGTTCTATCAGTGATTGACAATTTCTATATTAGTGTCCGACACTTGAGAAGGAGGCTTTCGGCTCTCCGCCTTTATTGTCGAAGATATAGCGACCCTGAGAGTATCGTCAGTTTCGTTGCCACTCAGCTTGAAGGACCGGGACATCTGCACGGTTATAATGATGCTAGAAAGGTGCCGTTTAAATGGTTTGTGGCTGACCAGAGAAATGGTAAGAGATGTGCAGTTCAGTTTGAGAAAAAGCAGAACTTTTTGTTATATTGAGATCATGAGAAAATCGTGATCACGACATAACAAGAGGGAAAAAATATTTTAATGCATGGCCTCTTAGGACTTCCGTAGAAGTGTACTTTGGGCTGAAGCTTTTGAAAAAAAGAAGTACTTTGTGTTTTGAACTTTGAAATATGAAACGATCATCATTTTCAAACTATTTTTATTAAATATTTTATATTAATAACAAAAACAAATGAATAATTAATTAATCAATCAATTAACAAATGAGTAAATAACAAAAATTTGAAGAGTAATAAAAATAATGCAAAAAAATAGATGGAAAAGGAAAATGAAACAAGATACCATCTGTATATACTAATATTGGCGAGGCTACAAGTACTAATATTGCTGAGTAAATATTCCGAAAGTTAAACAGTCACAACTTCTGGAAAAGCACAGGGACAAATAATAGATATTTCCCAGACATACAGTATTTCCTTGTACTGTATATCTCTAATGAAGACGTTCATTCATTCATTCATTCATTTTTCTTCGGCGTAGTCCCTTTATTAATCAGGTGTTGCCATAGCAGAATGAACCGCCAACTTATCCAGCACATGTTTTACACAGCGGATGCCCTTCCAGCTGCAATCCACTACTGGAAACACCCATACACTCACGCATTTACACACATACACTTTAGTTTATTCAACTGACCTATAGCGCATGACTGTGTGGGAAACCGGAGCACCCAGAGGAAGCCCATGCCAACACAGGGAGAGCATACAGACTCCACACAGAAATGCCAACTGACTTAGCCAGGACTCGAACCAGCGACTTTCTTGCTCTGAGGCGACAGTGCTAACCATTGAGCCACTGTGTCACCCCTGACTGTAAGATGATTGTCTTTAATAAACCTGCATTTGGATCCTCAACTTTATCAAACTTTTTGTTTTTGTTCACAACTTCTTTTTTTAATTAGTTTTTACGATTTGTTTTGCCTCCTGGCGAGTTTTGTCATCAGTTTCATCATAATCTGGATGCCTCGTATTACATACTGCTGACGCACGTCTCACTGTATCTCCTGCGCTGGTTTTGCGATGAATCACAGCGCAGGTTGGCAGAAACGGTCTTGCGGTGTGTTTTTGCGCTCAGCTGATAAGAGAGGGAGGCCTGTGGGGCTGGAGGTGAGCAGGACAGGCCAGCCGCTCTCCTATGGAGTCAGATCAGTCTCAAAAATAATACATTTATCCATTCATTTTCCTTCGGCTTAGTCCCTTTATTCATCAGGGGTCGCCACAGTGGAATGAACCACCAATTTATCCAGCACATGTTTTACACAGCGGATGCCCTTCCAGCCGCAACCAAGTACTGGGAAACATCCATACACACTCATTGGCACACATACACTACGGGCAATTTAGTTTATTCAATTCACCTATAGCGCATGTCTTTGGGCTGTGGTGGAAACTGGAGCACCCAGAGGAAACCCACTCCAACACGGGGAGAACATGCAAACTCCACACAGAAATGCTAGCTGGGACTCAAACCGGCGACCTTCTTAAAATAAAAATGCATTTACAAAATAAAATTCATACATGCACAGCACAATTCACGTTTACAAATCTTATTTGTAAATTCAAGGCACTATTCATAGATACAACAAACAATTCGTGAACTCACAAGTAAAAAATCATAAATATTTGTGGCAAATTAATTGGATTTCTGTCTATTAGTAATTGTGTTTCGAATTTATAAACTGGATTTGTGTATTTTTTAATCGTGTTTTGAATTTACGAATTGGATTTGTCCATTTTTGAATTGTTTTTTGAATTTACGAACTGTATTTATATATTTATTAATTGTGCTTTGAATTTACGAACTGGATTTGTGTATTTACGAATCGTGTTTTGAATTCATGAACTAGATTAGTGTATTTACGTGCTTTGACGTGTGTATTTGTGTATCTACGAATCGTGTTTTGAAATTACGAACTGCATTTGTGTATTCACGAATCGTGTTTTGGATTTACGAGCTGGATTTGTGTATTTACGAATCGTGTTTTGAATTTGTGAACTGGATTTGTGTATTTTTGAATCGTGTTTTGAATTTACGAACTGGATTTGTGGATTCACGAATCGTGTTTTGAATTTATGAGCTGAATTTGTGCATTTATGAATCGTTTTTTAATTTACAAACTGTATTTGTATATTTATTAATTGTGCTTTGAATTTACGAACTAGATTTGTGTATTTACGAATCGTGCTTTGAATTTACGAAATGGATTTGTGCATTTACGAATCGTTTTTTGAATTTACGAGCTGGATTTGTGTATTTACGAATAGTTTTTTAAAATCACGAGCTGGATTTGTGTATTTACAAATCGTGTTTTGAATTAACAAACTGGATTTCTGTATTTATTAATCGTGTCCTGAATTTACGAATTGGATTTGTGTTCTTATGAATCGTGTTTTTTAAATGTGAATTGTGTTTTAGTTATTTCTTGTAAATCTATTATTTTTGAGACTGATCTGGCTCCATACTCTCCATCTGTGTGGGAGGATCGCAGAGCCGTCCGTCCAAACACGCCGGAAGCCAGGGCTTCTCCCCCGTATCGCCCCCTTGTAGCGTAACTCCCACGTCATTCCTCTGCTCCAGGGAATGGCCTGCATGCCTCTTCCTGGCAGCTCTGAGCTCATTTCCAGCAAACCGGGAAAAAACATTGCTGGATCCTTTTTCTTCCCTCGCCTCTTTTTTTCTTTTTTGAGGAGCGTTAGGCAGCGGATCACAATAACTGTGACAGAGGCCAGAGAGCTGAATAGAAAACACATGCGGCACAGTGTGTTGCTGGCACTGTTTCTCCTCTTGTCTCATTTTCTCTCTCTTTTTTTTTTTTCTCTCTCCCCCTGCCGAGTGTTTGCTTTAAGGCCAGGCATATTTGACCCTGGAAAGTCCAAGAGTTCAGTTTACCCTGGAAAGTCCGTTGAATTGTCTCTAGTTTAGATTCGGACACATGATCACTTTACGGGTGATCAGATATGCTTAAAAACTTGTGAGTTGCTGTAAATGTGGAATTTTTTTCTTCTTATGTCAAAATATATGAAGTTGTGAGCCTCTTCTGAAGGGTTTAGATTATTTTTACTCACTTTTTTGAGGTTTGTTGAAGTAGTCATGCAGTGTAACGCAGGGTTGGGCAAAATTGCAGACTTAAAATTGACTTCCTCTCAGCTCGCCAGGTGGAATTTTAATTGACTTGGCCTCACCGCACAGGAAGTCAGATTGGAATTATATGATTCAGAGTACTTTAAAAGCTAATGGCATTTATAGCAAATGACGTGCTGTTTATTTCCATAACAGTGTGTAGTTTCACATTTAAAGACAAGGCTGCAGTGTAATTGATGACACCGTTGTGTAAAAGGGAATTTGCATTACTGGGAATTGCATTTCTCTGAACGATGAAGCTTATAGTTCACTAAGTCAACAGGCCACGTGTTTCAAACTGAGCTTGATCAGTCAAATAAGAATAATTGCAACCCAGGCTCATTTTGAAAACGTATACCTGTATACATTTCTGAAGAGTGCCAAATACGTCCCAGGAGCTACGTTTATTTGCAGTTTTGTTTTCGTAAATCCACCAGAGGCCGCTGTGTACGCTTTTCAAATCTCAATTTTTCTAGCGAGTGCCTTTTGCGCCTGCTCTTCTTGTGTAATTCCACCAGAGGTCGCTGTCGACTGTCTGACTGACTGACTGATGCTACCACACAGTCCCTTCCCTACACCCAGGGCTTAATTTGTGCGGGAACAATCCAGATCTAGATCTGGCACATCTAAAATCTGATCCGGCACCTCATTTTACCGATCCCCCGCCTCATCCGCCCTCCTACCCCACCCACTTTCCACTTTTTTCCGCATCTGCCCCTGCTCTTCACTTTCGTGATTGACACCTCTCCTCCTTGGGTCACATACCAGATCCGTTACCTCGATCTGTTCCGTGACCTCGCAATTAACTAATTAATTTACTGCCTACACCCAACCTATAGTGTTTTCAAAAGCAATCCAGAAAAAGAAAACCCCTTGCGGTCGCTGATTTTTACCATGTTTTCAGATTTTACCACGTTCCTACCCTGTTATTTACTGGTTTGTTTTATTTTTTTGCTTTTGTTTTTTATCTTATCTGCTTTCTTAAACCGTTCCTCACCAGATTTGAACCCCGTCGTTATAGTCCATGCCACCCTGCGTCTCTAATCCTCCTTCATTTGGGTAAGCCGTTCGTACGGAGATAAGCTATCAGCTGGTAAGCGCAAAAAGGAGCGTTCACTTTAAAGACAAAACGCAGCCATATGTACTTCTGGCTACATAATTCGCTATCTCCAGAAATGTATATAGGGGTACATTTTCAGAATGAGACTATGTTGAGTAATCCACAACATAACTTTTTTTGTTTTATTGTCCTTAGGAAACACTATGAAAATGTCCTTGCTCTGTTAAACATCAGTTTATATTTTAATCATTTAATATACAGTTGAAGTCAGAATTATTAGCCCCTCCTGAACATTTTGTTTCCCAAATTCATTTTAAATGGAAAGAGTATTTTTTCAACACATTTTTAAACATGATAGTTTCAATAACTCCTTTCTAATAACTGATTTCTTTTACCTTTGCCATGATGACAGTTAATAATATTTGACTAGATATTTCCCAAGATACTAGTATTCCACTTAAAGTGAGATTTAAAGGCTTAACTAGGTTAATTAGGCAAGTTAGTGTATAACGATGGTTTGTTCTGCGGACAATCAAGAGAAAAAATATAGCTTAAGGCATACCTGTCAAACCTCCCATTTTTTTCTGGGATTCTCCCGTATTTTCAGTCTTTCTCTGAAGGGTGGCGATAAACATTAAAGAGCCGATCCTCCCTATACGCAACCCATACCGCCGAACCACCAGGGGCCGCCCCTTGCTCTTAAATAAGAGTCAGTTCTGTGCTTTCGGTTTATTTAAGCATGAAACACTTTGAAATAAATATAAAAACGGCGGGATTCCCTTTCCTTTTCATTACAGGTGCCGTCGTTCCTCCTATGCAATCCTCAAAACAGTCATAAGCGGTGTTTGACTGTCAGCTGACGTGCTCCATAGTGATAAACAGATTTGAAGCGGTGCACAAGCGATTTGAAGCAAAGCAAAAGTCTTTGTTTTGGGTGCGTGTTTGAACAGACATATACTCATAATAACAACATCTGATGTTGATCTAGGTGTTTTTTTTTTTCAAACTCAACTAATTTGTCTTAAACATAAAACGTCAGGAAACCAACCGAATGCTTTCATTATAATGTTATTATAATGTATTTTAAAGTGACACCTCTGTTATTTAATGTAATCAATCGAAAAATCATAATAAACGAGATTCATTCCTAGCTCTTTAATCAGAACGTGTAGGTTACACAGTGAAGAAAAAAGGCTAATGAGATTTGATAATTCTATTTCTTTTTTTAATGTTAATTATCTGAACTTTTTTGGTGGGGTATCCCTTCTTTTCACATTCCAATGTTAACAAGTATGGCTTAAGGGAGCTAATAATATTGACCTTACAATGTTTTTTATAAAATTAAAAGCTGCTTTTATTCTAACCAAAATAAACAAAATAAGACAAAACAAACGCAGAAAAAAATACATTCGTAAAATTTCACTAAAATAACAGCAGCTGTGGTTGCCAGTATTTTACCACAGCAGCTGTGGTTGCCAGTATTTTACCGTTAAAATTACGGTACAGACGATAAAAGTAATTTCTCATTTTTACAGTAATCTACCGTATTTCATTAATTTAAAGAGGTAATGTGTCTGTATTTTGAATTACCAACATCTTCACATCACATCTTTTGTTTCACAGATATACACATCAACACAGCCATATACAGGTGGTGATGAGAAAGTTACATAATAAACCAATGCTCATCACAAACAACTGTTCCCACAAGCAGTAAAGCGTATCAGTGTATAGAAGGTGCTTGGTGTCATTCACACAGCTACTGAACACCAGTACGGTAACACGCATAGCATTCAAGTCATGAAATAAACATTGTTTATCAACATTAGATGTAATTTAAATCTCTAATGTACATCACTGATGGGGAAACAACTAAAAAAAGATCCATAGTACAGTGTTGGGTAAGTTACTTTAAAAAAGTAATTAATTACTAATTACTAATTACTTCATCAATATCGTATTTAAAATACTTTTCTAAATACTGTGTCTGAAAAGTAACTTAATTACTCAATAAGTAACTTAACTAAATACTTCTTGAAATCCCTATAAACCTTGAGTGGACAAATAATAAAAATTTAACTCTAAAACTCTAAAACTATAATAATTACATGCATAATAATTTTTAGTATGCAATGTAACCCTAAATATTATTCTGCATATCTATCGATCAGGCAGGATCATGCAATCTTTACAAAAAAAGCATTATTTTTCACGGTATTAGAATGAAAGCCCGTGCAGTATGATTGGAAGTGGACAAAAGGCTTAAGATTTATACGGCATGTTTATGAACTGGATTGTGTCTCTCTTGTTTACCTGTGATTCGATCGAGCAAAAGGTGTCTTATTACTCTGTAAACAGAGCAGCATCAGTCATGTTTAATTCGCCGACTCCCTCTGTCACATCTGCTTAGTTATCCTAGCCTTCCATGTAAGGTGCGCGACAGCCTTGAAAAAGCCGCGCGCTACAGCACGCAGGCGCGCAATGAGGAAAAATAAATTGATTAATACTGTAATGTTCTTGTCTGGGAATACTTTCATTTCGTAAAACAGCCACTCGCTTCAGGTGAGTCCGACATCTTCCGCTTTATGACTAGCAGCAAACTGGCGCGCGGCGCTATCACATGCATCTGCACTACGATGATTTTAAAGCACCAGAGTTTACTTTTACCTTTAGAACATAAATTAATAAAATTGTGTAAGATTATTCAGCCAGTTTAATTATTTTACAATGTAACGCAGGTACATTATAAGTAACTGTAATTAAAATACCTAAAAATGAACAGTAATTAGTTACTTTACTTTTTCAGTGGAAAAGTAATTTAATTACAGTAACGCGTTACTTAGTAACGCGTTACACCCAACACTGCCATAGTAATGTCAACAAAAGGCATAAACAGTGAAGTTACATGCAGGGAATTCTGGGAAAGTCAATTTACGGTTATTCACCGTTTATACATACTGTTAACCAGGTTATGGATTTGTACAGTAGCATTTTTACAGTTGAAATCACGGCCATTTTTTACAGTGTACTGTGAAAAATTCCTTGTTCTGTTAAACATCCTTTGGGAAATATAAAAAAATAAAAATATTCACAGAAGGGCTCATTATTTGGACTCCAATAAAGGCAATATTTGGGAAAAATAATAGGCTATTAATTTTGCCCATCTCAGTTTATCGTTTTCATCATCTTTATATTCCAAATGTCTACATTCCAGAGTGGTTTGGTTCAGCGTGTACCAAGCTGGTGGTTTTGGCGGATTCACGATGTGCTTCATAAACACACACTCTGTTCCTTCACGCTTTACTTCAGCTCTGAAGGAAATGCCTGTCATCGCTCGCTGCGATCACACCTGTGCCGCACCCTCACCTGTTCATGCCTTCTGACGTCAGCAAACGCAATCCTGTTTGTTCTCACACTTCCTGTTCACAACTGCCGGAAACACATTCATACGTGTAACATGATCGCAATGTGACACATATCTGTTAAGACTCCGTTTCCTGTGCACACTGATGATTACTGAGATTACATAGAAAGCACATTATATTCATTGTTGACCATCATTTCTGAAATGAAAGGATATACAGTTGATGTCAGAATTATTAGCCTTCCTGGTAAATTTTGTCCAATTTCTGTTCAGCTTAAAGTGCTGTTTAAAGGCTTAACTAGTTTAATTAGGCCATTGTGTAACAGTGGTTTGTTCTGTAGACAATTGAAAAAAAAATGTTGCTTGAGGAGGTTAATAATATTGACCTTAAAGTAGTTTAAAATAATAATAACTGCTTTTATTCTAGCCGAAATAAAACAAATAAGACTTTAACCGTCAGAAAAAATATGATCTGAATACTGTGAAAAACTCCTTAATCCTTTAAATATCACTTGAGAAATATTTGAAAAATAATCAATATTGGGTTTTGTAACTGTTTGTTTTTACTTCAGTCAAATAGTTTATATTAACATATATTAACAAAGTGGTGTTTATAATACCGTAATTGTGTAATTAATTTTAAACAAATTATTTTATTGTAATAATTTATCCACAGTTTACAATAGTAACGTTATCAAATCTAATGAAAAGACAGTATCAATATGTAGAGAATGAACATTTGTTTTATGTTAGACATACTATTTTGGTGTCTACATCAAATTAAATGTACAAATGTAATTTATTTATGGAGAAAGTGTATTACATCCAAGAAAGGTGCGTGCTTTAATGATAATTATATAATTAATCATATAACTTACTTTGATAAGTTCTAGTTCTAAATATGCCTATGTCTGTCTGTCTATATTTATATATATATATATTTATATATATATATATATATATATATATATATATATATATATATATATATGGATGTATTACATATTATGTACAGTTGAAGTCAGAACTATTAAACCCCCTGTTTATTTTCCCCTCCAATTTCTGTTTAACGGAGAGATGTTTTCAAGACATTTTTAAACATAATAGTTTTACTAACTAATTTCTAATCACTGATTTATTTTATCTTTGTCATGATGACAGTAAATAATATTTTACTAGATATTTTTCAAGACACTTCTATACAGCTTAAAGTGACATTTAAAGGCTTAACTAGGTTAATTAGGTTAACTAGGCAGGTTAGGGTAATTAGGCAAGTTATTATATAACAATTATGTTTATACAACAATGTTTTGTTCTGTAAACTATTGAAAAAAATAGTTTAAAGGGGCTAATAATTTTGACCTTAAAATTAAAAACTGCTTTTATTCTAGCCGAAATAAAACAAAGTTTCTTCAGAAGACAAAAATATTATACTGTGAAATACTGTGAAAATGTCCTTGTTCTGTTAAAAAATCATTTGGGAAATATTTAAAAAAGAAAAAAAAATCAAAGGGGGGGCAAATAATTCTGACTTCAACTGTATATACGATTCAAACACATACATTGAAACAAAAATATACAAGACAATTTTGATATATGTATATTTAAGTTGATATATAATTTGTATAATATACATATATATATATATTTTAAATAAGAATGTATTGATGTTTTCCCAGAGATGGGTTGTGGCTGGAAGGGCATCCGCTGCGTAAAACAAAATGCCGGATAAGTTGGCGGTTCATTCCGCTGTGGCGACCCCGGATTAATAAAGGGACTAAGCCGAAAAGAAAATGAATTAATGAATGAATGTATTGATGTTTCCCAGAGATGGGTTGCGGCTGGAAGGGCATCCTCTGTGTAAAACAAATGCTGGATAAGTTGGCGGTTCATTCTGCTGTGGCGACCCCAGATTAATAAAGGGACTAAGCCGAAAAGAAAATTAATTCAATTCAGTTCAATTCACCTTTATTTGTATAGCGATTTTACTATGTAGATTGTGTCAAAGCAGCTTTACATAGAAGGTTATAGTAATTTGAAAATGTCAGTTTAGTTATTAATGTTTGAGTTCAGTTCAGTTCAGTGTTGTTTAACATTCACTACTTAGGGTCCAAACACAGAAGAGTAATCCATCGGTGCGCAGCTCTTGCTGCAGTCTAGGTGCCGGAATGAATGAACATATATATTTTATATCTAAATAGAAATAAACCTTTTCTCAAATATATGCACGCATGTGTGTATTTATACTGTATATACGTAATAAATATACACAGTACGCACATACTGTATATTATGTCAAAACAAACTTTTATTTTGGATGTGATTATTTGCCATTCATTTTTGCCCAGCCCTAATATATTTATATATTTATTTATATGTACCAAAAAGTATACAGAACACCTGATCAATGTGTTGTCGTCGATCACAGTTGTAAGAGCAACAAATAATAACTTCTAGTTGATAATTTGGAAAAGTGTCAGAAAGTAGATGTTTCAGATGTTTCTCAATCATCACAAATACTGCAGAAGACCTACTGGAACCTGCATGGACCCAAGATTCTCACAGAAATCAGTCAAGTTTGCGGTTACATTCAGTATGGGGGCGAGTGAGAGATCTGTAGAGTGAATGACAACATCAACAGACTGAGTTATTAAGACATTTGTGCTGCGCATGACATTACAAACCACAGGAGAGGGCAAATTCTTCAGCAGGATAGCGCTCATAATCATACTTCAGCCTCCACATCAAAGTTCCTGACAGTAAAGAAGGTCAAGGTGCTCCAGGATTGGCCTGCCCAGTCACTAGACATGAACATTATTGAGCATGTCTGGGGTAAGATGGAGGAGGAGGAGTTAAAGATGAATCCAAAGAATCTTGATGAACTCTGGGAGTCCTGCAGGAACGTTTTTGTTGCCATTCCAGATGACTTTATTAATAAGTTATTTGAGTCATTGCAGAGATGACTCAAATGATGACTGAAACTGATGCAGTCCTCCAAGCTCATGGGAGTCATGCACAATATTAATTCTTTTTCCACTGCAACATGACTTTATATTCTATACTGTACATTATTTCTGTTAAGTGACGAGACTTTAGTCAAAGCAAAGTCAGACCTTACTGTCCTAATTAAAAATCAAGGCATGATCATATTTTATTTTGGTAAAATAAGCGTAATCTAGAGGCCTTTGCCTTTTATATAAGCCACTTCTGGTACCAAATGATCAACTAGAAGTCAAGTTATTATTTGTTGTTCCTAAAACTTGGTTAGGCGACATTACTTTTGTCAGGTAGTGTATTTGCCAAAAAGTAAATTTATGAAAATTCTATATTTCTTTTTATCAATATGCAAGTTTTGACAAAAATCTAAACAGTTACCACCATTTCTTTGTTATTTAAAATATTTTAAATGTACTCATTTTTTATTTTGCTCCTTTTTTTTGCCCTGTCATTTCTTTGATTGTCAAAGTCTGGAATTTTCTACTCCATTCTTCATGGCTTGACAGTGCACTTAAAGAGAAAAAAAAAAAGACGAGAGAGTGTGTTGTTTGCAGCAGCTATAGGGCGGAGAGCAGACCTCCACCTCTCCTGTGTAAACTTGCCTGTTCTGATTTGCCCCGGGCCTGATCTGCGGTTCTACTGCTGGCTAGAGTTCATCAAGTTCAGTCCCAGGCCTGGTCTCTGCTGCTGGCACCTGTTCAATCCCTCTGACGCTCTGAACACTGACGTACATCTTACGTCTCATGACATGAGCTCTGCAGGCCTCGGCATGCACTGCACTGGAGGCCTACGCTTATTCAAGACATGTTTATTTGCAGCAGATCTGTGACAAATTACCCTGCAGCAAGATTAATCAGGATATTTGTAACCTAGTTCTGAAGTCTCATGAATTGTGTGCTTTCATGCATCTGCAGCGGAGTGTTTAGTGCGTGTGCTTTCCAACATGCAGATGTTTTTACTGAAGTGTATACAGTGTGTGTGTATTTATATATTGTTTGCTGGCGTGTGTGTGTACATGTGCTTTATATCAGTAAGTGGTTGTAAACACTTTACTGTACATGCTCCAGTGACTCAGACTTGGAAATGGAGATTTTTACAGTTATAATAATGAAACTGATTAAAGTTTCGTTATTTAATGTACCGCAGGCCTCGTGTTTAATCAAAATAAAACCAAAATCATGTTGTATTTGCGATGGATTTAGTTCATTATTTACAGTAAATGCATGTAGCATGTTTTAGAGTGAACACCAACACTGTTTCTTGCACGTAAACAGACTGAGATACACATTTTTTCACTGAAAATATCTATTTTTAATCATTTAAATATATAAATCATTCAAATAAATCATTTGTAATCATTTGTATGTGTATATGATTTATTTATTTATTTGTCAATACTCCTTAATTAAATTATTTTGATTTGTAATTTGAATTACTTCAATAAGTAGTAGTAATTAATATTATTATGATTACAGTAATTAACAGTTTTATATTATTTTGTGCGTGTATATATATATATATATATATATATATATATATATATATATATATAT
>CAIGQQ010034268.1:828730-844892 GCA_903798035.1 Danio albolineatus
ATATATATATATATATATATATATATATATATATATATATATATATACATACATACATACATACATACACACACACACACACACACACACACACACACACACACATACACACGCAGACACGCACACAGGACTTGACATTAACTTTTTTCATCACCAGACACTGAGGCTAGTAGTTTTCCACTGTTACTAGCCACTCCCCATTTTCACTAGCTACAATTTTGTTGTTGGGAAAATGTATTTTATATGCATAAATTTGACTTTGGCATGCTAAAATTACTCCATTTAGATTTTGGGTTTTTTTCCACTTGTATGGTTCATTTCACTTATTTTTTATGTATGAGCTTACTCAATGAGCATGAGCTTATGGGTTGTGCTTTCATAAAAAAAAGTGTTGCATTGCAATTAGTCTTACACACAACTTTTCAGGGCTCAACACAACAAGGATTTACCCATTTTTTTCTCTGGCAACACCAAACTAATTATTTCCTTGCCACAAATTTTAAATTATGTGTCAAAACAAGCAAAATACTGCTGTGCACTTTTAATTCAACAAATCAGTTGACATTTACAAAATATACATTCTCACGCATCTAAAACTGCACAGTGGCCTGTTCTGGCACAAGATCCCACATCACCAGTTTATTATGCATACAACAACAAATTAAAGCAATATTATTGTAAAGGATGATTATTAAACTATATTAACAAAAAATAACAGCAAGCAAAAGAAAGCAGGTAAAAACATTCAGTGCTCGATAATAAAAGGATGATGCCGCTCACACGGTTAATGTTAGGCCAATTAAAAATCTGTTCAAAGAATGGTTAAAGCGAACATCGAGCATCGCACTAGTTTAGTTTCCAGGTACAGTTGCTTTGAGTGAGGAAATGGCACAGGAGCTTTTAAACACTCATGTGCATTAAATCAGCTGTGCGCACGACACTAAAGCCCTCGTCAGTGAGTGAGGAAAGCGTGCGCTACATCCTCTTATTTGTTATTCACCTGCTTTCGTTTGCTCACGCTTCTAGATCACACATATACTGTATATACGCACTCACACACTATTATTATTATTATTGTTATTATTATTATTACTACATATAGATTTACTATAAAAATATAGAATAATTATTTTCTAATTTTTTTATGCTTAATTTCTATATAATTAATTTAACAACATTTTATATATATATTTTTATGGTACTTGTCATGTTTAATAATTTTAAATAAACAACAATAATAGCTATTTCGTTTTACTATATGATCACACGTTTCTACTCAAAGTGTGCAGCACTACAAGCAAATGGCAGCAAAACTTAAGATTTTCTAACTGAATTAAATTCATTTTTATTTTTCACATTCAAATATATTTTTTCCAGTATGCTGATGCATCTTGCCTCACATTTACATCCATATAAAAAAAGCCAACAACATGTTTAATGCCATCGAAGCAGCCATTTTTAGATGCCACTCTCCATAGAGATTACACATAATATTAAATTCACGTCTTTCCTTTTTGACCAACAGCTTCTACAGCCTTTATATTTATTTTTTGGTCCATTATTAAGGCACACCAAAGTAGACCATTATCATAAGAGCACAGCGTGTTTTGCATTTCAAATATATTTTCTACAAAGAAATAATGTCAAGTTTAGTTTTGGTATAAACGCATTTTTAGACTGTGAAATGGAAAAGACCGTCTTTGTTGATCAGTCAGTCACTCTTTATCACCAACAGCTAGTAGTTTTCCACTCAGAGAAGGCAGGGTTTGATTGTTTGTGCATGTACCTGAGGATATTTTCAGACGCTTTTATCTGTGTGAGAAGTGTGGAGGTGGTTGTGTTTAGCGAGACCGCTGTCAATCCATTGACATCAGTCAGAAATCAATGTAAATGGGTCTGAGAATTTTTTTTTTTTTTTTTTTTTTTTTTTTTACGTTATGGGGTGTTGTTAAACCCTTTAGGCAAAAATTTTTTACTCAGATAGCATGTGTGTCGTTTGTTTGTCATGTGCACAATTATACTGTAGAATTGGCCATTGAAGGTGTTGTCTATCAATAGGGATTATTATATAACTACTTGATAACAATGTTGTGCTTTCTGTTGTCTATAAGAATACAAGATTTGCCATTGAATTGCTCTTTTAACCAAAAATGATTTGCAAAAATTGTCTAAAATTGGTCAGACTGAGCCATTTGGAGAGCTTACAGAGTCGTTTAAAGTGAGTTTTTCAAGTATAAAATATATGTATATTATAGTACCATGATCTTTTATGAGTCAGAAAACAAACGTAGCTTAAGGTTCTTTTTGTTATTTCATCATTGATTGTTGTGATCCAGTTACACTAAAATGCATTTCCGCATTCAGCAGCCTCTTACATTGCAGTAGTAATAGAATACTTTATAAAACCAATAACAAAAAAAAGCTTTTACTCTAAATGAGAAAAAGTCTGATTTTTATAATTAATAATATTTATAATTTAATATTATATTTAGATATTAATTATTTTATACTTATAAGAGTATTCATTATAATTAATTTTTATTTTTATTGCACACATTTCCACATTTAAGATACTGTATGTCGTACATTGTGTTTGCATTGGTATCCAAAACTCTTAACTTGAGATTCCAGAAAGATAGATTGACATGGATAAATGGATGGATGGATGGATTAAGTTTAAACACGCCTCTCATATGAAGAATGAAGTCACACGCCTTGCACAGGTGTGATCTTTCACAGACTTAACTAAGTGTAAAAATCTTGATGGTTCTCTGGGTCCCGTCTATCAAATCTGAGCTTCATTTTGTATTTTCTATTGGATTTGCATCAGGTGATTGGCTGGGCCATTCTACAGCTTGATTTTCTTTCTCTGAAAGCATTTGAGAGTTTCCTTTTCTGTGTTTTAGATCATTGTCTTGCTGAAATGTCCACTCTGGTTTCATCTTCATCATCCTGGTAATGCAGATGTTGGACTAAAGCAGCTAATATTAATTTACTACAAGGACGGGCAGAAGGTTGCTGAATAACTACTGAGACATTTCAGCTGCTGTCTGGGATTTCACTTAGGGCTGTGCGATAATACGTTTTTTAATCGTGGACGATAAAAATGACTCCACAATCCACTTTTTCAGAAGAATCGTTGTATCGCCATACAGTATATAGTGCAGTGCTTCCGCTTCATTCATTCTTCCATGACGGGGCGCCACACCTAAATTCATCCCGCCACGGCTATTACTGCTTCATTCAAACATTCAGTCGTCTGTCGTTGTTGTTTCTTAAATAGCGGGTTACAATCGCACCAAAACGTATTAAAAGGTACGTGAATTATAACAGCAGGAACGTTTCTATAACCACCGTGCGTCAATTGTTTAACCCTTTGAGGTGACATGCTGAATGACAGACGGGCTGACAGGACTCCGCGATGCGCGAGGCCAGCATACAGGCGCAGCTTTCAGTTATGATGAACAGTTTCCTTAAATATGCTTTATTAATAAAGCTCTGTGGTTCTGCATACAATGACTTTCTCTTGCTGGAGTTTATAGCCGCTTCACTTTACTTCAGAACGTATTCATGCCGCTCTGTAGGTCTAGGAGACATTTGTAAGTATTCCTAGCAAATCTAATAAATGTTGGAGACATACGCGTTACATAAACGCACTAAATCACACTTCAGTAGCGTTTATTTGAGGGCGCGCAAGAAGTGTGCACGAACACAGAGACGATCGGCTATACCCGCATGCTCTATGGGGCGTCTGCAGACTTGCGATCTCACCCGGTAATACTGCGCTCACGACATATGTCACTGAAATAAAGCTTTAAATTGTTGGTAGATCTGTGTACAACTGGGCTATTTAATTCGTTTCTCAAGGGGTCCAGTTCATGAAGAGCATCGCAAATGAGGGGCCAGAGATGACTTGCAAAATACTTAAGTGATGATGACACAACAGCAATAGGCTACAAGAGCTCATATGCAGTTTTTTGCTCCTTAAGATACCCACGTTGGCTTTTTCTACATTAAAATGTGAATATGTTGTATTTTGAAACTACATAACATCACTGCATTGTACAATGTGTTTTTTTTATAAACATTCAAATGTTGTATTGCAAAGCACAACAAAATCAGTGCATTGCTCAAGTAGGCTTCTTCTACAAACACGTTGCATGTTGTATGTTGTTTTGAACTGCATAGCAGTCAGGGATGAAGCGATTATAGATTTTGGTTGTATGATTCTATAGTCTGAAGAATAATCATGGTTTCATGGTTATCATGATTATTATGCATTTATTAAATTCAAAACACTACTAGTTTCGTTAACTTTGTAAAAAAAAGTTATTTGCATTTGTGAAGGTGTTGCTGAGGATCTGTGTCTGATTTGAACTAAGATTTGTTAGATTTGTTAAATGTTGTAATTGTAATGCAAGTCTTGTTGAATGTTCTTTCTTTGCAGAATAGCACTTGCATTAAATGTTCACTTGATTAAAATATTCTTAAACATACATGGTAAGAGTATATCTTTATATGGGGACATTAGTTGTATTGTACCTTTTGTAATTTGCAAAATAGTCTTTAAAAATCAAAAAGAATCGGGATAAAAATCGTGAATCGTGATTTCCCCAGGAAAAATCGTGATATGATATTTTTTCCATATCGCCCACCCCTAATTTCACTCACCTTTTACACCTGCCTTTCTTCATGTGTTCAATACTTTTTTCCTGCGTCATTTCATTTTAGTACAGTTAACTTAATTTGTAAAGTAATGAGATTTGTTTTCTTTTCATATATGCATTTCTTTGGTTGTTACCAACATCTTGGAAAAAAATTGTGTCAATGGCACCTTTAGAAATATATTTTTTGAGAAAAATGGGGACGTGTTCTATACCTATTTCCCCCACAGTATGTATTATATTTCTTCTGATCTAAACAGGTTCGAAAAATCATTTGTGGTTCAGTTCGATTTATTCCAGTAGTTCAGTCACATGCTGAACCTTTTGTAGCCTTTACAACACAATAGTGACACAATAAGTCCAAAAACAAAAAGAACCATTGTTATATTTATAGCTCCTTTTGAATAAAAACGGGTATGCAAGAAAAGGTACCATATGCAAAAGGTACCACACTCTTTCATGTTGAGTGTGACTTGTTGCTGTCAACTGTGGGCTATTGCTGTAAACCTAACTGCCCTTTAGGGACAATAAAGACATTCTAATCTAATATGTAATGTCTTACACTGAAATAGTAACAGGATACTTTACAAGACCGAAAGCAAAAAGAACACTTAGGCCCAATCCCAATTCTATTTTGTACCCCTACCCCTTGGCCCTTCCCCTTTCCCTTGGCCCTTACAACTGAGGGTTAAGGGGAAGGGCTTCAAAACTTACCCCTAAGAGTTGGGACAGCACTTCAACACCTGCACACGTCATCATATGTCATCGCGATCTCTTGCTTCATATGAGATCAGACGATCACGACTGCTGTAGTTACTCCAGTTGTCTTATTTTTTGGTGTTTATCTTCAGGAAATCACTGAAGGCATATATTATGTTATCATAACAATCTAATGTGGCAATAATATCGTAACTGTACTGTGTATTTACACAGAGACCATATTTATCTATATAAACACACGAAAACAACATTAACATTATAGCAGACACTGTAAAAAGCTCATTCCCAGACACTAGACATTACTGACAGGGTATTCGAGTGTCATCGTGTGTCAGAATGTTGTGGGACCGCTGTAGTGGAGTTGTGATTATGGATTATAGATCACGAAATTTAGCGTTTTTTTTTAAAGCATGACGTAAAAGACGAACGCGGTTATGAATATATTAAAACATATGTTTGTTTGTCATAAAACCTCGTAATAATGACAAAATATACTAATTTGTGGATCTCCTTACTTCCGGGTTCAGCTATCCTGCCGCTGAGGCAGGTGAATTCTGGGAAAATATCTTACCCCTCCGTTTTAAGTGCAGTCCTGAAAAATCTTCGTTCGAAGGGGTGTATAGCCCTTGCCCTTAGCCCTACGCCTTCAAGCTAAAGAGAATTGGGACACCACTACCCCTTGACGTGAACGAGCAAAACGAGGGGTAGGGGTAAGGGGAAGGGCTAAGGGGTAGAATTGGTATTGGGCCTTGATACTATAGGTGGTGGATATTTAAAACTTGGAAATGTCTTTTATTATGTCTTAGCAATAAAGCAGGTCCATATTATAGCTAATGGATGAATCTAATGCAGCTAAATATGATTTCTATCCAAACAGGGAAAGAAAAGAGTATCAAAACACACTTACTTGAGCCTTAGTACTAATGAAAGGGTACAAAATATCACAAAAATTATCATTTGGCCTTTACAAAACACTTGATGTCTTGTCCAGAATCAACAGCTCTCTGTTTTTTTATCTCCCTTTAGGCAGAATTTGGTTTTGGAGGGCGAATGCTACCCCATAATTCTCAACACTCACTTCAGTCAGAAAGTCTGCATGGAGACTAAAGCAGAAAGCGCAGAAGGCCCGAAATCTGCAGTGGCCGTGGAGAAATGCAGACCTCCACTATTAACCAGGTGCCTTTGGCGGTCAGAGACGAGCCAAGTGTCAACCGAGAGCTCCGTTCCCTGTAAACAGGTTGGTCAGCTGTTCCTCTCATGTGATCATGGGAAGCAAACGCAAATTCCCAGAAGAGGGACCACCGCCTATGTTAGATTTCAGCGTGTGGTTTTAGAGATGTGCCGCTGGAATGGAGACAGCTGCCGTTTCCGGTGACTCGTCTCGTGATTAATGAGGGATGTTGTTTTCATGCATAAATATTTGCTTTAGTGTCGAAGGCTAAGGCAAATTTTCTTGTTGGGCGAGTGCTCAGCAGATTCTTTTTAAAGAAGATATTTGAAGAATGATGCAGTTAATTTAGTCTCTGTCATTCAGTCAGTCTTTGTTGACAAATTTTGTCGCTACATTTAGCAACTTTTCATACTACCCTAGCAACATTTTTTTCAAAACGCACCTAGCAACAAATTTAGCTTTTTTAAAATATTCATTTGGGTACTTTTTAGCAACTTTTGAAAGGTGACTCAAGTCAAAAGAACAGAAGTGACTGACAATGCGTTGATAATGAGCAGAAGCACATTGGATGACAGTAAAAAGTATTTTTCTCAATAAGTGCATTATTAATATCAAAATATTTTAAAATAGTCAATCAAATAAACTTAAATGATTAAAAAAATAAATAAATAAATACGTTGTGGCTGGAAGGGCATCCGCTGCGTAAAACGGGTGCCGGATGGGTTGGCGGTTCATTCCGCTGTGGCGACCCTGGATTAATAAAGGGACTAAGCCGAAAAGAAAATGAATGAATGAATGAATGATTAAAAAATACGATAAATATTCCAATACTGCTCTCCTGCTTCTGCTCTGCTAGTGTATGTGATTCAGAGTTGAAGGATGTGTCAAATAGTCAACAATTGTTTTTAAACAAATCTAAAAGAACATATTTCAAATAATATTAAGACGTGTTTAGTGAACATGCTTGTTTATGTGAAAAACAAAGCTGAAGTCAGATATTCTGCTTTGAAAATGTGCGTTACGTGGCAGAACGTCTGTCTTTGTTTTTGTAGTTATTATATATATACCTGTTATATTTCAGCACCGTACGTTGCCTTGTTGGAAAACCGTGTATTTCCTTCGTTCAGTCATGAGGGTTTTCAAAGCATGCATCTGTGACCGAAATTGGACCTCCGGTGGACAGTAGCAGCCTCTGAAATGAGGCGCAGATTCAGAGGTCCACATGGGGTTATTAATTAGCAAGTAATATAAATATTACGAATGTAAACATTAGGTGAGCAGGTTACATCGTAACCCCGTGCACTAACAACACACTGTGATGAGATTTGCAGTTATAAGCAATTTGGAAGTTTGCACCAAACAAAACGCGACAGAGATTTAAATACAGCCATTCAAAAGCACAGAATAGTGCACTTACTGCACTCCAACGAAATGGTAAGGTTTTTAATCTAATTTATACAAATCAAACCTCTTTAATAGTATTAAATGCAGATGCTGAATCACTGATATGTGTTGGGTTGCACTCAGTCTCAGTTCTAAAGTTCAATTTCTAACAGTTTATTTCATTTTCAAGATCTGAGGTGAACTATCTGCTGCTGCTTTTAGTATATGTCAATAAATGTCATGTAAAATGGCATTCAAACTCACATTATTAGCATTTAACATTGAATAAAGCACATGAGGTGTACCTGAGGTGATCATTGTCATTTTCTTATGTTCAGCTGTGAGAAATGGAAGCCATTTCTAATATTTACATTTCAGGTGTTGGGTAGGACAAAAACTCCTTTTAAAATGAAAATATTCCTTCTGTCGCTTGCCGTTGCTTTTATTTAAAACATGATTTAAATCAGCCTTAAATGAGCCTTTAGCTCGATAGTCATGCACACTGCTGGTGGTGTCGTCAATCTGGCAACCTAAGTTTACATGTGTTTTGAACCAGGAGTGCAATACCTAGTTCAAGCACTTGCTGTCGAACCTACACACTGCACCTTTAACATGGCAAAGATGCCATGTTGGTGTTGTTGAGTGTTGCGATAATGATTTTAGATTCTAGAGAAATGCTATTTTAATGTAATGATCAAACTTAAACAGGTAAAAGATATGTTTCAGATCTAATTAAATCAAATTCAGGCTAAAAAAAACAAATTTTCAGGGTTTTGTAGCAAATAGAAAAACAATGTAATGTATATGTATGTGTATGTGTGTATGTAAATGTATTTAATGTTTTATTCTGATTTTATTTTTTTCAATTTAACATATTCTTGCTGATTAACAGTATTTTTCAACTGTTCAGTTATCTGTTGAGTTCGATAAAACACAGCAATGTCATTTTGAGCGCGATTTGAGATGACATGGCAACACTGATCCTTGATTTGAGATTCTGGTCGATTCTGTGATGATATTAAATATGAAAAAAATACAAAAAAAACAAAACAAAATAAAAGACATAAATGTGTTTTAAAATGCAATTTCCTATTCGTTCATTTCTCAGGTGGTTGAGTTGAACAGAACAGGAGTTCGGAAGTCTCTGCTGGATGCAGTGGAGGATTGTGGGTCCTCAGGCTCTCAGAGCGGCCCTGTTGAGGTGGTTGTTCAGAGGGTTTACTGTATCCCCATCACACAGTCCCTTCACAGAGCTTCTCTCCAGCACAGAGCATCGGCCAAACCTCCAACACAATCAGCACAAGACTTCGGCAGGTACTGGACATCAGTGTTTCCTTTTAGCTGCAAGATAATCATTTGTAAACTGAACGCAAAAAAAAAAACTAAAATGAAATGCATTTTCTGTATACACACATGTACAGTATGTTAATGCTGCAGATCTGTTTCATTGATTGTGATTGGTTGACAAATCAATCCTCTTTAGGGATTCATGGGATTAAGAAAAGTGTCTATCTAATTCACCTTTCTGAATTTCACAGGAAATGATAGATCATGCAAGTACATACAGATTTTTTTATGGCATGGATCTCTAAACTATGTCGTAGGGAAGTATTTTAGAATTGGCTGCAGAGAATACTAGGGGATGTGTAGAAAATTTTACCCATTAAAATAAATTTTTTTAGAAATAAAAGCTGCCAGATCTCTCAAAATAAAACATCTAAATAATGTCTTGAGGTGTGGTAACCTTTATATAAACAGAATAATGGACAGTTATATTTTACATTTCATATTATGCATAAAAAATGATACACTAATGCTCAAAAGTTAGTGAAAATTGCACATTTTAATATAGAATTAATGAATGCTGTATTTATTTGATCTAATATGGTATAAAATGCTATGAATGCACTGGTTTCTGCATATTTCTATTTAATAAATTCTAAAATGTTTGGTATTCCTGTAATGTCAAATATAGTGTTCAGTATCATTACTTCAGCTTTTCGTGTCACATGATCTTTCAGAAATCTCTCATATATGCTGATTTGATGGTTAGGAAGTAGGGCTGTGCGATATGGACAATAGAAACCCATCACAATTTTCTTGAACAATATTGCTGTTTCAGTTTTAATCACGATTTTGACACACAATAGAAACCAGTACAGTAGAAATCTGAAACATATTTCCAGAGGAAAACAATTAGATCTTTATCAAAGACCTGTAACATGTCTCTAAAACAGACACAAGGCAAGAAAAATAATCAAAAAAATGCAGTGTTACATGTCAGTAACTCCAAAAATGTTGAATTAACAATATACAGTGTTAACAACAGCACATTGACAGTGTGGTTTCAAGGTGCAATATGATGTGATTTTCCTTTCACAACACAACAAGTGCAAAAGATGGCGATATGTTAGACACCACAGAACTGATAGGAGTACTTTCTTGATGACACTTGTTGCGTAAAAACAACACTAGTGGGTGTTAAATGCCCCTAAGTGTAAAACTTTAACTATAGTAAGTGTAACATTCTACACTGTCAGTGTATTTATTCAGCACTTTAGAGTGCCAATATTACACTGCAAATGTAACACTACACGGTGTACTTTTACCACTTGAAAGATTGGGACCATATATGATCTTCAGTAGTGTTAAAATCAACACTTTAAGTGTTAAATTGACACTCCTTATTTTACTGTGTAGTAAAGGCATAACAAATTATCTCTAGAACAGATCTACGGCAAAATAAATAAATAGCCTACTGTTAGGCCTGTCGCAATAATCAATATATCGACTTATCGCACATTACATGGACATAACCTCAATGATTTTTGGTGATGCAATATATATCGCGCATACGTAAAAACCAATTTGTGCAACATTATAGCTGATTGCACAACCTCTATATCTCTATTGGAGGTGTCAGTTTCAGTATGGTTAAAAAACACTATAGTATTTACCATAAATGACTAAAGTATATTCTCATATGGGTGCCTGACAACTGAACATAGATCTGGGAGCAGATATCGCAACCTCTGTTACTTTTTTACTTTGCATTTTTTTTAAAATTTATTTTATTATTATTGTTTTGGACATGCGTTTTCACATTCTGATTCCAATGCCTGATCATTAAATTATTAAGATGACTAAAATTAAATTAAATATTCTTAAGAACAAAATATGATGTGTTCTTTTGAAGAGTGTGCTTGCGTATGATGCTAATATATTGCCATTCTGGCATTATATAATAAGTGGCCTAAAATGGTCTTAAAATGACAATAATATTGTTTATCGTGATATAATTTGGTGCAATATATCGTACAACAAAAAATAGATATCGTGACAGGCCTACCTACTGTGTGTGTGTGTGTGTGCGCGTGCATGCGTGCGTCATCAAACTCAAGTTTCTGATGTTCCGCTTGACCACAGAAGTAGTTGCGTGTGCTTTTCTACGTTTTTTTTGCAGATTTTTTTTTACCATGCATAGATCATAGATCTCTTTGTGACACTGTCGTGAAATGCTGTGCTGTTCACATATTTTTGCACATATAAGTTTTTTCGAATGAAGGCACGTGGCTTGCGATCGCATATTCGGAGCGATGCACACACATACTCCGGGCACAACCAGTTGAAAACATCAAAAGGTTGATGGTCGCCTATCCACAACAAAGGAGCGCGAGTGCACAGCTCGTTACAAGGAAGCGACGCGACTCGTACTTTCCACAGGCTTTTAGGCTTTTTCAAACTTTCAGGCCCTGTTTACACTGCCAGTTAAATGTGACCTAATTCCGTTTTTTTTTTTGCTCTTATGTGATCAATCTGAAAAAATGAAAAAAAAAAAAAAAAAACAAATGCATTCGGATAATCAGAGATGTGTTTCAGGCATCCTTCATATGCCGAGGTAAACAGGCAGATCGGATTTATTGAGGCGTTCCCTTTTGTAAGCCATTAACCTTGCAACAATGTGGTACTCTTCTGCGGTTTAATGATGTAGAAGGAAGAGCGTGTGTGAGGAAAGTGGTCAGTGGTTGACAGCAGAGGTTACCTGCCTTCTTGTCCTGTGGGGATATGAGTCAGAGGACACCATATATAAACCATAAGTATGCCTGTCACAATAATCACTATATCGACTCATCACACAATACATGGACATAACCTCAATGATTTTTGGTGATGCAATATATATCGCCCATGTGTAAAAAATGATTCTTGCAGCATTTTAGCTGATCGCACACCCTCTCTATCTCTATTCGAGGTGTCAATATGGTTAAAAAAAAACAATATAGTATTTACCATAAATGACTAAAGTATATTCTCATGTGGGTGCCTGACAACTGAAAAATAGATCTGGTAGCAGATATCGCAACCTCTGTTACTTTTTACCTTGCATTTTTTTTGCTAATGTTTATTATTAATAAACATTGTTAATGTTATATTTATTTGTTTAGGATATTTTCACATTTTGATTCCAATGCCTAATTATTAAATTGTTAAAATGACTATAATAAAATTAAATATTCTTTAGAATAAAATATGATGCGTTCTTTGAGTGTACTTGCATGTGATGATATTATATTGTCATTCTGGCATTATATAATGAGTGGCTTAAAATGGTCTTAAAATTACAATAATATCGTTTATCGCAATATATTTTGGTGCAATATATCGTACAACAAAAAATAGGCCTAACCATAAGCGCAAGCTGCGATGACGGCCCTTTCCCTCCTCCGCCACTTCAAAATCATTTTAAAGTTGGACGAACTTCACATATTTCGCAGAGCTCAACAATTTCTTCCATCGTGGCTAGTGTGGCGCAGATGCTAGAACCCACACATGCGCGACGTCATAAATTGTATGGCAAGTGTAAACGCATGAATCGGATATGGGTCACTATTAAAGAACGGACAGGCAACAAAAATCAGATATAGGCAACAAATCGGAATTAGGCATTAAGACCTGACAGTATAAACGATGCGATATGTGACTGACAGGTCTTATAAGTTACCTGGTTCTTCAATAAATCAGCCTTCCTGTATCCAAAGTAATCCCAAACCACAGATGTTGAGCCCCAAGTCCTCCTGTATTGAACTCATCATCTCCTGTTCTTGCACTTCTGTTTTAGTCGCGGTGCGTTATTGTTGGTTAATATAGCGTACTATGGGAGAAGTATCAGACGGTAAAAAAAATCATACTGTTAGGCGATTTAGAAATCACATATTTCCAAAACGCTATTTCGACATGATGTCAATGCAACGCACTTATCTTTAAGGAAGCAGTTTTGCTGCTGTATTTCTGTGGAAACCATAATACAGGGGCTCCACTAAGGGGGGGAAAGTTAGGACGATTCTAAGGGCCCATGCACTCTAGGGGCCCCCAGAGATCTGCTTTATAATTAATAACAGTACTATAATGTAATATAAATTATGAATGTATCTCTAAATTACAAGTAAAACAATTTATTAGAAATAAAAAATAAAAATACGGCTTATATCTGCCCCTCGTGTCTGTCACTGTCAAATTGCACCCACCCCCCCCCCCCCCCCCCCCCCCTTCTTTCACTGTATTGTTCAGTCCGTCAGTAGTGGGAAGAGAGTTGATGCTTTGTTGAGTGTGATCGTTAGGTAAACTGTCAAAGCAGCGATGTCCTCAAGGTTAACATCAGCTGCGTCCCAAATCGCATACTTATGCACTATTCTACGCCATTTTGTAGTATAAATAGTGTAAGTAGTGCGTTCACACTGAAAACTCTAAAAATAATAGGTGCACTTTAATTTCCCGGATGATGCACTCAGCTTCATTTATGGGTCTCGGCTTATTTATGGGTCTCATTGTAATATAATTTAGTGTCTTATTGATTTTTTGTCACTGTTCCAGTGTATTGCACATTGTATGAGACACTATTGCAGTACAGTTATTTAAAAAGTGACACACTGGTGTTTTGTGTGTTTAGAAATGTACAATTTTCAGTGAATATTTGATTACTGTTCCTTTTTTTGTACTACATTTACATTTGAACAATAAATCATCTGCTAGCTACAGTCATGGCCGTTCTCTTACTAAATACTGATAATAAGTAGTGGACAAAATCCATAATAAAATGCATAGGTCAGTATAACTACAGTTTGGATAGCTAGCTTGGTAGTAGGGGGCCAATCCTCATATTTTTTTCATGGGGCCCAAAATTGCTAGCGGCGCCCCTGCCATAATACATATATTTTCTTTCAGTGTTTCTTAAAAAAGCAGTATTTATTTGAAATGTAATTTACCTGAAATGTAATTTACTGTAAATTTCAAATTCAAACTTTTGAATAGTACAGAGATGAAGATTGTAAATAACCATACAAATTAATATAAACCTTTTTTTCTTTCTGTCCTTTTCTTTTATCTGCACTGCTTTTCTAAAGTAAACTAAAGCAAACCGGCGTGTTTTGAATTAGTTACCAGCACAAAGTCTTAAGACCTAAGTAAATACAAGGACGTGCAGTTCATCAGTGTACTCTCCTTCTTCAGTAACCAGCCAGACCTGTTTAACAATCCAGTCACTCACTGCTCAAAACATTTGCTCTAATTTGCGTTCAATAAAATGCTGTTGAATTGATTGGAAATGTGCTCGGGGATATGATAAACAACCTTTATGAACACACAAATAGATACAGACAATAGAATAGAATCCACCTTGGCAGTCCAAGATTATCCATGCTCATCTTTCGCACGTGTGAGGTGGTTCTTATTGGCTGTAAAACACCATCATATTGTATGTTTGCACTGGGTACGCGTGTACCTCATGTTCCAGGGCAGTATAATTAGGCCATTGTCTGTTCTAAACTCCACCGCTGAAGCTTCAAGAGGTCAATCTCCTCATGGAGTGATAAATGGTGTGAGAGAGTAACTTTGCTCCATATTCTGTCAATGACTAACCAAACAACTCCTCCCAGTACACAGAGTACTCTCTCTCTCTCTCTCTCTCTCTCTCTCTCTCTCTCTCTCTTTCTCTCTCTTTCTATCATTCTGTGCCTCACACGGTTCTCCAGGCCATATGGTAAAACTCTGCAAACATCTCTAATTAAGCCCAGTAATGTCAGTGATCCATGGCCATGCTTTTCTGGGAAAAACGGAAATAAATGACAGAAAGCGAGAGTGAGAATGTGCCCTGCGTGAGAGTAAAATAGTGTTAGAAACATGCCTCATAACCAGATATGAAGATGTTTCTAGATATGAAGAAAACACACATTTCACTGTTGTGGTCCAAGGTGTTGCTATGCTGCTGCTGGTGTTGTCATAACAATCGAGCATGCACCCGTTTTCTCAATGGAAAACCTTTAAGGGAACACAAAACCCTGGACAAAACATTCTGAGATTTGAACTTGTGTGTGTTAAACATCAATTAAGACTACGTTAGACTTACGCTTTTGGATGCGACTGGAGTAGACGTGTCTAGCTCACTGTCCCGAAAGATTTCTTTTTCTTTCTAGTTAACAATCCCCTACCAGTTGAACTTGTTGCTAATTTAGTAGGTAAACATATTTGACGTCTTGGGGGACGATCAGTCCGATCGCAGTTTTCTGTTCAAAAAATGCAAAGTGCACCACGTCTTTTATGTTGCTAGGCAATCTCTGAATCATCTGTGTATTGTGTGCGAGTGTTGCTGTTGGTATTTAGGGACCGAGCACCCACAGTGCGTAGGCCCAATTGGAATTACTTTGTTTATTATTATTAATTTATTTATTTATTTATTTTATTATTAATATTATTATTATTATTATTATTAGTAGTAGTAGTAGTAGTAGTATTGTTATTTTATTTATTATTATTAATAATATTATCATTATTATAAAGGGACTAAGCTGAAAAGAAAATGAATGAATTATCATTATTATTATTATTTTATTTATTTATTTATTATTATTATTATTATTATTATTAATATTATTATTATTACTATTATTATTAATATTAATATTATTTTTATTAGTAGTATTGTTATTTTATTTATTATTAATAATAATAATAATAATATTATTATGATTATTATAAAGGGACTAAGCCGAAAAGAATATGAATGTATTATTATTATTATTATTATTATTATTATTATTATTATTATTATTATTTATTATTATCATTATTATTAATATTATTTTATTAGTAATGTTATTTTATTTATTATTATGAATAATAATATTATCATTATTATAAAGGGACTAAGCTGAAAAGAAAATGAATGAAT
>CAIGQQ010034268.1:851793-884504 GCA_903798035.1 Danio albolineatus
CTAGCAACTCTAACAATGCCCTAGCAACTACCCACATCACCCTAGCAACCCCTGTCAACTACATTCTAGCAACTCTAACAATGCACAGCCAACTACACACCTCACCCAACCAACATTATAGCCGTGCCCTGGCAACTACACACAACACCCTAGCAATCTCTTAGCAATGCCCTGTTACAACACCCTAGCAACCACCCTAGCAACTCCATAATATCCTTAGCAACAATCTTCAACACTTTGGCAGTGCCCTAGCAATGCGTTATTATATTTTTAAAGACCATTTCCTGATGAAACCCCTCTAAAAACGTGTGGTGTATTCAGTATAACGTGAAGGCTTTTTCCTATTGGTTATTTCAAATATCTTGGGTTTGTTCATATTTAGAGCTTGTTATATTTAGGTTATGAGAATTTAGCTGTGGTTTTGTGGTTTCATTTTTTAAAAAATGTGCTTTTGCTTTTCATTTAGTTTACTTTTTAGTTCCTCTTTCAACTTAAATCGCTCAAGCATTGATTTTCAGCTTTCGTTTAATGTAACGAAAATCATTTTAATAGTATAAGTCCTAAAAGACACTGGTAAAAGAATTCATTGTTCCTAATGATCAATCTGCCTTGGCTCTATTTATATATTTACTACAGTACACACTAGCTTAAAATCAGATTATAAGCATATGTTTGCAATCCATTTTCTCTGTTTATGCCATCTAAAACGCAGCTTCATGCTTAACAATACCCCCCCCCCCCACACATTTTGTTCCCACATTTTCTCTGTTTATACAAACTAACATGTTGACAATATCTATTTTCTTCCCACATGCGTGTGCTTCCACCCGCCTTATTGCACACTGTCAGTTTGTAGTCACATCCTATGTATTTTTTTCTCTCTCCTCGAGTTTTTGTGGCCAGTTTCCAGACAATAATTAGCATGTAACTTTGAGTCCAAGGAGATATGTTGTTCCAGTAAAAACTCAGAGCAGTATAAACAGGCTGAAGATGTTCTCCGTGCTCAGACAGGAGGGGCTGGATGTTTTCTAGAAGAAGTAGAACACAATGTGCTTTAGGTGTCAGATTACAGCCCTGTTTATCAAAAGCTCTGCTCCGATTGGCCGACGCTGTGGTGGACGTAGCCCCGCCTGCTGCTTCTCGACCAGTAGTGCAGCAGGGAAGATTTTCTGCATGTGTGAAGGAAACGGAGGGGGAGTGGGGTACCTACATGGAGCAGGCTTGTGTGAAGTGTGTGTGTGTTTGAGTGTTTGGACAAGCTCAATGGATCGCAGTTCCTGGAAGCGCCTCCAACTTGCTGCGAATTCCTGCGAACGCTCATAATAACAGATTCCTGAAAGTGGCTAGTGACCGCGGCCAGCCAATGACAGGGACCCGGTGGGGGCATCAGCCCCGTCCCACTAAGCTGGAGGAAACGCCAGAAGTGGAGCAGAAGGGATAAAGAAGAAGGGGGTTGTTTATGTCAACCTGGCCATACCACAAAAGTGCTACTGCCCAGTCACCCCTCCTGCTCTCCGGTTTCATAGACACACACGGGTCTAAACAAGCCTCAGTGTTCACAACCGCACTCTCTTAACCCCTGTGTTCTTTAGCAGTGCTATAACAGGGTAACAACCGGTCAGGATCAACCCAGAATTGCTAGTCACAGTTCATCAAAGGGCATCTCATAGCGCAGCATCATCATTAGCTTTCATATTGGAGTTTGTTCTATCATGTCTTTTGATCTACTTAGAATGCAGAGTTGTGTTAGAGGTGCTTAGAGCGGAGACATTTTAATATCGTTAGGTTTATCCTGATCTGGCTCAAGATGATTTAAAGGTAAACTCAAAATTTAAGGAAAGGAAAAAGTCAGAATTATTAGCCCTCCTGAATTATTAGCCCCCTGTAAATTTTCCCCCAATTTCCGTTTAACAGAAAAAAGATTTCTTCAACACATTTCTGAACACAATAGTTTTAATAACTCATTTCTAATAGCTGATTTATTTTATTTTTACCATGATGACAGTAAATAATATTTGACTAGATAATATTCAAGATACTAGTGTTCAGCTTAAAGTGACATTTAAATGTTTAACTAGGTTAATTAAGTCATTGTATAATGATGGATCGAAAACAAATATTTCTTAGGGAAGCTAACAATGTTAAACTTAAGATATTTAAAAAAAAAAAAAAGAAAGAAACTGATTTTATTCTAGCAAAATAAAACAGATAAGACTTTCCCCAGAAGAAAAAAACATTATAGGAATACTGTGAAAAATTCCTTGCTCTGTTAAACTTCTTTGGAAAATATTTGAAAAATATTGCACAGGATGGCTAATAATTTTGACGTCAACTGCAGGCTTATTTTACTTGTCACCTAGTTTTATGCTGTTGAGTTTTGCTGTTTTTTTAATCAATTCAGCCGAAACACTTTAGCTTAGCTTAGCTTAGCTTAGCATAGATTATTGAATCAGATTAGACCATTAGCATCTTGCTCAAACTTCCAAAAAAGTTTTGATAATTCTATATATTTTCTATGCTGATATGGCTATAAACTACACTCTTACTCTGGTGGAATAATCAAGGCCATTTGCTGCAGTATTTTTACAGTTATGTAACTGCAGGAAAATTATCAAAACTCATTTTTGACAAGATGCTAATGGTCTAATCCAATTCAATAAGCTATGCTACAAGTGCTCCTGCCAGACCCAAAGTTCTTTGGGGTAACTTTGTTAAATGTAAAACAAGCCTAAATAACTGGAGTGTTTCTATTAAAGACCTCTTGCATAGAGAAATTTGTTTTCAGATTTAGTTTTCTTTATATTAAAATGTTTATATAAAATTAATGTAATTAAATTTATACTGAAATTATAGATTTTACATTGCTTTATAAAATTTTATTTAATTTAATTCATATCCTGAATTTTTATATAAATGATCTCATTTGCTGTTGTCTGTGTATGTGAATCAACTCTTCTCAACTTCTGTGCTATTTTTGAAACCTACTGTAGCGCAAATTTAGAGAAAAAAAATCTATTTCAAAATTGGAAGTGGACTCAAACCAATAAAAGCAACATTTATTGACCGCAAACACTTACCAAAAGACATTATAAATTGAACGGCATCTATGCTTATATTAGCCTGTTTTTTATTGTCGCGAAGTCTCCATAATCCTAGACCAGGCCGTATCCTGAGCAGATGCTCTGGCAGTCATGGAGGCGTGGAGAGCATTCAATTCAATCCATGTATATTTTTATAGCGATTTTACAATGTAGATTGTGTCAAAGCAGCTTAACATAGAAATTCTAGTAAACTGAAACTGTGTCAGTCCAGTTTTCAGAGTTGAAGTTCAGTGTTATTTAAATTTAAAAGTCCAAACACTGAAGAGCAGATCTATTGATGCGCAGCTCCACAAGTCCCAACTAAGTAGCCAGTGGCAACACTGGAGAGGAACAAACCTCACCAATTGACGAAATGAAGGAAAAACTGATGCCTGAAAGACCACAGTGGCAGACGAGTCTCCACATTGATTCCGTGGGCCAGCCTGTACACCTGCTGGTGACCCACTCACACCAAGCTTCTCCATGATGGATGCGCAGCGTTCTTCAGCCTCCAGCGCCTAGACTGCAGCTCTGCACAAGAAGTTTGGTCAGAAGAAAAATGGTCGTGCCCAACTGAGCCTGGTTTCTCTCTAGGTTTTTTTCATCACTTGCGTCAATTGGTGAAGTTTCGCCACTGTCACCACTGGATTGTTTGGTCTGGGACTTGTGGAGCTGCGCATCAATGGATTTTTTTTTCAGTGAATTGAACTGAACTAAACTGAAATTCAACTCTGAGGATTGGACTGACACAGTTTCAGTTTGCTAGAACTTCTATATTAAGCTGCTTTGACACAATCTACATTGTAAAAGTGCTATAGAAATGAAGATGCGTTGAAATTGAATGAATTTAGTTTTCTTGCATGTAATGTGAGGATTAACCAATATCACCAGGCTGTGAACATGTAGAAGTGTTGTTAAATTACTCAAATATTAACTTAACATCTCAGCGAGTTCATAAAGTAAATATTTTAGGAGCACTGACCGAAAAGTTTGCCAATCTCTTTTATAAACAACCTACAAAAAAATGGCTTGTTAACAGTGTGTGCATTAAGCAGTTTGAGCGGCTTTGCTTGTAGAAAATGAGATTTTTATTTTGATGAATATCAATGCAGAACTGCCTTGCGTGCACTTTTAAACTAAACATCACGTCTTTGCCTAAATCAGTGTGAAGAACATACAAATCAACTGTGTTTATTTTAGTATTCCACTATAGTTATCTCTACCGTGCAATCAAATCACTGTCTAGCATGTGAAAATATATTTAAACACCAGCCTGTTTGTTTAGTCTTGTGGTTACACTGACTCCAAAAAAGTCGCCAGTCGCCTCTGTGAAGCGACTATCTGAAGAAACTATTAATACTTTGCAAAAATATCATTTCGAGGATAGAAACACCGACATGTGACCGCTGCGAGTCAGGCCATAGATTAAGTTATTAGTTCATCCCTGTCTGGAGCCAAAGTCAACATTTCATCTGTGGACGGTATCTGTGTATATGTGAGTGTTTGTTGTTGGGATGAAGCTCTTCATCAGAGACCCTTATTTGCAGGTCTTAATTTTGTACAGTTTATTTATGAGTCCAGTGTGTCATTAAGAGTTTGTCCAAATAAACGAATGCATGCTGGAGTCGCTAAAAGACTTTCTCAAGCACTCAAAAAGCAATGAGAAATTGTGCAAAATAGAGTTCAGTTATAGCTTTAAGCTGGAGTTAAGGGGCCAGGCAGAACATAAGCAAAATGCATTAAAAATTAGGGCTGCACAATACATCATTTCAGGATCAGGATCCCATTGTGTTTGTCTGCAATAGTCACATCGTAGTATACAGGGAGTGCAGAATTATTAGGCAAGTTGTGTTTTTGAGGATTCATTTTATTATTGAACAACAACCATGTTCTCAATGAACCCAAAAAACTCATTCATATCAAAGCTGGATATTATTGGAAATAGTTTTTAGTTTGTTTTTAGTTTTAGGTATTTTAGGAGGATTTCTGTGTGTGCAGGTGACTATTAATGCATAATTATTAGGCAACTTAACAAAAAACAAATATATACCCATTTTAATTATTTATTTTCACCAGTGAAACCAATATAACATCTCAACATTCACAAATATACATTTCTGACATTCCAAAACAAAAACAAATCAGTGACCAATATAGCCACCTTTCTTCGCAAGGACACTCAAAAGCCTGCCATCCATGGATTCTGTCAGTGTTTTGATCTGTTCACCATCAACATTGCGTGCAGCAGCAACCACAGCCTCCCAGACACTGTTCAAAGAGGTGTACTGTTTTCCCTTCTTATAAATCTAACATTTGAAGATGGACCACAGGTTCTCTATGAGGTTCAGATCAGGTGAACAAGGAGGCCATGTCATTAGTTTTTCTTCTTTTGGACCCTTTCTTGCGAGCTACGCTGTGGAGTACTTGGACGCGTGTGATGGAGCATTGTCCTGCATGAAAATCATGTTTTTCTTGAAGGATGCAGACTTCTTCCTGTACCACTGCTTGAAGAAGGTGTCTTCCAGAAACTGGCAGTAGGACTGGGAGTTGAGCTTGACTCCATCCTCAACCCGAAAAGGCCCCACAAGCTCATCTTTGATGATACCAACCCAAACCAGTACTCCACCTCCACCTTGCTGGCGTCTGAGTCGGATGAAGCTCTCTGCCCTTTACCGATCCAGCCACGGGCCCATCCATCTGGCCCATCAAGACTCACTCTCATTTCATCAGTCCATAAAACCTTAGAAAAACAGTCGAGATATTTCTTGGCCCAATCTTGACGTTTCAGCTTGTGTCTTGTTCAGTGGTGGGCGTTTTTCAGCCTTTCTTACCTTGGCTATGTCTCTGAGTATTGCACACCCTGTGCTTTTGAGCACTCCAGTGATGTTGCAGCTCTGAAATATGGCAAAACTGGTGGCAAGTGGCATCATGGCAGCTGCACGCTTGACTTTTCTCAGTTCATGGGCAGTTATTTTGCGCCTTGGTTTTTCCACACGCTTCTTGCGACCCTGTTGACTATTTTGAATGAAACGCTTGATTGTTCGATGATCACGCTTCAGAAGCTTGGCAATTTTAAGAGTGCTGCATCCCTCTGCAAGATATTATAATTCTGCACTCCCTGTATGGAATGTTGAGATTGTTCAACAGCATAGATATATACACTACATATCTAGACCCTGAGCTACATTTTCAATCGCACTTATGTGGAGTTTAGACTGCACGATTTTCAAAGTAGTCGTGTCACAGATGTTTTCACACTGCATGACTATCTGGGGTAGCGTTCCGTTTGTGTTGTGATTGCACTGCAGGATGCTGGGAAATCCACACTGCATGACTTTACACTAGGAAGAATGGCTGACAACTCTCGGCCTGCAAACTATGTTTCACAACCGAACGCACGCGAGAAGTGACATTGAACGCGAGGTCATGTAATATGTTATTAACTACATAATGAGAAAGAAGCCTTTAGTGGGGTAGAAAATGTACTTCATTTCAATTCATGTTTATTTCTATAGCGCTTTTACAATGTAGATTGTGTCAAAGCAGCTTAACATGAATTGAAACAGTGTCAGTCCAGTTTTCAGAGTTCAATTCAGTTCAGTTCAGTTCAGTGTGGTTTAAATTTCACTGCTGAAAGTCCAAACACTGAAGAGCAAATCCATCAATGCATAGCTTTGCAAGTCCCACACAAAGCAAGGCAGTGGCAGCAGCGGCAAGGAACAAACTTCACCAATTGACGAACGTGGAGGAAAAAACCTAGAGACAAACCAGGCTCAGTTGGGTACGACCGTTTCTCCTCTGGCAAAACTTTTTGTCGCTGTGGTCTTTCAGGAATCAGTCTCATGCTCTCCTCTCCTCCATGACCACCATAGCATCAGCTTAGGATACGGCCTGGTCCAGGATTATGGATATCCTGGCATCATTTCTTCACAGGTCTTGGATTGCATCAGTGGCGCTGCATAGTCTCCAGAGGCCTCGGGATGTGCATCCTCAGGTAGAAATAGAGAATAAAGGGAATAATTAGCGTAGCTGTATATAAACGAGATGTAGAAATGAGGTGCTATAAATGAAACTAATAGTTATAGAAACAAACATGAACAGCATATGAGGGTTTCTAACAATTGCTTATTTTGCTCACCTGACTTTTGAAGGGAATTAGCAATTTCTCCTCAACTTTATTTCTTTTTCGACTTTGTTGTGATATTGATTGTGATATTTATTCATGAGAAATCGCCACAGTGGAATGAACTGCCAACTTATCCAGCATGTTTTACACAGCAGATGCCCTTCCAGCAGCAACCCAGTACTGGGAATAACCCATACACACTCATTCACACACATACACTACAGCCAATTTAGTCTCTTCAATTCAACTATAGCCCATGTCTTTGAGCTGTTGGGGAAACTGGAGCACCCGCAGGAAACCCACGGCGAGAACATGCTAACTCCACACAGAAATGCAAAATGATCAGCTGGGACTCGAACCAGCGACCTTCTTGATGTGAGGCGACAGTGCTAACCACTGAGCCACCGTGCCGCCCTAGAATGATTAATAACAATGTTTTTTTTCCTCTTCGTCAGGCTGTGTGCTCTGGTTCAGGACGGTTATGGCATGTTCGCTGAGCTGCTTCTTCAGTGTGTGTCCTCAGACTCGGAAATCCAGCAAGTCTCAGATCAGCTAGAGGGTCGTGTTTGTCTCCTGCGGGCCTTCAGGGTCGTTCAGCGGCTCACACGCGACAGGTCAGTCTGGGATGAAAAACGCACAAAATCAAACATCCTGCTGAGATCTGACAAACAGCTATTTTAAATGAAAGTATTAGTCTGTCAAGGAAAACACAACCACATTCATTTCCCCTTCCTTAAAGCAACAGTTATGTCCTCACTGCCTCTGTCTTAAAGTTAGTATCGGATGATCATTTATAAATCAGTAGATGCTGGAATACAGAGCGCTCACTTTGAAATGTTCATTTAATTCACACACACACACACACACACACACACACATACACAGAAAGAAACAGATTAATACACAGATATAAGACTATATATACAGTTAAGAGCAATATTTTGAATAAATTTTAGGCATTTAATTTTTACATGTTATAATTAGTGGTGGAAACAGTACTGAAAACTCATACTTAAGTACCATTACTTGCTTAAAAATGTAGAGTAAAAGTATCTGTTGTCTACGGTGACCGAGAGAGCTTAACGCGCTGCAATTTAAGAAAACACTTGCAATAACAAAAAACACCAGCAAATTAAGAAACGATCTTCATCCATTTGACAGCACACCTGTTGCAAAATCACGACACAAACAACGGAAGAAACGCACAGCAAATTGGTCAAAACACAAAACAACAGAAGAAACGCGCAGCAAATTGGTCAAAACACAAAACAACAGAAGAAACGCGCAGCATATTGGTCAAAACACAACAGAAGAAACGTACAGCAAATTGGTCAAAACACAAAACAACGGAAGAAACGCGCAGCAAATTGGTCAAAACACAAAACAACGGAAGAAACACGCAGCAAATTGGTCAAAACACAAAACAACGGAAGAAACACGCAGCAAATTGGTCAAAATACTTGCAAACATCCACATAACACAAAGGAAATGTTTCAAGAGGACCCAAAAACATGACTGACCCAGCTGAGATACGGATGTGTCATTGTGCCGTGACTGTTACCATTACTATTAAAACATAAACATATACAACGTTTCACATTTAATCATCAGTTCATTCAGGCTGATAATTTACAAAAGACAATGGAATCGTGTAATCAGGATATTAAAATAAAAGAAAAACAACTCGCCTCTCAAAGACCACCAATCACATCCGTATCTCAGCTGGGTTTTTTGTCATGCTTTTGTGATTTTTGTTTTGGTTTAAATAGTACGATTTTGTTGTTTTAATGCTTTGAATGAGCTTTTATTTTTATATTAACATATTTTTAAATTGTAGCTTTTTATTTATATTTAAAAACCAAAAACATTTATTTTTTATTTTATTTTATTGTTTTTTAATAAAAGTAAATAATAAAGTTTAGTAATAATAATAGTGTAGTTTTTAGAGCTTTTTGACAGACTTTTGTGTTTTTATTGTTTACATAGTACTATTTTGGAATTATTAATGTTTTGAAGGAGCTTTTATTTTGATATGTATATACATTATACATTTTAGCTTTTTATTTCTATTTAAAAATTAAAACTTTTATTTTTAGGTTATTTTAGTTAAACTGTAATTGTATTTTTAGCACCGTAAAGTGCTTTTATTTAACATTTGTTTTAACTTTCAGTTTTTACAAACACTCAACATTTATTTTATTTTTTATTATATATATTTATTATATATTTTTTTATTATATATTTTTATTTTATTTATTTTAAAAAATTATTTTATAATTATATTTTTTATTTTATTTATTTTAAAATGTATTTTATTTTTTATTTTTTTTACATTTTACATTTTATTTATTTATTTATTTATTTATTTATGGAACCTCACGCGATTAAATAAATAGTGAAGCTCACTGAAAGTTAATCACGTCTAACTGAAAGTTAATCTGAGCTCATGTTTCTCAGATTAGCAGCTCTGGGTGTCACGGTGTCTACATCAGTGAGATTTACGTCTGTGTTCAGAATGGCTGGCATCTCTCCTCTGTCTGCGTGGTCACTACTGTTACATTTCTGTTGTTGAAGTTAAAGGGGACACGTGAAGGCAAATTCTGGAGACACATTTGAACACATCTGAACATGAGCCGTGTACACCAATGCACAAGATACCTTTCAGCATTCGAGAGTTATTTAGGATCAGCAGCTGTCTATATGCTGAAGAGTTTTTGGACGCTTAAGGAAATTCTGTCATTATTTGCTTGCCATTGTATTTTTTTTTTAATTGAAACTCAAAAATAGATGTTTAGCAGAATGTTTATGCTGCTCTTTTACGTTTAAGTGAATGTGGCAAGGGGGCCAACAAGCTCCAAAACAACTTTTATATGACAGCTGTAAAAATGTAAAAAGTTAAAAGCCGTTTAAAGGCTTATATGAGGAAAATTTCATATTTTAAGTTATTAGCTGATGATAATTAGCAAGTTTGATCAAATTTTAAAGCTTTTGTATATTTATTTATTTCATTTGTTAAATTTTCTTTCAATTTATTCTTTTTTGTTTAGTTTTATCTTATTTTATTAGTATTTTCATTTTTCTCTTTTTTTCTTTTCTTTTAGTTTAGTTGTGTTTTGTTGTTTTATTTTATTTTTTATTTTATTTTATTTTTATTATTTTTGTTTTATTTATTTTATTTTTGTTTTGTTTTAGTGTATTATTTAATTTTATTTTAAAATTAAATTAAATTTAGTTTATTTCATTATTTTATTTTATTTTTTTCATTTCATTTTATTTTTGTTTTGTTTTATTGTATTGTTTAATTGTATTTTTTAATTAAATTAAATTGAGTTTATTTCATTAGTTTTATTTCATTTTATTTTGTTATTCTATTTTATTTTATTTTATTTTGTTCTTTATTCATGTGGTTTTATGTTTATCAGATTAGGTTTAATTATATGTTTTCAGTTCATTATTATTTCAAGTGATTTATTTTCGGTGTGTTTTATTTTTCTTTCAGTTTTAGCTTTAGTAACATTAATGCTACAGTTTCCCTTGCTGATGCAATTCTCATATATTTATTTAAATTTACCTTTTATTTTAGTTTTTTTGTAATTAGAATTGTTTTTCATTATTTTTTTCTAATTTACTTAAAAGTAATAATATATATTTTTTTGATTTTCCATCTGTGTAAATCATCGCTGATTTGTTTTGTCATTTTCAAAATTCTTTATAAGATATTAAAGTTAATGATAATGATCAGTTATACATAAAGTCTCAGGTTTAAATCTAACTATAGCTAACCTTCTCTGTAATACTTCCTAATTCTGGATGCCTTTTTAAGACAAAAATACAACTGTCTGAGTAAGTTTTTTAAAGTCCATACCAAGAAATATACTATTACTGTCTGTCTGTCCAGTAAGACATCAGGAATCCAGCTTGAGTATGTGTTGAGCTTTGCTGTGGTCTCGCTGGACTGGATGGGGCGGCCGAGTGGTTTAAAGGAGAGCTGTAAACAAACACACACTTCACAACGCTTTCTTATTGTCTCCTTCCAGTAAATCATTCACAAATATGAGCTTTTACAAACACTGAAACTAGACAGGACCGAAGAACTTCAGAGGATCGAGTTTATGTAATGTTACTAAAAATGAAGCTGGGATTAAACCCGAGCAAACGTTTCAGCCTGGTTTTATACAGAACTACTAATGAGTTTAAGTGTTTTTATGAATTTGCTGTCTTTAAGTAATGTTTTTAAAGGTGTTTATTATGTGCTTTTGTCGTTTTTATTATTATTATTTTTGTAATATTATAAAAAAAAATTGTAATTTAAATGAGCTTTTTAGTTGTTTTGTAGTTTTTTTTAAAATAACTTTTTAATATTCTAGCTTTTGTTTTTATACTTTGTTTTATTTTTGTAATTTTTGCATAATTCTGTTTAGTATTTCTACTGTAATTAGCTTTAAGTTCTATATTTTCATTTTTTATTTTCATTGAATTAAGTATACATTATATGGTTTCTATTATTATTTTAAAATATTATTATTTTAATTTAGCTATATTATTTTTTAAGGGTGTCACGGTGGCACAGTGAGTAGCATGATCGCCTCACAGCAAGAAAGTCACTGTTTCAAGCCCTGGCTGGGTCAGTTGGCATTTCTGTGTGGAGTTTGCTTCGGGTGCTCTGGTTCCCCCACAGTCCAAAGACATGTGGTATAGGTGAATTGAATAAGCTAAATTAGCTGTAGTGTATGTGTGTGAATGGGTGTGTATGGGTGTTTCCCAGTATTGGGTTGCAGCTGGAAAGGCATCAGCTGCGTAAAACATTTGCTGGATAAGTTGGTGGTTCATCCCGCTGTGGCGACCCCTGAATAATAAAGCGACTAAGTCAAAAGGAAAATGAATGAATGAATATTATTATTTATTTTGTTGCTATTTTAAATTGTTGAATTTTTCTTTGTTTTTGTCACTTTAAATATTATTATTATTATTATTTAGTTTATTAATATTTTGATTCATTCGTTCATTCATTTTTCTTTGGCTAAGTCCCTTTATTTAGCAGGGGTCGCCACAGCGGGATGAACCGGCAACAATTCCAGCAAGTTTTATGCAGTGGATGCCCTTCCAGCCGTAGCTCGGTATTCAATTCATCTTTATTTCTGTAGCGCATTTACAATGTAGATTGTGTCAAAGCAGCTTCACATGGAAGATTATAGTCAATTGAAACAGTGTCAGTTCAGTACTGGGAAACACCCATACACATTCATTCACATACACACTCATACACTACGACCAATTTTGTTCATTGGATTAACCTATAGTGCATGTGTTTGGACTGTGTTTAATTTGTGTTTGTGATTTTATTTGGGTGTGTGTGTGTATGTGTGTACGCATATGAATGTGCATGTCTGTCACTGTGTGTGTGTGTTTGCATGTTCACGTACATGTATGTTTTTTATGCGTGTGTATGTGTATGTGCATGTCTGTCAGTGCACACATGAGTGTGTGTGCATGCTTGTACGTGGGTGTATGTGTGTTTATATATACAGTATCTGTGTGTGTGTGTGCACTTATGTTTGTCATTGTGTGTGTTTATGTGTCTGTGCATGTGAATGCATGTCACTGTATGTGCTTGTGTGTGTGTGTGTGTGTGTGTGTGTGTGTGTGTGTGTGTGCGTACATCTGTGTGTGTGTGTGTATTTTCATGTGTTGTGAACGTATGTTTGTCCTACTGTGCACGTGGATGTATGTCACTGTGTGTGTGTGTTGTTTGTCTGTGTGTGTGCGCGCGCACATGTGTGGGATTTTTTTGTGTGTATGTGTACACATGTGAATGTGCATGTCTGTCACTGTGTGTGTGTGCACGCCTGCACGTTTGCATGTACGCATGCGTGTATGTTTGTCTGTCACATGTGAGTGTGTGTGCGTATTTGTTTGCATGTGTTCACATATATCTGCGTGTGTGTATATGCATGTGTGTGTGCACATGTGAATGTGCATGTCTGTCACTGTGTGTGTGTTTGCATGTGCACGTACATGTATGTCTTTTGAGTGTGTGTGTAAGTGTATGTGCATGTCTGTCATTGCACACATGAGTGTGTGTATGTGCATGCATGTACGTGTGTGTGTGCGTTCACATATACAGTATCTGTATATCTGTGTGTGTATTTGCATGTGTGTGTGCGCATTTATGTTTGTCGGTGTGTGTCTATGTGTCTGTGCATGTGAATGTATGTCACTGTGCTTGTCTGTGTGTGCGTGTGTGTGTACATCTGCACGTGTGTGAACGTATGTTTGTCTGTCTGTGCATGTGAATGTATGTCACCTTGTGTGTGTGTGTGTGTGTTTGTCTGTGTGTGCACGCATGTGTGTGTAGTTCATGTGTGGGATTTTTTTGTGTGTGTGTGCGCGCATGTGTATGTGTACACATGCAGATGTGCGTGTCTGTCACTGTGTGTGCGCACGCGCGTTTGCATGTGCTCGTGCATGTATGTTTGTGAGTGTGTCTGTCCATGTGCATGTCTGTCAGTGAGCGCGTGTGTGTGTGTGTGTGTGCGCATACATGTATGTGTATGTATGTATGTATGTATTTGTGTGCGTGTGTTCACATATATCTGCGTGTGTGTGTGTATGCATGTGTGCGCAGACGTATATTTGTCGGTGTGTTTATGTGTCTGTGCATGTGATTATATGTCACAGTGTGTGTGTGTGTGTGTGTCCGTGAGTGTGTGTGTATAAATGAACAAGCCTCAGCCTGTGAGTGTAACTGATCTGTCTGTTGTCAGCAGACTGTGTTGATCTCCTCTAGAAGCTCAGTGTGTGTGTGTGTGTGTGTGTGTGTGTGTGTGTGTGAGTGTGTGCTCCAGCTAATGATTGTGACAGTGTAAACACTCCTCCTCGTCCTCCTCCTGCCGCTGTTTCAGGATCATGGATTCCTCAATGGAATGATCTCTCTCTTCTCCTACAGATGTTCCTCCCTCTTCAGTCTGATTGACAGTGTGTGGCCTCCTCCGGCTGATCTGAAATCTGGGGATGATCTGCCGCAGTCTCCCAGCGTAGGTCTTCACATCACATCATAAATCACAGCTCATATTTATCTCTCATAGCTCCTGCTTCTGGAAGATTGCGTCTGGATAGCGGCTCACAACGTCAAAACAGGCGCAGGGCTGCATACTTAACCAAAGTAATCTAAATAAACCTTCGGAGCTTAAAAACACACAGTTACTCATTAGCGGTGCTGTGACGACAAACATGAGAGCGAGTGATTTAGAGGAACACCTCAGCTTTTGGCTTTAATCCGGAACTATTTGTGTTAGCTCAGTGATGTCTCACATCAAGCAGCTGCTGTGCTGTTACTGTTACAGAGGAGATTTTCACCTAGCAGGTGTGAACATGGCCAACAAATCTGGTAGACTAACAGACAAGGAGAGATCAGAATATTCAATTTGGCCCATAAGATCTACAGGATTTGAAGATTTTGCGTTGTTTAGTAGAGATGAGGAGTTGCATTAATTTTTTAAAGCCCAAAACTTTAGATTTTTTTTATATACAGTGGTCTAGGGTAGTGTTTCTCAACTGGTGGGTCGCGACCCAAAAGTGGGTCGCAGGAACATTTTCAGTGTGGTCAAAAAAACAACAACAAAAGTAACATTTTTAACTTTTGCAAATACCAGACTTTTATTTTGAAATGCGCGCACAACAACCGATCCCTTTGGAATCGACGTGGAAAGCGTCACTTTGCCGAGCAACATAGAGAGTCAGCTCGTGAAGCTTTCATGTGATAAGACGCTGAAACAGAAATTCAGTGAAGTAAGCCTCTCCCTGTTTTCGCGATCTGAGAGTGCGATCAAACCCATCCCATTCAGAACTACGTATTTGTATGTAAGTGGCTTCTCTTCCTTGGTGCAGCTTGACTCCATGCAAAGGAACAGGTTGTACATAGAGCACGATCTTCGGGTAGCACTGTCTACCATCACTCCTGACTTTGAAACTCTGATCACATCAGTAAAACACATCCTCAGTTATCTCATTATCTTCCCAAATTACTGTTAAGTGAAACATGTTTATAATTGCTGTCATATCAGATGTAAAAATGGTTATGGATGTTTTAATCATTTTACAATTGGCTGGTTTGTTCTGTTCAACAGGATCAGTGTTAATGTTTTATTAACAGTTCAGTTTTGTTTATGGTAACAACCTTTCCTTACCCTGACCACTGTTTACAGTGTTTGTCGTTTTTACTTTGTAATATTTCTATAATTTGATACATTTTGTTAAATGTCAGCAATAAAACATTGTTTATTTGTAAGTCTTGCTGATTTTCTTATGATTTTTCTGTCACTACTTGTGCATGTTAACAAATAAATACAAAATAATTATAATTCCTAAAATTATATTACATTTCTTAAATATTTGGGTCGTGGCTTGATGACCATGTAGAAATGTGGGTCCCGTGGCCAAACCAGTTGAGAACCACTGGTCTAGGGCTGGGCTGAAAAACGAAATATATATGGGATCGCGATAAAATTTGTCAATAACAATGATAAGCTCTTTTCCCAGAGATGGGTTGTGGCTGGAAGGGCATCCGCTGCGTAAAACAAATGCTGGATAAGTTGGCGGTTCAATCCGCTGTGGCGACCCCGGATTAATAAAGGGACTAAGCCGAAAAGAAAATGAATGATAAGCTCTGGACTTTTTTACTCTGTATTGATTTAAGATCCAATCACACAGCAGAAATGTGCAACAATGGGAATCTAAGGGTGCTTTCACACTTGGTTCAATTGCCTGGACCGTACCCAAGTCCAATTGTCTCCCCTTGCCTCCATCTCAGTTAGTTTGTGTTCACACTGTCTTTTTTGCTTCTGAACCCCGGTACGTTTGCATCATCAAGCCGCTGTTTTGTGTACGGCTGTTGCCAGGTGACGGACACGAAAGCAAAGCGCCAAATTGGAAAGACGTCTGCACTCTGCACAACGCAGTCGTTTCGCTTTTACTGAACCTTTTGGTTTTGGACATACAGAAAGCGGCTCGTGACTATCTGCCACAAAATTATTATACACGTTCAGAACACCACACAATGTCTGCAGAAGCTGTTTTTGAAGGAGACAAGCAGACATTATCACTGTGCTTGCTCTGGCTAAGTCCCGCTTGTCAGCAAGGTACAGTAGGTGATACACAGACCCTCACACACACACGCACACACACGCACACACACACACACGAATGAACATTATAAAAACTATAGTTTTTTGTACTGTTGACGGTTTACTTCTGCAATTTGGTACGATTGCATTCATACTAGAAGTGTACTGGACCAGAGTTTGCATGAACCGTACCCCAGAATTCATCGCTGTCAGCAAAAGGTTCATAAAGCTTTTTAGCTTTTGTGCGGATAATGTTAGCATCCACTTCAGCATAATATTCCTTTGCTTGCAGTCACTGATCCACAAAACTAAAGCAGACTCCATCCTTAAGGGGGTCGCACACCAGACACGCCACGCACATGACAGTTGAAAGTAACACACACCGGATGCGCACATTCTCAAATAAGTAGAGCTTAAAGTAAAATGAAGTATACATCAAAGTTCCTGAAAGCATAGAAGGTCAAGGTGGTCCAGGATTGGCCAGCCCAGTCACCAGGTATGAACATTATTAAGCATGTCTGGGGTAAGATGGAGGAGGCATTGAAGATGAATCCAAAGAATCTTGATGAACTCTGGGAGTCCTGCAGGAACGCTTTCTTTGCCCTTCCAGATGACTTTATTAATGTTATTTGGGTCATTGCAGAGATGTATGGATGCAGTCCTCCAAGCTCATGGGAGTCAGACACAATGTTCATTCTTTACATTACTGTCCTAATTAAATAATTCAAAATCAAGACATGATCATATTTTATTTTGGTAAAATAAGTGTGATCTTGAGGCCTTTGCCTTTCATATAAGCTGCTTCCGAAACCAAATAATCAACTAGAAGTCATGTTATTATTTGTTGTTCCTAAAACTTGAATTGGTGACAAAACGTTTGTCAGGTAGTGTATTTGCAAATGTAGATAGTCATATGTTAATGAACTCGTGATGGTCTCTGAATAAGAAATGAGTACAATTTAAAATAAAATGGAGTATACATTGAGTGACTGAAACGAATGATTTGCTTTTATTTTGATCACATGACCCTATTTGAATGATCAAACTGTCTATCTGATTTTTAAATAATCAGGATAATATTGTATGTGTTTCAGGACAGTGTCTCAGCACCCAGTTTCTGCTACAGGCTGAGTGTCCAGCAGGGTCACATGACTATATTATCAGGACAGACTGAATCTGCACTGCACCGTCCAGCTAAACTGCAGACGCTGAGAGAAATCCTTCAGGTACAGCACACACTGTTTAGTATTCATAATTATAGACTCGTAGATTATGATATAAGTTATTATTTAAGTAGCATTACAATATAAAGAATGATTATATGGCGTCTCAAAATGTTTTTTTTTCTGCATATTCTGAGTCTACATCTTGCAATTCAGATCACTGCTTGTTTGCTCACAGTTTGTACCTTTTTTATGTGAGTATTACTATATTAATGTGAGTTTACATCTCACATATTAATATAGTAATACTCGACACTAAATTATTTGACAAGCATGACATTTTTCTTTGTAAGTATAGCCGATAAACACAGCATAAAATATTATTTATTTAATAATTCTAGCACACTAATGTTAAAGTGATTTAGAGTAACTATATTTTATTATTATAGATATACTGTTATATTTTTATTTCAGATTTTGATAGGTATTTTAGTATATTCTTATGTATACATGCATGTAAACAAAAACATAAAATAAATTTATTTTTTTACATATTTATGTATTTACAAAATATTTACAGTCAAGTCTGAAAACATTGGCGAGTTCGGACTTTAAGTTTTTGTTCAAATGTAAATAAAATCTGAGAAATATTTTTGTCCACGATGCCGCTCGTATGTCGCCTTATTATCTTTTGGGAAAAGCCTGTGTCATTCAAAAAAAACCTGCTTTTTGAATAAAAGTAATTTTAAGTTAGAATTTCCCAGGGGTATGAATCATTTAGGGCTGGACTATACATACATGTATATGAAGAGTTCAGATGCAAAAACATCTAATTGTCAATTTTCCTAAAGTGTGCATTTTTCCTCAGCTTCCTATGTTTATGTTCAGTTATTGCTCTTTAAAGGAAATGAAAGTAACCTATTCTTTGCACTACCCAGCAAAAAGACTGAAACTACAACAAAAGCCTGAAAAAAATGCTAATTTTAGATGACAGTTTCAGACAGCACTTAAGAGTTTTTTTGCATCTAAACTCTTCATATTTATATTCAAAATCTGCAGCAAGTACTGTAAAAGTACACTAACTGGTCTCTTTATTAGCTAGACCTGTCCAACTGCTCATTGATGCAATTTTCAAATCAGCCAATCACATGACAGCAACTTAATGCATTTAGGCATGTAGACATGGTCAAGACGATTTGAGAAAATATCCAGTGAGCGGCAGTTCTGTGGGCGCAAATGCCTTGTTGTTGGCAGAGGTCAGAGAAGAGTGGCCAGACTGGTTCAGGCTGATAGAAACACAACAGTAACCACTCGTTACAACCAAGGTATGCAGAAGAGCATCTCTGAACGCACAACACGTCCAACCTTGAGGCAGATAGGCTACAGCAGCAGAAGACCACACCGGGTGCCACTTCTGTCAGCTAAGAACAGGAAACTGAGGATACAATTCACACAGGCTCACCAAGATTAGAAAAATGTTGCCTGGTCTGATGAGTCTCAATTTCTGCTGCGACATTCAGACGGTAGGGTCAGAATTTGGCATCAACGACATGAAGGCATGGATCCATCCTGCCTTGTATCAACGGTTCAGGCTGGTGGTGGTTGTGTAATGTGTCGGGGATATTTTCTTGGCACACTTTGAGGCCCATTTGTACCAATTGAGCATTGTGACAACGCCACAGCCTACCTGAGGATTGTTGCTGACCATGTCCATCCTTTTATGACCACAGTGTACCCATCTTCTGATGGCTACTTCAAGCAGGATAACACGCCATGTCATAAAGCCCAAATCAATTCAGTCTGGCTTCTTAAACATTACAATGAGTTCACTGTACTCAAATGGCCTCCACAGTCACCAGATCTCAATCCAACAGAGCACCTTTGGGATGTGGTGGAACAGGAGATTCGCATCACGGATATGCAGCTGACAAATCTGCAGCAACTGCGTCTCTGAGGAATTTTCCAGTACCTTGTTTAATCAATGTCACAAAGAATAAAGGCAGTTCTGGGGGCAAAAGGGGTCCAACCCAGTACTAGTAAGGTGTACCTAATAAAGTGGCCGGGAGGCATAAAACTTCCAATGACAAATTATTAAAGCAATAAAATAACTAAATCTAAAAATTAAGATGTGTGTGTATATGTATGTGTGTGTACATAATATTAGTCTTAGTTGCTTTATTGTTTTAGCAGTTTTATTAGTCTTATTTTATAATTTGACCTAACTTTCATTTTTTGTATCAAGTTTTTTTTTAGCTTTTCCAATTCATTTTAGTTTTGCAACTTTTAATTTCAAATGATTTCATTCATCAAAACATAATTGCTCAAACCATTAAATAATTTTCTTTAAATCTGATACAGTTCACTAACAATTCTCTCTCTGTGTCTTTATTTGTCTCAGGATGAGTCTCTGCGTTGTCGCTGCAGCTTTCAGGCTGCTGTGCTTCATAAACAAACCCTGGTGAGCTTTTCCTCAACTATTTTGAACTACAACTGCATAAATCAGATAACCATTTCAATCATCTCTATATCTTCACGGACCCCTTTGCCTTGTTTAAGGGTGTGTGAGAAATAGTCCTTAGCTTCCCCTGCAGATTATCTTCTCCAGAACCCACCAAAGCAGTTTTCCCATCACATTTGCCAAGTCTTTTCCGCCTCAGGGCTGCTTCCCAAACCGTACACCTTTTGGAAAAGCTTTTGGAAAGTTTACGCTCTGTTTGACGTTAGCTTATCGTAAGTGACATCATCCTCCGACAAACTACACCATTGATCTGGTAAACCCTCAGACTTTGATCTTTGATAACCTGGGATTTATTTATCCGAGGTTAAAGGTCATGTGCTCGCGCTGGTGCGGGTGGCAGATAAACGTGTTTTGTGTTGATCTGCGCCGTGTGTTTTGTTATTGACTTCGCACATCTGCGTAGGTGTATCAAGGAACACTCTGTCTGAGAAACAGCCCCTAAAGCCTCTTTCCTATGACGGTGACAGATTTATGTCTTTATAAATCAAGCCAACAATCGTAGTTTTTTTAGTAGTGGTTCGTTCAGAACACTCTTCTTAATGACGAAACTAATAGGTTACTCCTAATTTGCTGATCACGACGTGTGAAAATGAACATTTATTAAAATGTGTTATGTAATTTGCGGTTTAAGTCAAAATTATGTGGCCTTCTGTGAAATTTTAATTATTAAAATGTTATGATTTATTATGTTATTGAATAAAAATATATATTTTTCAAGCTGTTTAAATGTAGAGACGATTGTTTTTCAACACGTATTTAAAGATCATTTATTTTCCTTCGGCTTAGTCCTTTATTTATCAGGGGTCGCCACAGTGGGATGAACCACCAACTATTCCAGCATGTTTTATGCAGTGGATGCCCTTCCAGCCGAAAACCAAGTTCTGGGAAACACACATACACTCCTGCACTCATACATTACGGCCAATTTAGCTTGTTCAATTCACCTACAGCAGTGGTTCTCAAACGTTTTTCACCAAATACCACCTCAGAAAAAAATTGTCTCTCCAAGTACCACCATAATGACCGGTATTGAAATACAGTAGCGTAGTAGGCAAAATTAAGCAGCTACAGCACTGCACAGTTCAAAAACGAGGCAGATTAAGTCCTGTTATTAAAAATCTGTATTATTGTCAGCCACTTTAAACATTATAAATAGTTTGAAGATTAACTGTGCTTGCAGACGGAAAAAAATGACAGTTTAAATTAAAATGTGCTTTTAGAAGTTAGTTAAAAACAGCACTGTTCTTAAAAAAAAGTAAAAGGAAAACCGCTGTAGCAGCCTATTCATCTAAACCTGGAAATGTAGCTTGGACGAGATGAATAATGGCTGTCACATAAATATATATACACATTTTTAATACATTTTGAGATGTATATTGTATGTACATATGGCATATTTGTATGTCTTTGAAGTCTAAACGTTAACTTGTATTTTCATTAATCTTTTTATTGTTTTTATCATAAATAGAACGAACAAACAAACAAAAAAAGGGTGTACAAAGGCCATTTCACAATACACAAACAGTCAGATACAATGTACAATATGTAATACAATATTATCCTGAAAGCATAAGAGGAAAAAAAAATTATTGTAATTTTTTTTTATTATTATTATTATTATGAATGTTAACTTGTATTTTAATATGATTTGGAATTACATATTAAAATTAGAAATTTGATCTGCTTACTGCTCGGCATTTACAGTACAGTAGGCCTGTGTGTGTCAGAAAAGCGAGCGATTAAATGCATAAATGCAGTGCTTTACCAATTCATACGTGCAGTATTTCCGTGATTTAGTGCGAATGAGATCACATGAGGATTTTCAAGCAGACTCGGTTACAGTTCGCCGTCCCTCTGTCTGTGCACGCGGAGAGTAACTTTAATAATATTCGACCTCTGAGCTTCAAGCATGGCAAAGTTGCTTGAGTCTATGTTCTGTGTCTCGCGCCATTTGAATCACATCCAAATGAATTAGCTTAAATCTGAGGTAACAAGCTATACCGAAAGCCACACTGCTTTACATAACAAATAACATTATATATCAAAAGCACTCATTATTTTACAGAAACTACGAGCGCTTATTTTAACACATTCGTAATAATTATTTTACCAGTGATGCAGCATGGGGAACTTCCTGAATTTGCAGGACTAGTCTGCAGGAGGGCTTCTCAGGTGCTGTGTATCTGCTCCGCACCGCACACATTGCAAGCGCCGTGCGCCTCATCCTCAGCGCCAAGCAGATTTTTTTTAACATCTGATGACGCGATGCACTAAAGTAAACATGCACAAATGAACACTGGAGTCTCCATAGACTGATTCATTCTGAGACGCTTCACATTTTCAGTTTTTCTCCGAGTCCTGTTTTGACTTCGCCACTATGGGGACACACAGGCGTTTATAGCTCCGCCTTGTTTTGAAAAGAGCACAATCTCATTTAAATTTAAAGCAACAATCCCCACCTAAAAGGGTCAGTTTCAAAGAGTTATAAAGCATTATTTGTGGGGTATTTTGAGCTGAAACTTTACTCACACACTCGAGGAACGTCAGAGACTTATTTACGTCTTGTAAAAAGAGGCATAATAGGGAACCTATAAATGTATCCTATCTAAACTGTGCTATTTTTTTTCTTGTAGAGCTCAAATGCGAGCGAGAGGGAGGTTCTGCTGTTTGTGACGGATCTCAGTCTCCAGAACGAGCCGAACACAGAGGAGAAGAGCAGAAGCGTGTCTGTGTGTTTAAGCTCATCCTGTCTGATCCGCAGCTCAGTAACACAAGCACTGGACACACAGAGAAAACCACTCATCCTTAAGTTCAGAGACGCTGTGAAGGAGCATGGTATTTCACCACATACACATACAGTTGAAAATGATTCACCCTCTTGTGAAATTGTAATTATTTTCAAATATTTCCCAGGTGCTGTTTAATAGAGATTTTTATTACACATTTTTAAACACAGTTCAAAATAGTAGCTGTTATTTGCAATCTATATATTCATATTATAAATATTCATTCATTCATTTTTCTTCGGCTTACTCCTTTATTTATCAGGGGTCAGTACAGCAGAACGAACCACCAACATTCCAGCATATGTTTTTTTCGCAGCGAATGCCCTTCCAGCCGCAACCCAGTACTGGGAAATACTCATATAGTCTCACATTCACACATACACACTCATACGCTACAGCCAATTTAGTTTATCCAATTCACCTATATCATGTCTTTGGACTTGAGGGTAAACCAGAGCACCAGGAGGAAACCCACACCAACACGTGGAAAACATGCAAACTCCATACAGAAATGCCAACTGGCCCAACCGGGACTTGAACCACTGACTTTCTTGGTGTGAGGCGACAGTGCTAAACACTGAGCCACCATGACACCCGTCATTATAAATTGAAATAATTTCAATAAAAATATTATTATTTTGTACTTTTTTTATCAATGAAAAGTAAAAATGTGTCACAGTTTTTACAATACTATGAAGCAAAATAAAAAAATTGATCAAGAATCATTATTGGTGATTTTGTACTACTAATAACTGATCATAATAGTCTTATTATAAAGATTTTTCTTTGTAATATATTTGTAAGGATCAAGTGACACTGAAAACTGGAGTAGTGCACTGAAAAAAAAAATTAATAGTTTCAGCAGCTGGGGGTGCCAGAAAAAAACGTAAAAAATAAGGCTGTTAAATTACAGAAATTGACCAGAAATTTAAATTTAAGAAAAATTTCTGTAATTTAATATCTGTTATTTTATGGCAAATTTCTGTAATTTAACAGCCGTTATTTTACTCTTTTTTTCGGCACCCCAGCTGCCGGAAATAAACCATAAAAATATGGATCTTATTTACAGTGTGATGATGTCACTTTAGCTTTGAATCACAAAAATACATTAAATTTGAAACTTTGTTCAATAAGAAAACTTTTCCTTTTGCAATATTTGTAATTCATTCATTCATTCATTCATTCATTTTCTTTTCGGCCTAGTCCCTTTATTAATCCGGGGTCGCCACAGCGGAATGAACCGACAACTTATCCAGCTTATGTTCTATGCAGCGAATGCCCTTCTAGCTGCAACCCATCACTGGAAAACATCCATACACACTCAATCACACTCATACACTACGTACAATTTAGCTTAACCAATTCACCTACAGCACGTTTTTGGACTTGTGGGGGAAACCGGAGCACCCGGAAGAAACAAAACGCCAACACGGGGAGAACATGCAAACTCATATGATCATCAAAACATCAAAACACAAGCGATCGTGCTACCTACTGAGCCATCGTGTCGCACGATAATTGTAGTAGTAATAATAATAATAATAATAATAATAATAATAATAATGATTATTATTATTATTATTATAAATAAATAATAAAATTGTCATAATAATGTAGAATTTATCTGTTTTTACAATTTTTTTTGATCAAGTAAATGCAATGTGAGCAAAATTGGCCACTCTTAAACATTAAAAAATTTAACTGTTTTCAGACTTTTGACTGGTAGTGTGTATATATGTTTTTTATAACGAATTTTCATTCATAATCAGGTTTTATCATTGCCGTTTAATGCCATAATGAGATTTTTGATCGATTTTTAATAACGCCATAAAATCTTCATGGTCCTAAAAATAGGCTTGAATGTTTCTTTACATCTTTATGAGACTTTTTTTCCTATTTTGGTCTTCGGACTGAAACATGACCTGGATGTGTTTTCGTAAGATGCAGCCACGGATGCTTTATAGCACATAAAAAATTCCATTTGTCTGTTTGTTAGGAAAAGTTCACCGTCACTGAATCAAAACCCTTCGAGCTGAACATCTCTGCGGTCGCTTCTTCATGTCTGAACTATTTCAAGATTTAGAGCTTTACTACATAAATCATTGGCTGTTTATCAATTCCAAGAACACAGAGAACGGATTTGTGTTCTCATTGAGACCGGTCTTGCCAACTCGGGAGACAGTGAGAACAGAGAAAACGTCCTGTGAGAAATGAGATGCTGCGTTCTTCCTGATGGTCACATGACCCCCACACATCTTTAACCGAAAATTATTTAAACATTACAGCATCCATACAACGATTTGTTTTTCCCCTTTTCACAATATTTACTCTGCATAAAGGCTTATCAAATATACGCTGCACAACACAAATAAAACAGATTTTAAAGGGCACCTTTGATGAAAAATCTACTTTTTAAGCTGTTTGGACAGTCATATGTGTAGGTATAGTGTATAGACGGTCATTTTGGGCTGATATGAACACACCCAGTCCTTTTTTTTAAATTTAACAGCATAAAAACGGTGGACCAATTGGAGCGGTTTTGAGACCGACCGCAACTTGACGTAGGAGTGCGGTCCCCCCGCCCACCGAATTGATTGACAGCTGCGTATTAACATGTCTCCGTAGTAACGTGTATAATCAGATCAACAAGACAGGACGTGCGCAAAACAACCGGGAATAAAAGGTCAGTTCAGTTCGCGAAGGTCATCAAAATCATCATCGAATGTGATCAAGAGTGAGTTTCACAAGTTTAACAAGTGTTTAAAACAGTGCATGTTAATGAATTACAGCCATTTACTTCAGCTTTACTTCATCTCCACAGCCGTGTGTCAGCAAAAAATACGCTTCAATCTCTGTTTGTGGACATTAAATCAGGTTTATTGTTTACATTAACATAACAGACATCCATACAGCAGTGGATATTAATCTGTATCCTTTCACATTTGCTTGCCAAAGCAGTGCAAAGCTCAAACGCGCGTGCTGTCTGTGTGTGTGTGTGTGTGTGTGTGTGCGCGCGCACACGCGTACGTGCGTGAACGAACTCATGAAACAACGTGAAACAACATTCTCTGGTCTGAAGAGACTGAAATTGAACTCTTTGGAGTGAATGCCAGGCGTTACGTTTGGAGAAAACCAGACACCACTCATCACCAGGCTAATACCATCCCTGCAGTGAAGCATGGTGGTGGCAGCATCATGCTGTGGGGATGTTTTTCAGCAGCAGGAACTGAAAGACTTGTCAGGATAGAGGGAAAGATGAATGTGGCAATGTACAGACACATCCTGAATGAAGACCTGCTTCAGTGCTCTTGACCTCAGACTGGGGCGACGGTTCGTCTTCTAGCAGGACATTGACCCAAAGCACACTCCACACTGCTTTTAATTTCAATTAGTTCAATATCAATGGAGTGGCTTCACGACAACTCAGTGTATGTCCTTGAGTGGCCCAGCCAGAGCCCAGACCTAAATCCTATTGAACATCCCTGGAGACATCTGAAAATGGCTGTACACAATCGCTTCCTATCCAACCTGATAGAGCTTGAGAGGTACTGCAAAGAGGAATGGACAAAAATGACCAAAGACAGGTGTGCCAAGCTTGTGGCATCATATTCAAAAAGACTTAAGGTTGTAATTGCTGCCAAAGGTGCATCAACAAAGCGTTGAGCAAAGGCTGTGAATACTGATGTACATGTGATTCTTCGGGTTTTTTATTTTTTATAAATTTGCAACAATTTAAAAACTCTTCTTTCACATTGTCATTATGGGGGATTGTGTGTAGAATTTTGAAGTTTTGGAATAAGGCTGGAATAAGGCTGTGGAAAAAGTGAAGCACCATGAATACTTTCCGGATGCAATGTATCTCTGAACTAATAAATCTATATAAAATGCTGCGCTTCCCACCTCTAGTCGCAATGGCTTCTGGGACTTCCAGAGCGAATTCAGTGCTCAAGTCTGCATCGGTGCGTCCTCGATATCAAAAACACATCCGGGAACTTTCATGCTTCCTTCGTTCCTGCGGTCTTGTGTTTGGGCAGTTGATGATGACATTACATGAGAACATGGGGACGCAAGATCGCCGAAGAATGCATATTGAATGCACATTTTGTTGTCCTTCCTGTTTAACACTTGCTTTTTTTTTTTTTTTTTTTTAACTAAACCAGGTCAGATATTCTGCTGGGAACAGACGGTGATCCAACTGGAAGAAGAAGACCAATCTTTCTCCATTCAGTGGCCTATAATTCTGGACAACCTGAGTCCAGAAACCCAGCTCTACTCTCTATGCAGCGTCACAGGTTTGTACATTCGCTCATATCCTCCTTGTTTTTGAGGATTTGGTCCAAGCCAGATTTCTGGAGATTCAGCATGTTGGTCCGTTTAAAGCAAAAGCAGTGTTTGCTGGCTCAGGCTTTGTTCTTGACGCTTTGTTGGGGACCTTCTTGTGGTTTGTCATTTGCTTTTCCCTCTTTAAACAATTTTCCTCTCCCACTTGTTGAAGGAAAGTTGTCTTTCTGCCCAGTGTTGAGATATAAAAGTCTCATTTTGTTTTTAAAGTGCTCTGTTCTTTCTTGTGTTATATTATTGTAGCTCATGCAAAGTGATGCAATCGAAGACTGTTTGGTTTTGTTTTGTAAATGATCCCACTAAGGGGTCGTTTTCTTACCGGGAATAATTTCTGATTGCTATTTCGATTGCAGGATTAGTAATAATAGAAACTAAACAACAGGCTGTGTAGAAACAGATGAAGCTGTTAGAAAAGTGTGGGTAGTCATATACAGTTGAAGTCAGAATTATTACCCCCCCCCCCCCCCGAATTATTAACCCCTGTTTATTTTTTTTTCCTAATTTCTGTTTAATGGAGGGCAGATTTTCTCAACACATTTCTAATCATAATATTTCTAATAACTCATTTCTTTTATCTTTGCCATGATGACAGTAAATAATATTTGACCAGATATTTTTCAAAACACTTTTATACAGCTTAAAGTGACAATTCAAGGCTAAACTAGGTTAATTAAGGTAACTTGGCAGGTTAGGGTAATTAGGCAAGTTATTGTATAATGATGGTTTGTTCTGTATACTATTGAAAAAAATAGAGCTTAAAGGGGCTAATAATACTGACCTCAAATGGATTCTTAAAATTAAAACTGCTTTTATTCTAGCAGAAATAAAACAAATAACACTTTCTCCAGAATAAAAAATATTATCAGACATACTGTGAAAATTTCCTTGCTCTGTTAAACATCATTTGGGAAATATTTAAAAAAGGCAAGGCAAGTTTATATATATAGCACATTTCATACACAGTGGCAATTCAAAGTGCTTTACATAAACAGAAATAAAATTGAAGTATAAGAAAATAAAAACAAATAATAAAAAAACTGATAAAAAACAGATTAAAATGTGTTAAAACAGGTTATAAAAGAATTAAAAAGAAAAGAAAGACACAGTAGTGTGATCTGTCGAACGTAGCACAGTGCTCATTCAGTAAAGGCACAGCTAAACAGATGTGTTTTCAGTCTTGATTTGAATGTGCCTAATGTTGGAGCACATCTGATCATCTCTGGAAGCTGATTCCAGCAGTGGGGGGCGCTGATAGTAGCTGAAGGCAGATTCATCCTGCTTTGACTGAACTCTTGGAATTTCTAGTTTATATGATCCTAAAGATCTGAGTGATCTGTTGTGTTTGTATTCAGTGAGCATATCTGTAATGTATTGAGGTCCTAGGCCATTTAGTGAATTATAGACAAGTACTAATACTTTAAAATCTATTTTGAAGGTAACTGGGAGCCAGTGTAAAGACCAGAGGACAGGTGTGATGTGCTCTGATTTTCTGGTTTGGTTCAAAATCCTGGCAGCAGCAAACAGAAGAAAGAAAAAAAGACTCAAAGAGGGCTAATAATTCTGACTTCAACTGTATATAATAATATTAATAATAATAACATGGGAATTACAAGGAGCTGCGAGGTACTTGGGGAATCTTTTTGTTATTTTAATAACTTTAATAAATGAATAAATAAGTAAATAAATAGTATTCAGATGATTTAAATGATATATAATAGAAAATGTAGGCAGAATACTTTTATTTAAAATAATCATTCATTCCTTCATTTGTTCATTTTCCTTCATCTTAGTCCCTTATTTATCAGGGGTCGCCACAGCGGAATGAACCGAAAACTATTCCAGCATATGTTTTACACAGCGGATGCCCTTCCAGCTGCAACCCAGTACTGGGAAACACCCATACACGCTCACATTCACACTCATGCACTACAGCCGATTTTATTTACATGCAAACTCCTCACAGAAATGAGAAAGTAAGATCGTAAGCGAAAGTAAGATCGTGAATAAAAACAAACTTATACAACCTTCCTTTGGCTTAATCCTCACCATTCTAGATCTGTTTTAGATCTTGTCTCGACAAGAGACCAAAATACAGAAGCTTTATTTTTATGATTTGTGCTGTTGTCATTGTGTCAGATTGCACACCTAACATAGTAGGTTACCTAATATGGCAAATAATATATATACAGTTGAAGTCAGAATTATTAGCCCCCCTTTGGTTTTTGTTTTCTTTTTTAAATATTTACCAAATTATATTTAACAGAGCAAGGAAATTTTCACAGTGTGTCTGAAAATATGTTTTCTTTCTGGAAAAAGTCTTATTTGTTTTATTTCGGCTAGATTAAAAGCAGTTTTTAGTTTTTTTAAAAACCATTTTAAGGTCAAAACTATTAGCCCCTTTAAGCTAATTGTTTTTCAATATTCTACAGAACAAACCATCATTATACAATAACTTGCCTAATTACTCTAACCTGCATAGTTAACCTTATTAACTTAATAACTTATTAACTTAAATGCCTTTAAATGTCACTTTAAGCTGTATAAGTGTCTTGAAAAAAATCATGGCAAAGATAAAAGAAATCAGTTATTAGAGATGAGTTATTGAAACTACACTCTAAAAAAAAAGATGCTAAATAGCACCAAAACTGGTTCTTTGGTCGTAACGAGGGGGGAACCTTTTTTGGTGCTATACAGCACCTTAAAAAAATAGGTGCTATATAGTACTTTTGTCAAATGGTGCTATATAGCACCTATATTTTAAGGTGCTCATAATGTTACTTTACCCTTTCCGCAAATAAAACCGGCATAAGAGTTATGAGAATTAGCTATAAGAACAAGTGCTTACCAGTAGTATTGGTGCTATATAGCACTTTAAACACCCCAAAGAACCACTGAAAAACCTTTATGGTGCTTTAAATGTTCTTTACACAGTAAAAGTGCTATTTAGCACCCTGACCACCTTAAAGAACCACTGAAGAACCACTGAAGAACCTTTATGGTGCTTTAAAGGTTCTTTACACAGTAAAAGTGCTAAATAGCACCTCAAATATCGCAAAGAACCACTGAAGAACCTTTTTTTTAAAGAGTGTATAATGTTTAGAAATGTGACAAACAGAAATTGGAGAGAAAAATAAACGGGGGCTAATAATTCAGGGGGGCTAATAATTCTTACTTCAACTGTATATTAATTGCAAAATTGTACACAAATTTCGGAGAATTACCACCACAAAAAATCAGTTATTTTTATTGCAAAAAATAAAAAAATTCACAAAAAAGAAATCGTGAAAAACTAGGTGGTCTGTATATTTTATATATACTTGCAGAAATCAATGGTTCTCGAAGTTAATATTTTTCACAGATTTCACAAAAAAATACAAATTTGTGTATATTTTCACAGCAAAACAAACAAAAGCCATAAAATTTGCTGCAAAACTTGCAAAAACTCACCACTAAATGTTAAACAAAAAGAATAAAAACATGGTGACACAATGGCGCAGTAGGTAGTGCGGTCACCTCGCTGTTTCGAGCCTCGGCTGGGTCAGTTGGCATTTCTGTGTGGAGTTTGCATGTTCTCCCCGTGTTCGCGTGGGTTTCCTCCAGTTGCTCCGGTTTCCCCCACAAGTACAAAGACATGTGGTACAGGTGAATTGGGTAAGCTAAATTGTCCGTAGTGTATGAGTGTGAATGAGAATGTATGGATGTTTCCCAGAGATGGGTTGCGGCTGGAAGAGCATCTGCTGCTTAAAACAAATGCTGGATAAGTTGGCGGTTCATTCCGCTGTGGCGACCCCGGATTAATAAAGGGACTAAGCCGAAAAAATGAATAAAAACATTTTTTTTCACTAAATCCTGGAGGGACTGGTTGAGATTCAGCAACGAATGCTTCCTAATGCATTACAGATTCATACTCAACACTATTCAAGCTCAAAACCCCTCTGGACATGATACATGTATGTTCTGTTCTGTTCTATTATGTCATGCTCAGCTTTCGTTGCACACATTAGGTGTAGATCATCAGTTATAGAATACTAATGCGATATTTTAGACTTTGCATCTCTGTGGCTGTTTCACCCCGTAGATAAGACCAATCATCTGACTAGAAAGTGTAACAAGCACAAATTATCTTCTGCAGTGGTCAGCAAATTCAGCGTTTGGCTCGCTGCCGCTGGATTCTCCAGAGAGCAGAGGTTCACGCTGGGGTCTTATCGCTGCCTGATGTGTGTTATGTAACAGATGTGTGTTTGCGTGCTGCGCTTGTCTGCCTTTTACCATGCTAGTTATTAGAAAACATCCTACATTTAAAGTTCTCTAAACAGGCTGTTAGGTCATGTGTTGATGAGCAGTAATTAAATTATGTATAATATTTCATGACTCATTTCACAGTAGTAGGTCAAATTGGAAGAGTAAAAATAGCAGTAATGTGTTGATTTATCTGTTAAGGAGCAAAAATAACAGTAAGGGGCTCATTATTAAAAGCATAAACTGAAACCTGTAAACAAATGAGCTGTTATTACAGACTAAACTGTTACAAAGAGGTTTGTTATTGGCATTTATAGTTTCTTGAAGTACTTTTCAATTGCACTGATGGTTTTTTAGATGTCTTTTATCTCTTTTGTGCTGTTGGGAATGTTTTTTTTCTTCCATTTTGGGCTGATTTTGAGTCTTAATAAGGCCTCAACTTTCTCTGTGTTTCAGCAAATGAAAAGATTTTTGGTGACAAATCTTATTTAGACACATATTTTGGGAAAAGGTTTTCAAAAACTCAACAATACACTCTGGGAAAACTCACTACCCTTTCGTTGTGTTGGGGGCTGTTTTTGCCCCATTGACGTCCATTATAATGTGTTGTTTTTTGGATTGCAAAGCCATTACACCATATAATCATGCATTCTTGATGCTGGTTTTCCCTTTTGGGAAGAGTTACAATTTGTTATTTTTACTGTTGATCATCAGTTGCAGTGCAAAAAAGCTTAGTTTCTGACTTTTATATGGAGTTATATGGAGTATAGTGTGTGTGTGTGTGTGTGTGAGAGTGTGAGAGAGAGCTTTGTGCACTTATCTTGATATGTCTGAGAAAATCAAAATAAGCAACTCAGCTTTCAGAACATAGTAAACACAGTAATTGTATTTAGGAGGTTACGTCCTTTTAGATGTTAATATTAAACTAAGGGTATTTGACATATCATATAATAGTTTAGTATGTGTGTGTGAGAGCAATGGATGGAGAAAGAATAACTGAAAACTAAATATTACTGCAATTGATCATTAATTGCCCATACTTCCAGTGAACTCAAGTGAAAAATACTGTGCAGTGAAAGAAAAATATTTACAATAAATAAATGATAATTTACCTGTTGGGGAGGAGGTAGTTAGAGGTGCTTAAATCAAAGAGAAACATAACAAAACATTTATTTTAGTATGTTTAACACATTTGGTATAAGTGTAAGGTTCCCTGAAGACAAACAGGCTGTTAGGTCATGCGTTGATGAGCAGTAATTAAATTATGTATAATATTTCATGACTCATTTCACAGTAGTAGGTCATATTGGAAGGGTAAAAATAGCAGTAATGTGTT
>CAIGQQ010034268.1:888311-913467 GCA_903798035.1 Danio albolineatus
GGATAGTAGAACCATCTGACCAATCAGAGCAGAGAAGACCAATCAGACCAGATTAGAGACACCTGACCAATTGAAGGAGAGTAGAACCATCTGACTGACCAATCAAAGCAAAGTAGACCAATCAGAGCAGATTAAAGACATCTGACCAATTGAAGGACAGTATTTGGTTTAGAGAGATTGGATCCTTTTTCAGACACTCAGAGAAAGAAGAAGGATAGTAAAATCATTTGACCAATCAGAACAGAGAAGAGCCACTAACCAAGAGCCATAGAGATTAGATCCTTCTCTTTCAGACACTCAGAGCTGATACTGGAATGGAAATTAGGAGATGTCAAAAGTGTTTTTATTTGTTTGTTTGTTTGTTTTGATTGTGGATGAATGTGATGACGTCCAACCAAAAGTGAGTGAGGAATCTATAAAATAGCATAATGGGCCACTTTAGTGTGTAAGATGCGTTCATTACGTCTGCTGTAATCACAGCCCACCACAAAGCTAAACTGTTTTCACATTCCAGAGTAAGAGTAAAGCTGAAGCGGTGAATCACTGAGCCTTTGAGCCCTCAAACTGAATAAAAGACTCGATAAACAACAATAAATGCTGCGTGTGTGTCGTTTGTAGGAAAGGATTCCTCTGTTTGGTGTGCGGAGCAGTGATGGATGAACCCAGCACAAACATGCAGCTGGAGGTGTTTCTGAGCTGCTCTTCACTGAGCCACTGTACCGTCAAAATCAAGGTGAGATCATGGTAGAAATACACAAAAACATGCCCTGCTCATAGACAGTTGAGAATTATTAGTCCTTCTGTATATTATTTCTCCAAATTCTGTTTAATTGAAAGAGCAATTTTTTCAACACATTTCTAAACATAATAGATTTAATAACCTCATTTCTAATGATTTCTTTTGTCTTTGCCATGATGACAGCACATAATATTTGACTAGATATTTTTCAATATACTCGTATTCAGCTTACATTGACATTTAAAGGCATAACTAGGGTAATAAGACAAGTTTGAGTAATTAGGCAAGTCATTGTATAACGATCGAAAGGGGTTTAATATTATTGACCTTAAAATAGTTTTAAAAAAATCTTTCATTCCAGCCTAAATAAAATAAATAAGAGTTTCTCCACAAGAAATGCTCAATAATTCCTTACATTTATATAGCACTTTTCTAGACACTCAAAGCGCTTTACACAATAGGGGGATCTCCTCATCCACCACCAGCGTGCAGCATCCACCTGGATGATGTGACGGCAGCCATATTGCGCCAGACTGCACACAAGACAGCATCTGATTGGTGGAGAGGAGACAGAGTGATTAAGCCAATTATGATATAGGGAATGGTAAGGAGGTCATGATGGACAGAAGCCAATGGGCAGATCTGGCCAGGATGCCGGGGTTAAACCCCTACTATTTTTTTGAAGAACATCCTGGGATTTTTAACGACCACAGAGAGACGGGCCCATGGTTTAACGTCTCATCCGAAAGACGGCGCTCACAGTGCAGTATAGAGTCTCCGTCACTATACTGGGGCGTTAGGACCCACACAGACCGCAGGTTGAGCGCCCCCTGTTGGCCTCACTAACACCACTTCCGGCAGCAACTAAGCTTTCCCATGTGGTCTCCCATCCAGGTACTGACCAGGTGCAGCCCTGCTTAGCTTCAGTGGGCGATAATGCAGAGAGCTAGCTGCCGGCTCAGTGCTTAATTTGTGAATTATGAGATCCCGGAACAGATCGGGGTAACGGATCCAGCATGTTACCCGAGGATGGAGAGGTGTCGCGGACGAAAGTGAAGAGTGGGGCGGGGTGGTGTGGGTGTCGCGGATGAAAGTGAAGAGGGTTGTGGAGTCACGGAAAAAAGTGAAGGTGAACAGCGGACGGGTGAGGAGGACAGTTGAGGTGGGCGATCGGTAAAAAGAGGTTTTAGCTTCAACTTGCCTCAACACACCTGTAAAGATGTTTCTAGAAAGTCTAGTAAGAGCTTGATTAGCTAGTCCAGGTTAGTCTGATTGGGGTTGGAACTAAACTTTGTGGAACACCGGCCCTCCAGGACTGAGTTTGGACACCCCTGGACTAAGCCGAAAATAAATGAATGAATGAATGATAGACATTAAATACAAATGTAAATAAATATCCATTTGTTTGTACAGTTTTGTTTCTATCACACATTTATATTTATATTAAATATATATATTTTTTAATACACACACATATATATTATAAACCTTTATTTTGGTTGTGGGTAATCTTTGCTCAGCTCTATTTTAAATTACAAGTTGTTTTTGGAATACCACATACTAATATATGTTTCTATTTTTAAAGCACTGATGATTTATATAAATATAATTTTTAAAAAAATTGTGATTTATTTAGTGAGTCATTTCAAAGATAATAAATTATAAATTTTTATTTTGATTATATAATGTATTTTTAAGACAAACACTATTAAGCAGGTTAATTTTTTTTATTTATTTATATATATTAGTTAAACATTATGATGACAATGAGAATACGATATTTCTCATTCTGCAATAGTAATGGTGATTTCATTATTTTTATTTTGGATTTAATATGATTAATGTACTAGATTGCTTTAACCGAAAGGCATATCCATTGTTTGCTCATTTATTATTTTAAGGCAAATGAACAGCAAACACTAGTTGATAAATAAATATTATTTAAATATTTAAGTTTAAAAAATCCAGATAATAATTTCTCACCAGTTTCTCTTTTTCACATTCCGCATTAATAACAGACATTGGGTGTTTTTAAGATGATGTCTAATTAAAATAGCGATACATTTATTTCGGAGGGGTATTCGCCAGACCTCTTGTTGACAGGTTTTGTGAGAGTCGTCTAATTCTGCAGCGAAACATCTGCATCTACATCTCAAATTACTTTTCGATGATGTAAATAAAGTGAAGCTAGCATGATTTTATCACTCCTGCTGAAACCCAAATGCTCTTCATCTAGTGTTTTTATCTACATTTAGTTTTGTTTCCTGGACGTTTCAGCGGAAGTGGAGAGCCACACATTATGGAACAGATTTAACAAGATAAACCTCACAGACATGATCAGAAATGTGTTTCGAGCTCTGCTGAACTTGAATAGAGATGTGCTGAAATAGAGATCTGGTTAGGGTCGTAAGTTCTTAAACTGGAAGGTAAAGTCCACACTAGGGGCTTAGTTAATACTAGTGTGTAACTAAATTTGTTCTCACTTCAGTTGCACCACTATTCTTAAAGGTTCAAGACACCCTGGGGTACTTTCTTTGTGATTTTAACAGATTTGTGTATGTTAAGCACCGTTTAAGACACCGTTAGCACCTGCCAGCTTTAATTGTGGGGGAAAATGGATCACTTGGAGCTTTTGTCTGCTAATTTCATCTTCCAGGTTTAAAATATTTTTTTTGGGTGGATCAAAATCTATGACGTAGCTCGAATCTGCTAGTGGAGTGATGATGCGTCGGTTTCTCATTATTATTTATAAAGGTCTTTTCTTATCCTATGGGATTTTTTTTTTATAATTATTTTTTAGGGGTTTTCACCTTTATTGATAGGATAGTGTAGATTGACAGACAGGAAAGTGTGGGGAGCAGAGATAGGGGTATAATCGGCAAAGGATCATGAGCCGTGAATCGAACTCAGGTCGCCGCGAGCACCTTGGTGCTATGTGTCGGCGCACTAACCACTAGGCTATTGGGGCTGACAAGACCCTGCTTCTTAATTATTTATGAGAGCATGTCCCTTCCTAGAGCAGACCTGCCAAGCTGGGAGACCCAATGACTGGGTGAGACACAGGTCATATGTGTTTGTTTTCATGATCCACAGGGTTTGTTGCATGTTTTTCCCCACGATGCTGTCAGGGCCGATACAGCAAAGCTGTTGGTTTGCACCAGGCATTTTTGTCGGTAGAGCTGTACAAGAATTGTGCCGGACTTTGTCTTTTATCAGTTGAGTTCGTTACCATTCAGGCACACCACCTATATCCGTGCTGCTGTGTTCGCACATGTTTAAAATCCTCCAGATTACCGGCAGGGCTAATGGTTGAAATAGACAGGGCAAGAGACCTGCTGCACTGCTATTCACAGTGTCTGCATTCAGACCCGGGGATTGAGGAGGAGAGAAGTCCTCCTCATTTATACTGTTTATATAAACACGATTATCTTTATGATGATATAACAAACTGTGGATGTGTATATGACGTTACGAATAACAAATGTAGCAGGACATTAAGTTACTGTTTATTTTTTTCTATTTTAACTTTGTAAACTATACTATAAACTATCCTCACGGTTTGTGTCTCATTTTGTGAGGCAACTAACAACAGTTGTTCGCTCCCCTCTTTTTCCCCTGCACTGCCGACCACGCCCACTCCTCCATCTGCTCGCAGAGCTCCACGCCCATCTCGTGGAGAAACATTTCTGAGGTAGACTTGAACTGAAAGAGGGGGGTTTCATGGCCCTTTAAGGGAAAACAGTAGTTAGAAGGTCGTAAACTCTCCGTAGTCGCATTAAATGATGTAATATTCAATACAAAGCATTTCAATCGTTAAACTGCTTTAAAATTCTGCAACTAATGCATCTATATACAACTGTCCTATGAAAATGAAATTATAAATCACATTTTTATAGCACATTAAATGACAGTCAGTCACTAATAACAGACAACGCACACATCTGCCTCACGAGCCATGAATGCACGTGAAATACACATGAAGTTATCGAATATGAATGTTTTTAATATCCTACATATGAAAGAGAAAAGAGCAGGGAGATGAGACTGAAAAGAGCAGTCATGAAGAAATTCTCATTTAAATTGATGGATACAATTAACACAAAACACACTTTGAAAGAAAATTAAACTCTTCTTTCATGAACCAAAAAAAGTGAGATTTGGGAGGAAATAAAGTGAGTAGAGGGAGATCATTCTTCATTATTATTGAGTTCCTCAATGTAAACTAATCTCACCGTCATTTCTTTTCTACCGCTATACATGGGGAATTTCGCCGTAAGTATTTAGTTGGAACGTAGCGTTACTTTTAAAGGTGCAGTATGTAAGTTTGACACTCAGTGGTTGAACCAGGTATTGCACTCCTGAATCAAAACAAACGCAAGCCCAGATTGAGGACAGGAGCGAGTGAATTAAACGAATTGATTTGATATATTAGAAACGGCTTCTATTTCTCACAGCTGAACAACAGAAAACTGACAATGATCCCCTCAGGTACACCTCATGTGCTTTATTGTATTAAATGCTAATAATGTGAGTTTGAATGCCATTTTACATGACATGTATTGCCATTTACTGAAAGCAGCAGCAGATAATTCACCTCAGATCTTGAAAATAAAATAAACCTTTTGAAATTGATCTGATTGATGATGAGTGATTCAGCATGTACATTTAATAATGTTAAATATATATGTATTATTTAGATGATAAACCTTACCATTTTGTGAGTGAGTGCATATTCTGTGCTTCTGAATGGCTGTATTTAAATTTCCGTTGTGTTTCGTCTGGTGCAAACAGCCAAATTAGTTATCATTGTGAATCTCGTCATGAAGCGTGTTGTTGGGACACGCGGTTACATGTAACCTGCTCACCTAATGTTTACATTCATAATATTTATTTCATTTGCTAATTAATAACCTCATGTGCAATTGTTCTGGGTCTCATTTCGGAGTCTGCTACTCTCCACCGAAAGTCGCATTTCGGTCACGGATGCATGCTTTCAGAGCCTGAAATTTAGGTTACTCACTGCTCGTGCACCTGGACCACTGAGTGACCCAAATCAACCTTAATTATTCCCTCCACTTTTTTCAAGAAGCATTCATTCTTGATTAAAGTCAGATTTTTAAAAATATTTACTGTTCAAAAGTAAAAATTATTAACAATATTTAGTCTTATATAGTCAAATATTTCCCAAATGAAGTTTAACAGATTTAGGAATTTTTCACAGTATTTCCTATAATATTTTTTCTTCTTTTCCCGGAGATGGGTTGCAGCTGGAAGGGCATCCGCTCCGTAAAACATATGCTGGATAAATTGGCGGTTCGTTCCGCTGCGGCCACCCCAGGTTAATAAAGGTACTAAGCCGAAAAGAAAAATAATGAATAAAGTTTTTCTTCTGGAGAAAGTCTTATTTGTTTTATTTTGGCAAGAATAAGTTCGTTTTTAAATTTTAAAAAAACATTTTAAGGTCAATATTATTAGCCCCCTTAAGCAATATTGTTTTCCATTGTCTACAGAACAAGCCAGCGTTATACAATGATTTGCCTAATTACCCTAATTAACATAGTTAAGCCTTTAAATGTCACTTTAAGCTGAATACTATCTTGATAAATATCAAGTAAAATATTATTTACTGTCATCATGGCAAAGATAAAAGAAATCAGCTATTAGAAAGGAGTTATTAAAGCAATTGTGTTTAGAAATGTGTTAAACAGAAATTGGAGAAAACATATACAGGGCTGCTAATAATTCAGACTTAAACTGTACTTAATTCTAAGCCGTTATTGTCATGCGTTTAGCAAATGCAACTATTACAATGTCAAATAAGTGGTGTGTTTAAATAAATGAGGCCTTTATTTTGTCAAGTGCAAGTTGCTCTAAATGCTTGATTTGACGAGGTCAGACGCAGTTGATTTCCTGAAAATGTGAATGTTTTAATACAGTTTTTTCAGTTCTGCCACATTGTATGAATGTAATGATATTAATGCATTGATGTGCATGTGTTTCAGTTGCAGCAAAAAACCATCAAGTCTCTCTTGAGCTCAACAAGAATTTCTGAAGTAAGAAAGTCTTTGTTTTTTTACATATCTACCTATTATTTCTTGCTATTAATAAACTACTAGCTGTGATTTTTGCCCCAGTAAACTCCTAATTTGCTGTTTATTATAGTTATTAAGGTTAAGGGATGTAGAATAAGATCATGCCAATTAACAAACTTATTTCAAAGCAAAAACAAGATTATTTTGCTTAGTCCAGGGGTGTCCAAACTTAGTCCTGGAGGGCCGGTGTCCTGTTTAGTTCCAACCCCAATCAGACACACCTGGACTAGCTAATCAAGCTCTTACTAGGCTTTCTAGAAACATCCATGCAGGTATGTTGAGGCAAGTCAGAGCTAAAATCTGCAGGACACCGGCCCTCCAGGACTGAGTTTGGACACCCCTGGCTTAAGCATTGTCAAATTACTTTTCACTATACAAAAAAAACTAGAAATCAGCTAATTTTCACTTATTATTTCTGAAACTTGTAGTTTTGTATGTTATATTGTGTATAATTTCTATATATTTACATGTTTTTTCTTATTTTTCTGAAAATAAGGCTATATTTTTTAATCAAATTAACTTTTCTAGTCATCTCAACTTGCATCAATCAAACTGACTATTAATAATTACTTTGTATAACTTAAAAATGTATTGAATCCTGATTAACTTAAAGTTTAAAGTTAAATCAACATAAAAAAAAATAATAATTCTTGACTTTTTGTCATTACATTTTTTACCAACACGGGCTTATTCTGAAAGCGTAGTCCTATGTATGTTTCTGGAGATCGCACATTATGTAGTCGGAGGTACATACTGTATGGCTGCGTTTCATTTCTTAAACGAACGCTAAGGGGAACGCTCCTTTTCGCGCTTACCACCTGACCGCTTAACTCCGTGTGGACGACATTCCCGCTACAATCGGTTTGTCACGTTGGCTCGCCATGTACATCGGCGGACTTGAGACGCAGAGAGGAGCGGTTCCAGAAAGCAGGTAAGATAAAAACAGAAGCCAAAAAATAAAATAAACTAGTAAATAACAGGGTGAGAATGTGGTCAAATCTGAAAACGTGGTAAAAATGAGATGAATGCTTTTCTTTTTTTCTAGATTGCTTTTTGAAAATTGTTGGTTCGGTTCAGGGAAGTGTTTGTCAATTGATAGAATTTTGTTTGGGTTAAGGGAAGGAAGGAGGGTGGGCCAGTCGATTGGTCGGTCAATCAGTCAGTCAGTCAAATAGTCTGACAGCGGCTTCTGGTGGGATTACGCGAGAACAGCAGGCGTGAACGGCACTCGCAAGAGACATTTTAGATCTCAAAAAGCATACACAGCAGCCTCTCATGGAGTCGCGAAAACAAAAAGTGCAAAAAAAAGTACCTCCAGGGACGTATTTCACAGCCTCCAGAAACGTACAAGGGACTATGTTTTCAGAATGAGCCTGGGTTGATTTTTACAGTCTAGATATTTGGACTAAAAACAAGACAAAATCATAAGAAAAGCATTTTTCCCACTAATAATAAACCACTAGCTATGACTTTTGCCTCAATAAACTACTCATTTTCTGATAATAGTTATTAAAGTAGCTGGGTAAAGGGAATAGAGTAAGATCATGCTTTATGTTTACTTTTTTACACTGCAAAAATGCTTTTCTTAAAGTTTTTTTTTGTCCTAATATCTAAAAAGTCTTAAATAAAGAAGCTTTTTCTAGACAAGCAAACAATATTGTCTTGTTTTCAGAAATAATATGTTAAAACTAAGTGAGTTTTCTTTAAAAAAAACTTTAATGGCTTATTTAAAGCCATAAAATAAGCTCATTTCAAAGTGAAAATGATTAGTTTGCTTAACCCATTGTCAGATTACTTTTCACTTTACCAAAAATGATCTAATTTTAACTTATTATTTCTGAAACCTAGGATTTCTGTTACATATAAATAGTTTCTATATATTTATATATTTTTGTCTGAATATCTGAGTCAATTTGACTTTTTCTGAAAATAAGGTTGTTATTTTTTGAATCAAGGCCATATTAGTTGAATCATTCATTCATTCATTTTCTTTTTCGGCTTAGTCCCTTTATTAATCCGGGGTCGCCACAGCGGAATGAACCGCCAACTTATCCAGCATTTGTTTTACGCAGCGGATGCCCTTCCAGTCACAACCCATCTCTGGGAAACACATCCATACATTCTTATTCACACACATACACTACGGACAATTTAGCCTACCCAATTCACCTGTACCGCATGTCTTTGAACTGTGGGGGAAACCAGAGCACCCGGAGGAAACCCACGCAACCACGGGGAGAACATGCAAACTCCACACAGAAATGCCAACTGTCCCAGCCGGGGATCGAACCAGCGACCTTCTTGCTGTGAGGCGAACGTGCTACCCACTAGGCCACCGTGGCGTCTTAGTTGAATCAAATGAACTTAAATCAATCAAACTGATTATTATTATTAACTTTGTATAACCTGAATGTATTTGAAACCTGATTGCCTAATTAAAATGAGTTAAATCAACATAAAAAAATATTACTTGACATTTTGTCTTTCATTTTTTTATTTACAGTGTTAATATTTGGACTAAAACTAGACAAAAAAGTACGAAAAGCATTTATTGTCGTCTAAGTACTAATAAACAGCCAATATCTTAATACTAGGCAGGTAAAAAGTCACTGGTTAATAGTAATAATTGACATTTAACTAAAATGTTACCACAATTTCTGTTTGAAACTGAAAGTAAAGTGTGTGTCTGTATATGTCTGTGTGTGCATGTGTGTGTGTGTGATCTGTTTACTTAACAGGGCTACAATGTGGAGCATGTTCTTGGCTCAGAGATCGGTCCTCTCAGCGCCTTCGTCCACATTGTGAACAGGAGTCAGACTGTTTGGATCGGTTTAGAGGAGTTATCCTTTGACTAGCACACTTATCTGCTGTTATTACTGCTGCTTCTAAAGAAGAATCAGTCAACACTAGTCATGCATTATTTCTGTGGGAATGTATGTGACCCAAAAAAAACAAAACACTTTCACTCAAACTTCCTCTTGGATGTTTATTCTGAATCATATTGATCTGGAACATGTTGGAATTAATTATTATTAAGATGTTTGTGTGGTATATCCAACTGATAATAGATATTTTGTGTTGTCGCTGAGGCAAAAAGTAGTTTCTAACCACATTATGGTGGTGTTTATGTTAAAGTGTACACAATTAAAACTCATCTGCTCTTCATGATAGCTCATATTTACTATGAATAAATGTTTTTGCCACCAAATTTTATTTTTATTTTTTAATTTAAGCTTAACCATCATCGTTTTCACTAACATTACCATAGATTATATTTGTTCTAATAGTTTTTAATGTAGTTTTATTCCTAAAATGTTTATTGTTGACAATAATTACTCCACGGTAAAAATAAATAAATAAATAAATAACGCATTTTGGTATCCATATCAAATTAATTTTCTATAAATAGAAAGCATATTAGAAGTATAAAAATCATCTGTTTTAATGGTTGAAATAACATCTATACATGTAAATGTCAAATTATAGATGAAATTATATTCAATCATCATTTAGCAACAGAAATATTTATGTAAACACTGAATTAACTTATTTATTCTGTCATGTCAGCACAGATTTGAAGTACTTACTGACAACTGAGTAAATAGTGATAAATTTAAAGTGACAGTTAATGAGTATTTTGTAGCTGCATTGTTGTTAAATAATCTGATATATAAAGTCTTTAATGCCTTAGTAGATTCACTGTAAAAAGTGCAGGATTCCACACAATGTTGTCCCAACACAAATCGATTAAGTTAAATGAACCCTTTTAGCGAATTTATGCAGATTAAACATAACAAAATTAAGTTGCCCCAATGAAATATCAAGAATTGTTTGGTTTTAGCTCATTTTAAATAAGTAGGTTGAACAGGAAAATAAATAAATAAATATATATATATATATATATATATATATTTGAGTGTAGGATATCTAATAAGATTTGTCTTTATTTATTTATTTATTTATTTATTTAAATCAAATAGTGTTACTCCAAATGGCATTTTAATAGGAGGTTTCTGTGGAAAATATAGATTTTCATTGCTTGAAGCTATGGATAAAACATCCTTTTTTGACAGTGAATGAAACAGTTCTTTGTACACTCAAAATAATGATCACTGCTGCTTGTTCAAACTACTTATTTAAAATGAGCTGAAACAACACAATTCTTGTCATTTCTTTGGCCAATTTATTTGTTTTATGTTAACTCCACTTAAATTTGTAAACCATTAAGTTAACTTTAACGTTTTGTGTTGGGACAACATGAAGAAATTGTGATGGTCCAACTACCTGGTTAGGGGATTTGTAGATCCCAGCATGCTTTGTGTGGGATTGAATTAAGAGAGGGAAACGTTGACAATAAAAGTCATCTTAGGAGTTTAAGGTTAATGGAAAGACTTGTTAGAGTTTAATCTTTACTTTAGTTTGAAGATTTAGAAGATTTTCATGTAATGCTTTGAGTTTTGAGATTACCACCATGCAGAAGACCCCAATGCTTTGGGGTGTTGGCAGCTTAATTAGCTAAAATGCAGATTGTTGCTTTGCTCATTGAGCAATAACTGCCCTAAAATTTGTTCGGAGATCACTCTCAATTAACTGAGTATGTAACACATGAAATGTGCTTAAAATGGCTTTTATTTTATTTAGGATAACATCGAATAAAACTAAGAGACTTTGAAATGTACAACACATAATAAGCATGCATGATATTATCAGACCTTTGAGTTTAAGTTTAATAAAATACAAATGTATTTAAACTTAATTGATAAAATCATGTTAGACCAACTCACCTGCATTTAATTATGTAAACAAATTAATATTGCAAATTTATTGGATGGAAATCCTGCCCTCAATTCAGAGTTGATCCAATGAGTTATTTTTGAGTGTAAATACATTTAGTATGCTACTTTAAATATGAATATTTTTCATTTATCAATAACAAGCTGAAATATTGCAGTCCAGTTCGTCAACTTTCATCTTTGTGGAAGCTTTCGCTCTTGTTTACCAACCTGACTATCAAACACAGCAGCTGTTGTGACACAGAACGCTAAAGTATCTCTCTGTAATGTTTACCTCAAACCTCTTTTGTTACCCCTCAATCCAAAACCCGCTATTTTTAACACTCGTGTGACTGAAAATATTCGCCTTTTCGAGCTGACTGACAGCTACACCTTTGAACAGACCACGCCCCCTCAGACCCGCCCCCCTACACACATGCGCGTTCACGTGTATGTTTTTCTCAAATTCACATCGTTTTATTTATACATCTGTACACACTGTACAATTTCAAACATGCTCTGGCATTAATACGAAGTTTCTGGGAATTATAAAACAAGTACCGTAAAAACATATATGAAGTTTTTTTTCTGTAATAATTTAGAATACAAAAGAAACATTCACAAAAAGTCCATCATCGTCGTCGTCTAACGTGTAACTTTATGCGCGTCTGCTACAAGAAGAACAAGTTCACTGAGGTATGTTTTTGGCAGGGTTTTGTTTTTCGCACTATGTTTGCGCGTGCGTGCGTCACCGACTGTCAACAGCCGCGCGCGCCGCCGTCCCAAACGAGGCATCGGGCATCTGTTTGAAGAAGTTTCTAAGGCTGCTCAGCTCTCTCGTCAGCTGGTCGATGGTTTTGTGCAGACGCTCGTTCTCTGCGCCCAGCTCGATCATCTTTTGCTGCATGTCCAAGTTGCGCTGTTTCGCCTTGTCTCTGCTTTTACGCACGGCGATGTTGTTCCTCTCGCGCCGCTGCCGGTACTCCGGACTGTACCTGTCCACGTTCTTTTTGCCCTTCTCCTTGCCCGGCCTCCTGTGGGCCACGGGCTCGGGCTCAGGTGTGGTGGGGGGCGTCGGCTGTCCCGTGTGCATGAGGCTGACGGAGGTCTGCGCGCACGCCTCGATCTGCGACGGTAAAGACGAGGAGAGCTCGCTGTCGCTCCAGTCCGCCTCCCTCTTAATCGGTGCGCAAAACGAGCTCTTTCCGAAACCCTCCTGGTGCCTCTCCGCGCTCTTGTTTGCAAACGCGTTGGCCATGTAAAAGTCAGGCTTTTCTTGCTTCACAGTGTTGTTGAACAGGTCTGCGAAGAGCTCGTCGTTGCAGATCTCCAACGGGACCGTGGAGATGGACTCAATGTAGGCGCTGAAGTCGATGGCGCTCTCATCGTCGTAGATAGCAGGAGCATTGCTAAGCTCCATCATGTTCCCAGTGCTGCTGTTGTGGTTGTCCTCTCCTGGTTTTGCATCTCCTGGCATCACCTTATTATCATAAAAGTTGGCAGGCTCCATGGCCCAGCTCATGTTGCATGGTGGCGTTACGCACTGCGAGTCCAGGTTGTATATGTCAGACATGGACGCAGCAGAAGTCACCATCATATACTGATAAAATTCCCTTGTGAATCCCTTTGGCAGTCCAAGGAAAGTGTTTTGTTTTCGTGCGATCACGCGCTGGTTTTCGCGCAGCCCGCGCGTATCTCCAAAACTTCTGCCTCTGGAACAGGTGTTAAAAGTTTCTCGCTGCTCTATCGAGATCTCCGCCGTCCGCGCGCATTTGTACGAGCGCTCGGTTTGCGTCAGCGCTTCTCCTCCCCCTCGCAGAAGCCAGTGAATGTCCAGTGTCAGTCACATGTTCCTCCCGGGCTACTATTTGAGGAGAGTCGGGTGTGCATGTACGCCTACTAGAACACAGAGCAGCAGCTCGGAGAACAGCCTGTCAGAACTGCGTGTTGTAGGACACGAGGACATGTCTGAATGCGCCTGTCTGTCCGTGTGTGTGTTTGGATCAGCCTGTGACACTCTCAGAGAATTACACACATACATAGCCTACATATACATATATTGATCGGTAGTGTGTGTGTGTGTGTGTGTGTATGTATATATATATATATATATATATATATATAACCGATCAAAAGTTTAGGGTCAGTTTTTTATGTTTTTTATTCTATTCATCAAGGTGGCATTTATTAAATGTAAAAATGTTAATGTTTAATTTCTTTTTTTTTTTTTGCATTATTGCTTTTATTACTATTACCATTAATACACAGCAAATTTGCCAGTGTACATTTTACACCAGGCATTGAATTTAACACTTTTCCTGGTGTCTATATGAGTCCCACTAACCAAGTGTCCAGGTTACACTTTCAAAAGTGTTGAATATATATACATCTCTGAAGTGTAAAATATAAACACTTTTGAAAGTGTAACCTGAACACTTGGCTGGTGGGACTCATATAGACACCAGAAACGTGTTAAATTCAACACCTGTGGTGTGAAATGTACACTGGCAAATTTGCTGTGTGCCTTTTCAAATTCACAAGTCAGCAAAAAAGACTGACTCAAATACAATTATATCAGTAATTTTACTAAACACAGGAATGTCATCTTTCAAACACCGATGAGGAGTTTGGAAAGGCAAAACCAGAAATGCACACTGTTAAACAGCACAATTTACCCCCACATCAGTGTTTAAAAACAGTAAATGTACACTTGGATTTTAACACTATAACACTACAGGGACTTGCACCAGAAATTCAACACCTGACAATATGCTGTGTAATAATATAATAATAATAATAATAATAATAATTAATATTAGAGTGATTTCTCAAGGATCATGTGACTGAAGACTGGAGTAATGAAGCTGAAAATTCATATTTAATTAAACTCTAATCTTTAATTAAATAAATAAATTATAAACTACTCTTGAGCAGTAATAGTGCAATAATATTTCACATTTTTAACTGTATTTTTGATTAAATAAATGCAACCTTGGTGAGCAGGAGAAGCTTTTTAAAAAAAAACATTTAAAATCTTAATGACACTAAACTTTTGACTGGTAGTGTGTAAATTAATAAATAAATAATTAAAAAAATAATTAAATATAATGGGACATGTTTGAATGCTTATATAAATTAGAAACATGTATTTGAAAGTAAATAAATTTATGCACCGCTATCAAAGTAAATAAATACAACTTTCAGTATTAGGAAGTTTATATAATGATGTAATAATAATAATACGTTTATTATTAATATTAATGCTACTGTTGTTGACGTTAATAATAATTTTTTCCATTATTTTAATAAGCAAGAAATGGTTGTTTTTGTTATTATTATTATTTATGTTGTAGGACATAGCCTAATGACATGATTGAACGCTTGCTTGTGCTGAAAAGCATTTATAAGTGAAAGAATGTATTTGTATTAGGTTTTATTATACTGTTATCACAATTATCATTGAGTTCTTGTTTGTATGCCTATTGATGACCAGTGACTGAATTAATAAATAAACAAATTAAGATTATTATTAGTATTATCATCGTCATAATTAGTTTATATTGTGGGACGAACTGACCACAAAACGATACAAAACATTCGTTCATTTTCTTGTCGGCTGAGTTCCTTCATTAATCTGGGCTCGCCACACCGGAATGAACCGCCAACTTATCCAGCATGTGTTTTTACGCAGCGGATGCCCTTCCAGCTGCAACTATACAAAACAAATCAGTCAAATAAATACTCAAAGCAGAAATGTGCAGTTGTAATTTTTTTTTATTTGACACAGAATTAGAAAAATCCACTTATATAAGCTTTTTAAAACTAAAGGTTTCGTATTTCTATCTTTCACTTCTGTTCATAAAATTGTCACCCACTGAGATCTACGGGAGACACAGATGATGTACTTCATGCAGGCGCTTCATCTTGTCAACCAGACGGACATCTTGTGGACACCAGAGGAATAACCACTATTTATACTGTGTTGATGTTCTTTCCCGCGAAAATGTCGGGCGAGACCAAACAGTAGATAGGGTTTCTTTACGTCACTCATCCTGTAACGTCCAGAATGCTTATAGGAATGTGTAAAAATTAGTTTACTTCATTAATAAACATTTTTAAATGCACAATTGTGGTTAACCTAAGAAAATAACAGCGTTTATGTGAATTTACGCCCACGCATATCACAAGTTTCCCCCTCTCGACTCACAGTGAGGAGCGTGCTTATGGTTGGTCAAAATTTCCCCGCGAAATTTACGTCACAGTCAGTTTCGCGCCACCGTTCACAGAAGAAGGGAAGCAGTGCCGCGGTAAGTGCTGTGTTTTGTATATAAACGTATTGTTTTAAAGCAAACATAATTTCTGTGGCGGAGAATCTTTCTTAAATGTATGTAAGCACAGTGCGTCATGGTTTACAATAATGGTTGTTATAAATATAATATATATTGTGGTATACATAGACTTGAGTTCTGTCATTGTTATGGCTGAAGCCACATGCTGCTCTTTCACTGCTCCAGCATACATGCAGACATACAAAGAAGTTACTCTTTATACTTCTCTAATAAAACTCAAGTCCTTTCCCAGAAATACTTGCATATAATCAACATTACTCAGGACTACATGTTGAAGTATTTACAGGCTATGGTCTGTGGTCAGCCATTTTATGTAGTGTTCAGTAAGTTAGACTTATTTTCTCGTCTCTTCTGAATATTAGTGTTAATTTTGTTGCCATGTTGTGTTCAGTTTGACGTTTAGTGTTTTGATGCATTATTTCCGAGTATACAGTATGGCGTTTAAATGATTTTTTTTTCAAGGTAATCATTAACATTTTACCTGACCTTACTGTTATGGCGAAAAATAATGCTGATATTTACTAATTGACAAGTACAGTTATATGTCGATCTATTAGTATTATTATCATATCATATAAATCATATTATTGAATATCATGTATAGTGCATGCTGCAGGAGAAATGAAAGCCATGAATCTAGAGTTGTTTGAGATTTGAAGTGCATATCTAATGATATATATATATATATAAGTAGATTTTATTTTTTTTGAAAAATTTGTTCACTTTTAGTGTTTAATATTTCTGCTAGATGAAGTTTAGTTTCCCCGTTCGTTTCCAAATGCCTTGTGAGCTTTTTCTGGACCCTTTAACTTTATGTAAAAGGTGCAATTGAGGTCAGAATTATTCATTTTGCCCCCTGTATATTTTTCCCTAATTCCTGTATATTGAACACATTTCTAAACGCAACAGTTTTAAAAACTAATTTCTAATAGCTGACTTCTATATTTGCCATAATGATAGTGCATAAAATTTAACTACAAATTTTCAGGAAATTAGTGATCAGCTAAAAGTGATATTTAAGGGCTTAATTGGGTTAATTAAGGTAAATATGCAAGTTATTGTACAACAGTGGTTTGTTCTGTAGACAAGTGGTTCCCAAAGTGGGTGTCGGGACCCTCTGGGGGGTTGCAAGACAATGAGAGCGGGTCACTTGGTGATTTCCAAGTAAAATTTTATTAAACTATTAGAATTATCATATTTTAACCATAACCCACAGAAGATAAAAAAAAAAGTTGTTGTTAATAGTAAAAAAATAGCGTCCTTTTCGTAGGATTGGTGAGTTTACTTTAGATTAACAACACTGCAATAGCATCAGATTAAACTGTTGCACTTTTTTTTGTGTTGTCAACATGTTTGTGTTTATACTGCGCTATTGTTGTGTGCACAACGTTTGTATATTTATTACAACCTCTGAGGAATTTAAGGGGTTGCAAGTCACTGGTAAGGTTATTTTTAGGGTCGTGGGCTAAAAAGTTTGGGACACCCTTCTGTAGACAATAGGGTATATGTCGAACGTCACGTGACCAAACCTGATCCCTGGGTAGAACACTTCTGTTTATTGCCATTTCATATGCACCATCGGTTTGTTATTGAAAGTAGTAAGTAGTGCACATATATGATACTTGACTTTGGTAGTTCCTGGAGGCTTCTTGTATAAAACAATGCCATATTAGCGGAGAGTGAAAAACGGGAGGTGTTCTACTCAGGTTGACTGGAACACGAAAGTTGCGCATATACCCTATTATAAAACATATAAAAAACTACTTACTACTTTCAATAATAAACCGATGGCGCATATGAAATGGCGATGAGCAGAAGTGTTCTACCCAGGGATCTGGTTTGGTCACATGACTTTCGACATATACCCCTTTGGAAAAAAATTTTGCTTGAGGGGGCTTAAAATGTTTTTTAAAAATGTAAAAACTGCTTTATTCTAGGCGAAATAAAACAAATATTCTCCAGAAGAAAAAATACTTTAGGAAATACTGTGAAAAACAATCTGTTAAACATCATTCAGGAAATAGTTGAAAACGATCAAATAAATGATAATTCAGTGGTTCCACTTCACTCATGTCTGCCGTTTTCTCTTTCAGTTTTGAGTCAAGATGTCTTCACCATCATCCCAGAGCCGTAAGAGAGACCCTCCGACCCGTGAGTCTCATTGTCTGTCCGTCCGTCTCTGCACAGATGTTTTCTGCTCCGGCTTGTGATTGATGGTTTGTGTGTGTGTGTGTGTGTGTTCACAGCGGCGAGTGAGGATCCTCTGTCTCCTCCATCCCAGCGCTCCAGAGCTCATGATACGTCCACCGAGCTGCAGCCCATGCCCACTTCTCCGGCTCAGGATGCCTCGCTGTTTTCCAGCCCCATGGCCCCGCGCTCCGGTACTGCTGATAAATAGTGTTTCGTTTTTATGACAGCTCTGCCAGCGAGATTTGGTTGCTTCAAACGAGAAGCAAATGAGCAGAATCTTGAAGTGGGCAGAGCATGTGAGATAGTAAAGAGCATTTGATTGGTCAATATTTGATGAGAAATTTAAATATGAGGTGACATAACAAATATTGTTAATCCGTAAGTGACAAACTGCAATCTTTACATTTTTCATTCATTCATTTTCTTTTTGGCTCAGTCCTTTTATTTATATGGGGTCGCCACAGCGGAATGAACCACCAACTTATCTAGCCTATGTTTTACGCAGCGGATGCCCTTCCAGCTGCAACCCATCTCTGGGAAACATCCAGACACACTCATTCACACTCTACACACATTCACACTCTTGTCACTATGGACAATTTAGCTTACCCAATTCCCCTATACCACATGTCTTTGGACTTGTTGGGGAAACCGGAGCACCCGCAACCACGGGGAGAACATGCAAACTCCACACAGAATAGCCAACTGACCCAGCCGAGGCTCAAACCAGTAACCTTCTTGCTGTGAGGCGAACGTGCTACCCACTACGCCACTGTGGCACCTCTTTACATTTTTATATTGTTTTAATGTTTTCTATAATGCGAATTCTGTCACTGTTTTGGAGCGCTCTAGCTTATAGAAATCCTGAAAACTAACAATATTGATGCTAACATCTATAAAAACTTTATTTTAATATTACGAGACCTTTAAAGCTTAGTAATCGGCTTTGTGACATCTCCTTTGACTTGTGCAAAGTCTTGGTTCAGTAATGTTCTTAGATTCAATAGATTCAATTCATTTATTTCCTCAAAATTCTACACAAAATCCCCCATAATGACAACGTGAGAAGATTTTTTTAAAGTTCTTGCAAAATTTATTAAAAATAAAAAACCTGAAAAATCATCCAGTTTATTCAGTCTCCTGCTCTTACACTGTTTAGGTGCGCTTTATTATGATTAGTTCAAATACCATACCATCGGGAAAATCATGCTGTAAGGCGTTTTAGAAATCGTGCATGTCGGAATCGAGATTTCAATACAATTTCAATTAATCGCACAACCCTAGCAAAATCCATTGTGTTTCAAATAGTTAAAGTTCAGCTCAGTTTAGTATAAACGTCACTGTTTAAGTTCAGTTAAGCTCACATCAGTGTAATGCAAAGTCACTGCTCAAGGCTCATTTGACTGATTAATTTTTATTTGTTTATTTTTTATGATGGTACCTTGGAAATGTCCAGACTGGCTATTAAAAATCTACAGTACCAGTGGTTATAGACTATTTACTTGTGAATATTCTAGAATCAGAATCATGTGCTGCGTCCCAATCCGCATGTTCTCCATCCTGAATAGTATGTGAAAATAGGAATAGTATGTCCCAAATTGTAGTATGTTGAAAAGAGTTTGCCAAAAGTTCCCGGGTGGTTTACCATTTCTGGTCCAAATTTGAAGTGTAGAAGCGTCCATACTCTAGCCGCTCATATTGGCCACAGTTCATTGCGCGTTAGACGTGAATTCGATTAGAACTACAAAACCGGATGAAAAGTGTAAGCAAAATACAAACATGAGGGACACGCGAGACCAACCGTCAAGTAGAGAGACTTCGGTAAAGATGTTTGTATGACTGTTAGTTAATATCTAGCCCACTGGAGAATATTTAAATGGCGTCTGTGCTATATGTCTCTGTAATTCTGTTGCACTGTGGAAGCTCTGTCACGAAAACAAATTCCTCGTATGTGTGAACATACCTGGCAATAAAGCTCTTTCTGATTCTGATTTCATCTGCAACAACAATACTGAACTTTGTATTGTACTGTACATACTTTGTACATGCTGTAAAGACCTGTTTGGACATTAACATCTAAATGCAGAATTATTCAAACACCTGAGGAGATTTCTCTGCATGACTGACTCGTGAATGGGAGATTATCCTGCTGCTGCTTTATCAATAATGTAAGAAATTAAATCTGAAAGAAATGTGCATGATTGACAGGGCTCTTAACTAAGCAACACAACAATCTGTTAACGAGGAAGTAGTGTGTCCCAAAGCTTGCATACTCTTCTGTTACACACCCGGAAGTGTGTATTTCCTTACCAAAAACAGTACATACTTTTAGAGCGTAGTACAAGTATGCGAATTGGGACACAGCAATGGTGAAGTAAGATCAGGGCATTAATAAAATGAAGCAGGTGATTTGGGTGAAAGTTTGTGAACATCAGGTTTTGTTGATTTAGTCCTGCAGAGCGAGATTGATGCCAGTTCTCCACTGATGTATGGGACACCCAGCTCCAGGGTGGAAGGAACGCCCCGCAGCGGCATCCGTGGGACACCCGCACGCCAGCGGGCTGACCTGGGATCTGTGCGAAAAGCCCCGCAGGTCGACATGCACTCTGAACCGGTGAGTATATACAGATGAATGCTAATGTCGTTCTGTGCATGTACTTGAGTTTTTAAAGGGACAGTTCATATATCGTGACTGCTTGTATTATGGCCCGTTTCCACTGAGCGGTACAGGTCGGTAGGGGTCACCTTTATCAGGCTTGCGTTTCCACTGCTAAAGGGTGCTCTTTTGGTGGGCGTGGTGTACGACAAAAAGTTTCAGTCAACGTCATTTTCGCTCGAGGAAATGTTTCCAGTAAAGCTTTATGGGTCATTCACAAATCGTACGAGAAGCACTTCTCAAATACTGGTGTATAAATGTTCATTACTAACCTTTCTATGAGCATGATCTGATTTTAACAGCAGATCAATGATGCGAAATAGCCTACTGTCCGTGATGATATATAGTAAATAATACAGCATATATGAACACATACAGCCCCTTACAGTCTCTGATGTTACCAATTACAGAAAAACTACACACAGCACACATTTATGGCCCGTTTCCACTGAGTGGTACAGTACGGTACGGTACGGGTCACCTTTATCAGGCTTGCGTTTCCACTGCTAAAGGGTACTCTTTTGGTGGGCGTGGTGTACGACAGAAAGTTTGTCGACGTCATTTTTTGCTCGAGGAAATGTCTACAGTAAAGCTTTATGGGTCGTTCACAAATCATAGGAGAAGCACTTCTCACAAAACAGATGCTTTATTATACACATAAACACTGGTGTATAAGTGTTCATTACTGACTTAACATGATCTGATTATAACTGCAGATCAATGATGCGAAATAGCCTACGGTCCGCGATTATATCAAATAAGTAAATAAATGCAGCATATATAAACACACACAGCCCGTACACAGTCTCCGATGTTACCAAATTACAGAAAAACTAGACACAGCAGACATGTATGCCTCATTTAGGTTCAAAAACAATACGAAATTGAGCCCCGTCTGTGCAAACCTCTCATCTGTAGCTTTAATCTTCACCAGTACATGCAGCCTCTCCGTCATTATTCTCTCGTTAGAGAGTAACTCCGTCATTCCGAGTTAATAATAGTCCAGGTTAAGAACTTTGTTATTTCAAACATTGACGCGCACGCGAGCGACAAAGCGAAACCACTCGCCCACTCGCGTTTATGGGATCGTAATCCCATAAAAGTCTGCTCTTCTCTCGGCATGGTGGCTGTTCAAGACGACGACAAGGTTTGTTTAAGCTCGGGTCGACCATGGCTCGCTATTATATGCTGATATTATTTCGGACCATTGTCTCTCGGCTGTGTATTAAACATGGCGGGTCTTTTGTTTTCATTCTGCTTGTTGCATGAGCAAATGACGTATCTCTGTAAGCCAATGGCGTTCAGCTGCGCGTCTAGCTCCGCCTTACAGCTCGCTTTGGTACGCTTGGGACCCTTTGCAAAGGGTGACTAAAAAGTGGTACGGTACGGTTCGGTTCGGTACGCTTTTAGACAGTGGAAACGGCCTTAAAAGCGAACCGAACCGTACCGTACCGTACCACTCAGTGGAAACGGGCCATTAGTCCTTATTTAGGTTCAAAAACAACACAAAATATAGCCCACAGTCAGTGCAAACCTCTCATCTGTGTCTTTAATCTTCACCAGCACATGTAGCCTCTGTTAGAGAGTAATTTCGTCATTCCGAGTTCATAATAGTCCAGAAGGTGATGATGATAAGCAGTTTCTTCATGTTTGCTGAAACCATAATTTGCTCCTTTGTTTTTGCCGGCTTCTGCTTTGTTTTTGCACGCATCAGTCTCACGTTTGTCTGTTTCTGATAGGATCGGGTTTCAAAAGCACGTCAATAATTAAGCACACCATATTATCATCAGCTCAAGAAGTTTGTTATTTCAAATATTGTCGCGCAAGTGAGAAAGCGAAACCACTCGCCCTTCAGACGGGCTCGTAAAAAACTACGGGGCACAGGGGAGAATCTGCTCTTCTCTTGGCTTTGTGGCTGTTCAAGACGACGACAAGGTTTGTTTGAGCTCGGGTTGAACCTGGCTCGTTATTATGTTTATATTTTTTCGGTGTATTGTCTCTCGGCCGTGTATTAAACATGGCGGGTCCTTTGTTTTTATTCTGGCTTGTTGTGTGAGCAAATGACGTATCTCTGTAAGCAAATGGTGTTCAGCTGTGCGTCTAGCTCCGCCTTTTGGTAACCTTGGTACCCTTTGCAAAGGGTGACCATAAAGTGGTACGGTACGGTTCGGTACGCTTTTAGACAGTGGAAACGGCCTTAAAAGTGTACCGTACCGTACCACTCAATGGAAACGGGCCATTCAGAACAAAATTGTGTTACAAATACTGTAGTAATATATTTATAAATGTTAACACAAGAATTGTTGTGCTGTGATATAAAATCTAATTGTGTATGGAAAGCATCGTCAATTCACCCTGATGCACTGAGATGTCAAATTGATGGCATGATAATCGTAACTGAACCGTGAGACCAGTGTAGGTTCACACCTCCAAAAACTCTACTAATAAATACTCCTAATGAACAATCTTTACCCTAAAATACAACTACTTTACAATATAACTCTAAAAACAATCTTTATTCTTTAACATGTATCTCTTCCTCTTACTATAGAACACATTTTACTGGACTGTCCTGCTCTTAATGATTCCAGAAGACTTTTTAATGAAATGAACACTCTTAAGGACATTTTTAACAAAGTTATGTATTCACTTGTTTGTTGATTTTTAATTGTATATTTATTATTGAAATGTTCCTGCCATGAAAATAGCCTTGGATTCTGACATGGCATTAAATTAAATAAAATTGAATTGAATTAACATGTGTCTCTGTGTTCATAATCAGGCATCTGGAGACGCAGCAGTGGCCGGAGATCAGGGTGCAGGGCAGAGGCTGGTGATCTGGGGGACTGATGTCAATGTGGGAACCTGCAAGGAGAAGTTTCAGGTGTGCTGAAGGTCTATGACTGAACTCGAGCTGTTTTTCCATGTCAAACTCACTTTATATTGAGTGCCTGTGTGTTTCCTCTCCAGCGTTTCCTCCAGCACTTCACAGACCCCGACTCTAGAGAAGAGGAGAACGCTGGTCTGGATCTCAATGAACCGCTTTATATGCAGAAACTGGATGAGGTGAGCAGTCACACTGAAAGACTTACTTGCATTATATTTTGTCATAGCCATTTTATATGCGATTTAAAGTTGGTAATATGTCTTCTGTAATAGAAATATTGTCTGTTTCAGATCAGTGTTGTTGGAGAGCCGGTGTTGAATGTGAACTGCACTCATATTCAGACATTTGATGCTGATCTTTACCGTCAGCTGATCTGTTATCCACAGGTGAGATTTACTGAAAAAACAGCCTCTAATAGTAAAAATGAATTATTTTATTGTTTATAATCACACTTGATATAAAACAGTTTGCAGAAACACTTTGATTGGCATTCTGCCTTTGTACGTGTCATCGAGGGGGTGCGGCAAGCCCCACCCATTAGTGACCATCTCTCCATCATTAGCATAAACAGCCCTGAGTGAGAAGCAGCCGTCTGCCATTAGTTATCTACTGCTAGGGTGGCAAATAGATGTTTTTAGCGCCACCCTCTTTTGAAAAGGGCACAGTCTCATTTGAATTTATAGCGACAGTCACCAAAACAGCAATAATCACTGAAACGGCACAATCAGGGTCAGTTTCAAAGAGTTATAATAAAATAATTGTGTGGTATTTTGAGCTGAAACTTCACATACACACTCGAGGGACATCAGAGACTTATTTTAGTATCTTGTAGCATAGGGCACAATAGGTTCCCTTTAAATTTTAATAAAAATTCACATTATTAAAGATTGTTTTGATAATTCTCATTATTACAGATTTGTACTGTGTTTTTTAGTAAAATAAGTGTTGCAGTGCTGTGTATGCTTACAAAAACGTGTATGCTTTTTTTCCCCTCACAGGAAGTCATCCCCACTTTCGACATGTCCGTCAATGAGCTCTTCTTCGATCGTTTCCCAGACTCTGTGTTGGAGCATCAGATCCAAGTGCGACCCTACAGCGCTATCAAAACCAGAAACATGCGTACACTCAATCCTGAAGGTACAGAACCTGTTGGAAATTGGTGATTTTAGTCTACGTCCAGGTCACGGTGGCAAATTGGTAAAAATTTGGTGATTTCAGTCTCTGTCCAGGTCATGGCACTAAATTGTTGAGAATTTATGGATTTCAGTCTCTATCTAGGTCACAGCACCAAATTGTTGAGAATTTGGGGATTTCAGTAACTATTCGGGTCACAGCACCAAATTGTAGAAAATTTGGGGGTATCAGTCTCTATCTGGGTCATGGCACCAAATTGTTGAGAATTTGGGGATTTAAGTCTCTATCCGGGTCATGGCACCAAATTGTTGAGAATTTGGGGATTTCAGTATCTATT
>CAIGQQ010034268.1:913477-954541 GCA_903798035.1 Danio albolineatus
ATTTCAGTCTCTATCTGGGTCACGGCACCAAATTGTTGAGAATTTGGTGATATCAGTCTTTATCCAGGTCACGGCACCAAATTGTTGAGAATTTGGTGATTTCAGTCTCTATCCGCGTCATGGCTCCAAATTGTTGTGAGTTGAAGAACCCAGGCCAGGAGACTCGCTACAAGCGGAATTCTTTATTGAGATGTGTTGGTGGGAGGTTCTGCAGTCAAACAGCATGTGCACATGAGTCTGCAAGAGCCTATAAGAGTCAGTTTAACAAGTGTCAAGTGAGTTAAGCACAAGTCTAATTTAAGCATAGTTGCCGTCTTTATTATATGAGTTTTAGGTGGAGAAAAAGAAGCATGTAAATGAGGTAGATAGGTGAAAGAACCTGTCCAGCCACTGACCAGACAAGTTACGCCTGCCCAAATCTAATCAACAAATAGAGTTTCTTTGGTCTGAATGGACCCACAAAGGCACAGTCATTGAGACCCTGCCCATTTTAACTATGAAAAATAAGTGTTTATAACACTTGGCCTGCTATAGTTTTCAAATGAAATAATGTCTAACTTTTCCGTTTCATATATTATTGTTTATTTGGAACTAGATATTCTACCTTTTATGTTTTAACAAACTGAAAGCAGATCTCAGTTTAATGATAAAGCGCGCATATCTCTCCTCTTTCTCCTGTCAGACATTGACCAGCTCATCACCATCAGCGGGATGGTGATCCGTACATCTCAGCTGATCCCGGAGATGCAGGAGGCTTTTTTCCGCTGCCAGGTGTGTGCGTTTAACACGCGCGTGGAGGTCGATCGCGGACGCATCGCTGAACCCGCCGTCTGCCGAAACTGCAACACCACACATAGCATGGCTCTGGTGCACAACCGCTCCGTCTTCTCTGACAAACAAATGGTGAGCATCTCAGTTCTATTTGCATTTATTACTGCATAGTTCTAACGGCATTTATTTATTTGTATCATTCAACTGTCTTGTATTTTTTTTATGTATAATTTTGGTGCACTTGCAATTTTAATACTTCATGTCAATTGAAACTGTTTAACTTACTGTTTATTAATGTATTTGGTTAATTTTAAGATTTTCTTTTGCATTGTATTTGTTTACTAGTCTTTTTAACACCCCAAAAAGGCACTTCTGTGTGACAGATAAAATAGCATACATGTTATCATGGTACTCTTGAAGTATTTTGTTTTATTTTTTAGAATTTTATTATACATACATTTTTTATATTGTTCTTTCTTTATTTTATCTGTTATAAGACGTTTAACTGTGTTTACCTGAACTCAATGCAGCACCGTTAAGTTTTGTTTTTGTCCTGTCAGACTTGTTAGACTTGACTGAATTGTGCTATTTTTTATGTAAATATGTTCATTATTCAGAGGTGTGTTTAACATATGTATTTAAAACAGTACAGAGCATCGCCAACATGCATTTTAGAATTTTTAACTAAAATTAGACAACTTTTTTGTCTAAAATAACTTGTTTATTGTATAACAATTTTTATTTTATTCTAAGGTTGCTTGAAGATAGCCTTAATCTGTATATATATATATATATACACGCATGCATAAATACATACAGTCAAGCCTTAAATTCTTCATCCCCTTGGCAAATCCTGACTTAAAGTTTTTGTTCAAATGCAAATAAAAATAGATTTTTTTTTTCCACAAAAGAATATTTAAAAAAAAAATTCCACAGTGATGCATCTTGTACATCATTTTGTTACCTTCTTGGGAGAAGCCCGTGTTATTTCTTTAACCTTGAAAGCATTGAATAAGAGTAACTTTAAGTCAAAATATGCCAGCGATATGAATAATTTCCGGCTTGTGTATGTGTATATGTATGTATATGAATATAGACCAGTGGTCTCAAACTCAGTTCCTGGAGGGCCGCAGCTTTGCATGATTTAGCTCCAACCACCTCCAACTGATGCCTGCTTATTAGTCTCTAGTCGTCTTCAACACCTTGATTAGTTGGATCAGCTGTGTTTGATTATGGTTGGAGCAAAACTGTGCAGAGCTGCGGCTCTCCAGGACTGTAAGACCTATGTTCATTCATTCATTTTCTTTTCGGCTTAGTCCTTTTATTACTCCGGGGTCGCCACAGCGGAATGAACCGCCAACTTATCCAGCATTTGTTTTACGCAGCGGATGCCCTTCCAGCTGCAACCCATCACTGGGAAACATCCATACATTCTAATTCACACACATAAATTCTAATTCACACACATACACCGGACAATTTTAGCTTACCCAATTCACCTGTACCGCATGTCTTTGGACTTGTGGGGGAAACCGGAGCACCCGGAGGAAACCCACGCGGCCACGTGGAGAACATGCAAACTACACAGAAATACCAACTGACCCCGCCGAGGCTCAAACCAGTGACCTTCTTGCTGTGAGGCGAGAGCACTACCTACTGCGCCACCGTGTCACCCCTGAGACCTATGTATATAGACAAAAACAGAGATGTGTTATGAAGTCATATGTGTGTGTTCGTGTGACAGATAAAGCTGCAGGAGTCTCCAGAGGACATGCCTGCTGGTCAAACCCCTCACACCACAGTCGTCTACGCTCACAATGACCTGGTGGACAAGGTGCAGCCCGGAGACCGAGTCAACATCACCGGTATGAACTTTCAGAATTATGTTTGTGCAAATTGGTCCCCAAACCATGGCTGGAATTGCTCAGGACTCCCAAATCACTAAATCCGCCCCTGCTTGCTTCAGTTTTTCCAATGAGTGTCCTAAAAAGGTTTAATAAAGACAAATGATAGTCAAACAAAATGTGAGAGAATTAATATTTTACAAAATGACTGAGCAGCTCTTCTGTTATTGTGCTCAGGCATCTACAGAGCCGCCCCGATGCGTCTGAACCCTCGACAGAGCCAGGTGAAGTCCGTTTACAAGACCCACATCGACGCCATTCACTTCCGCAAGACCGACGAGAAGCGTCTGCACGGACTAGACGAGGACGGAGAGCAGAAACTCTTCACTAAAGAACGAGTCGCTCTGCTGAAAGAGCTAGCCGCTAAACCTGACGTCTACGAGCGCCTGTCCTCTGCTCTGGCTCCCAGCATCTATGAACACGAGGACATCAAGAAGGTCAGTTTGAATATTGATGTCGCTCTTCCCACTTACAAAGCAAAGCCATCAATCACAAAAATAACCGCTTTTTATTCAGTTCAGTTTTGAAGAGGCTTTTTGCTCGGCTTTGTGTAGAGTGAATGTTAAGCGAAATGCTCTTTACATAAATATTCTTTACGCAATATATCGTTTCTGCATCTATCGCAGTGTACGCATCCGCAATAGTTACATCGCAAGACGTGCAATGTTAGGTCTAAATATTAGAACCAGGGGCAGACTTAAAGGGTCACGAAACACCAAGACACATTTTTTGAGCTGTTGACAGTCATATATATGTCTTGCGCTGCTATAAACACTATTAGGACACATAAATTTTGCTAAAGAGTGAAAATTTGTTGTTTTTGCGTTATTTCGAGCAAAATCATTCTTCCGGTCTGAAAAGAATTTTTGAAGCTGTGTCACGCCGATGAGATCCATGCGTGTATTCCAGCGTGGAGAGTGGAAGTCTGTACCGGCCAGTGCATCGTGACGTCTCTGAGTATGCGGAGAAGAATTGTTTGGAGACACAGGTCGCCAGTGTTGTGTTTATGTGCTGCAACGAAGGTTTTGTTTACATTTCCCCGCTATACGCGCGCAGCAGAAATGCGTTTGTAAGGGACTTTTTTTTTTTTTTTCACCCAAGAGCTTTCCGCATCTGGAAATGGTGATATCTGGATTTGCCGCTTGTCTCCTTTTAAAGCAGACGTGTTGATTGTCCTGTCTCTTCAGATTTGGTAAGCGATCAGTGGTGTTTGTTTGTTTATTAAGATGGCAAAGTTAGTTAGTATCGTCAGCAGTACTCTTTCAGTGTTTAAAGACAGACCTTAGTCAAAGTAATTAGAACTGTTACTGAGTTTACAGCACGTTAATATCACTACAATGTTATACACTGAAAGATCTGCTGTAAATGCTGCTCTCCGAGTGTAAACATTTAAACACCGCAGTCAAACAATTACTTTCGTGTAGAATTTTCACTGCATTTTGTGACAGGATAGTCTATACACAAACGGCTTTCTGACGCTACCTACTGAGTGCATCCAAGTTACCTAGAAATATGGAGGGTTTTTTATTTGTCACGTGTTTCTCACATCTTGTTTGTCACGTAAAACATGCAGGAAATGTTCCTGGATAAAAGTGCCAAACGGCTGTTAAAATCGACAAATTAATAATTTGACGGGTGTCCATGTAAACAGTCACTGTATTTCTCCTCCTGCGTCTGTGTTTGTGTTGCCTGTTTGTAAATCAGCCCGTGCACTAATGGAAACTCCCATTTTTATGCAAAACCTTCCCTCTTTCACTCCCCCGACACTCCCACCTAAACAGAGCTGGACACACCCATTTTCCTGAGCTTTTCCAAACTAGAGGTGTGAAAACACCGGGCTGAGACAGGGGGGTTTCGAGACCCTTTAACCAATAAGTGAGGTAAGCAGCCACTTAGGGCCCCGGGCAGTTAGGGACCCCCGACCAATTCCAAGAAGCCTATATAAATGATCTAGCTCTTTTATACATTTTCTATTGTATGTTGTAAGATCTGTCTATAACCTTTTAGATTTTAACGTTATTACTTTGCGAACCTGGGGGCCCCCATGAGAAATGGAACATTCCTTCTGTACTGCGCATGCGCGAGGTGTGAGTGCTTTGTTCAATCTAAAACACTGCCAGCCGGTGTTGTCAACTCAGACAGTTTTGAAGGTGACTAGTGAAAAAAGTGACTAGTGAATGTTTTTAGGATTTACTGGACATTTTTGGAGACTCCAAAATGCCGTCGGTCTCTCCCCCACCCTCAGAGGTCTCAAAAGTGGCATTTTATTGCTTTTAATTTTACATTAGGAAGATAAAGGGTCCTTAAAAACATGAATATATATATATATATATATATATATATACACACTTTTTAACATGTAGTTTATTTTTCAAAAATGCTAGGGCCCCATACCTGGAATTGCTTAGGGCCCCCAAATCACTAAGGTCCAATCCCAATTCTACCCCTCAGCCCTTACCCTTACCCCTACCCTTCGTTTTGCTCTCACTAGCAGATCGGTGATGAAACAATATCCTATTGGCTGTTTTTTTTAAAGGGGAGGAGCTACATTATGTCCCACTCTCTTCATGTTTACGTTGAGATTACGTCAATCACCGAATAAAAAATGCACATTTCAAAGCACTTCATGGGACTTTTTAAACTAGGACTTTGCTGTCAGGACATGAGTTGATGGTGTTTGTTTTCCAGGGCATCCTGTTGCAGTTATTTGGCGGGACGCGTAAAGACTTCACTCAGACAGGCCGAGGAAACTTTCGTGCCGAAGTCAACATCCTGCTGTGTGGTGATCCGGGCACCAGTAAATCCCAGCTGCTGCAGTACGTGTACAACCTGGTTCCTCGTGGTCAGTACACGTCAGGGAAAGGATCCAGCGCCGTGGGCCTCACAGCCTACGTGATGAAGGATCCCGAAACCCGACAGCTGGTCCTGCAGACTGGAGCGCTCGTGCTCAGCGATAACGGCATCTGCTGCATCGACGAGTTCGACAAGATGAGCGATAACACCAGATCTGTGCTGCACGAGGTCATGGAGCAGCAGACGCTCTCTATTGCTAAGGTGCGTAGGCTAATGACTATGGTGGCCGGGAAGTGCAAAACAACATTACAAAGTGTGAAACACTTTTACGAAGCTTGAGACAAATTTACATTTTGGAAAACATTTTTACCTGTCATAAGACACAATTACAGAGGAAAAACGATTTTACCAAGGACGAAACAAGTTAACAAAACGCAAAACACTTTTACCAGTCCCGAAACACATTTACAAAGACAGATTCTTTACGGAAAGGGAATGTACCAAACACCGGAAGTGATGCGACGAAAGGGGTGGTGTTGTCGCTGGCGGTGAGCGCAGTTAATTTGTGCTGTGGAGTAAATGGCATAAAAGTTTATGGTGACCGAACATGGACTGCGGCTGAGGGATGTTTTGTGGCAAACACATGAGCACATTTGTGTAGTAGAACAGAAGTCATGAATAGCTCAGTTAAATAGGTTGATTGATACGTGTTCTGAACAAGTTCGAATCCCGTTGATGACATGTAAATTATAAATATTTTTTAGGTTAATTTTGGTTATATACTGTTCTGCTACACAAATGTTAACATCAATAATGTTTACAGTGACATTGACACCAAGAAATAAGTATCTTCATTTGTTATGGGCATTTTTTGTTACTGTGAAAAAGTGACGAATCTGCCGATCTGCAAAAGTCAATAGCTTTCATCTGGAAAGAGAGACCAGTTAAGACGGTCACCAGTTTAACACCGGCTTCATTCAGTTTACTTTTAAGAGTCTTCAAGCAGATGTTTACACTGTGTAGACTTGACATCATGTCCACGAATACAGCGTACGAGTGGCCCTCGTTAAAATATTGAACACATTAATGCAGTACGTCTGGTGTTTACGTCTGGTCCGCGTCTTTTAGAAACTCCAAACACCGACCACACATAAAGCAAAACCACGTCAAGCTGCTCATGTGTTTGCCACAAAACATCCCTCGACCGCAGTCCATGTTCGGTCACTATAAACTTTATTTACGCCATTTACTCCACAACACGAATTTCCCCCCCCCAAAACCAGCGACTACAACAACAATGCCCTTTGCTGCGTCACTTCCGGTATTTGGTATGTTCCCTTTCTGTAAAGAATCTGTCTTTGTAAATGTGTTTTGGGACTGGTATAAGTGTTTTGCGTCTTGTTAATTTGTTTTCTAAAATGTAAACTTATTTCGTCCTTGGTAAAATCGTTTTTCCTCTGTAATTGTGTTTTATGATAGGTAAAAATGTTTTCCAAAATGTAAATTTGTCTCGAGTGTCGTAAAAGTGTTTTGCACTTTCCGGCCACCGTAAATAACTGTATCAGATTATCTTGTTGCGATTCATAGCTGAAGCTTTTGTCACAATATATGGTATTGTCATGATATTGAAGAATCAGCTTTAGTTGCCAAGTGTGAGCAAACAAACAAATGTTTACAGGACTTAACAAGGACACACTAAACACATTTAAATAAGTGGAAAAGTAAACAATAAAATAGATTTTTGCCATTGCTTTCTGCACCTGGAAAAATCACAACATCATTCATTTTCTTTTCGGCTCAGTCCCTTTATTAATCTGGGGTCGCCACAGCAGAATGAACCGCCAACTTATCCAGCATTTGTTTTACACAGCGGATGCCCTTCCAGCTGCAACCCATCTCTGGGAAACATCCATACAAACTCATTCACACACATACACTACGGACAATTTAGCTTACCCAATTCACCTGTACCTAGGCTGGGTAGTCAGGGTGGTGTCTGAGGCACGTCCGCTTTTTCAGATTAAAGGCGGCACAATTTTCTGTCCAGGGCTTAATTTGTGCTGGAACACGCCGGATCTGGCACAGCTGAAATCTGATCCGGCACCTCATTTTACCGATCCCCCTCCTTAACTGCCCTCCTCCCCTGTCCGCTGTTCACTTTCTTCCATGAATCCCCAACCCGCTCTTCACTATCGTCTGTGACACCTCTCCATACTCGGGTAACATGCCGGATCCATTACTCCAATCTGTTCCAGGACCTCGCAATTCACAAATTAAGCACTGCATATGTCTAAAGGTGCATGAAGGATTGGTTATAAAGGTGGAGTGACTGATGGTTAATGCCGGTTTGTGTCTGTCGTAGGCTGGGATTATTTGTCAGCTTAATGCTCGGACCTCCATCCTCGCCGCCGCCAATCCGGTGGAGTCTCAGTGGAACCCCAAAAAGACAACGATAGAGAACATTCAGCTGCCTCATACACTGCTGTCCAGGTAAAAATCAAACATGAACTGTGTTTATAGCACATAATGTCTATTAATTATCTGCTGAATATTTGTGTTTTTTTTATATATATTCCTTGCTCATCAGGGCTGCATTAATTAGATTAAAAATACTGAAAAGATGTAATGTTTAAATATTATTGCAATTTAAAATAGCGGTTTTCTTTAAAGATATATTTAAAAATATATCTTCACTGCCACACGATCCTTCAGAAATCATCTTAACATGCTGATTTATAAGGCAGACTATTTTATTATCAAAGTGTAGAAGTGTTGTGCTGCTTAATATTGTTTGGAAACCAAGATGTATTTTAGCATTATTTGAGCAGTATGTTATAAAATGCAGTGTTTATATGGGTCCCACTTTATAATAAGTGGCTAATATGTACTTACGCTGAAATTAATAATTCGTTACAATGTACATATTGTGTAAGTGCATGTTTTTACATTGTATATTTGCTTGATTAAATACCTGTATGTAATTACATCTGTAATTAATTTCTGTAACTACATTTGTAAATACACTGTTGACCATCCCTTACACCTTAACCCACCCTTAAACCTACCGATACCACCAAACTTGTTCTTAACCCTACCCCTATCCCAACTCATGAGCACCACAAGTGTTCTCAAATACATTAAGAATACAGTAAGTACATTGTATTTATTTTTTGATGCAAGTACATAGTAGTTACGGACACTTAATATAAAGTGGGACCTTTATATGAAATGCCAATAAGTTATGTTATACTTTTAATTCTTAAAAGTTTAGATCGAAACTAAATACTGAATAAACAATTGAATCACATAATTAACATTTTTAAAATTTACTTAATATTAAGTTAATTTTAAAATTAAATTATAAACAGCAACTTTAAAGGCATTTATTAACAAATTTAATTCTCTGTTTCACTTTTATGATCTCAAAGATTATTATTATTATTATCAGTTCAACATATAAAGCTGCTTTTTGATTGAATGTTTTTTTTCTTCTCGTCTAATAATTTGTCTCTGCATCTGGTTTTTAGGTTTGATTTGATCTTCCTAATGCTGGACCCTCAGGACGAGGCGTATGACAGGCGTCTGGCGCACCACCTCGTGTCTCTGTATTATCAGAGCGAAGAGCAGATCGAAGAAGAGCATCTGGACATGGCTGTACTGAAAGACTACATCGCCTTCGCTCGCACAACTGTCCATCCCAGACTGAGTGAAGAAGCCAGTCAGGCCCTTATTGAGGTACAAAACATACAGCACAGCATTATGTGGCCCCCTTTGACCCTATAAATTCAAGCACAATGCTGAAATTTGACTGTGAAGCTGATCTTGATCTTGATTTTTTAATTATTATTATTATTATTTAAATGGTGGTTTCATATATCAGATTTTTTACAATTAAATTGGACTTTGTCTCTCTTAAAATTAAAGGTTTTGTATGTTAGTTTTTGACTACTGAAACATTAAAATACCATCATATGTTTGCAGATATGTCAGAAACATGCTGAGTGAACATGCTTGTTCATCTGAAAAACAATACTGGAGTCAGTTATTCTCTTCTCGGAAGATCCGTCTTTGTTTTGTTCTATGTAGCTCCGCCCACTGCACGTTTACCCAATTACATTTCAGTGGGTTGCCTTGGTGGAAAACAGTGTGTTTCAGTCTTGAAGGCTGTCTCAATGTATGTGGCTGAAGCCTGGTTTATACTTCTGCATCGAGTGATTTGCGTGACCCACAGCGCATGCCTTTGCGTGTTGCCTTGCATTAATATTTCTGCACTCTGTTTGTGTTACTCTGCAATAACACCACCGAAACGCTAGCTGTCAGTAGGTTTTTATGTTCCTCTGTGTCGTGTTCATGTACAAGGAGCTAAAACAGTTTCCATCTGGGGCTCACGGGATTCGACACCTTGTAAACACTCGCTCTTCGCGCAGCTCTCATCCCCGCCCACACTCGTCAGCGATACAAAGCCAACCAATCACAGAGCTTGCGCTACATGTTTTTTTTTTTTTTTTTAAGAGGTGCGAGTCAACGTTAGCCATGCCGAGGGGTATGCGACTGCACACAGGCTGTGCAGGACCATACAAGACAATTGACGCAGAAGTATAAATCAGCCTTTATATACAGGGTGCAAATTATGGATGGGGGTTTGGGGGAGATTGATGCCCCAATTAATACTTGATCCCCAATTAATACTTGATCCCCCTGAAGGACGTCAAAACAACATGTATGGGGGGTCAGCGCTCTAAATAGTAAGAAATAGCTTGCTCTAATCAGCATCTTAAATACTAATATTACTAATTAAATGATAGGTAATATACATATATTACATTCGACCACCCCTATAATGGATTATACCATTGTGAATGCATAATCACTTCAATCAATCTAAGCCGATAGACATGGTGAGTGTTCACAAAACACTTTTCTGGTAAAATAGGAGTTTGTTTATACATGCAGCCTAAGAGTAAAGTAAATTAGATGTATAGTTTGACCTCCAGTAACCTCTGTGGATATTGTAGGTCAGAATGCTCAAAATATCCAATAAAACAATGAAAAATTAAATGTGTTATTAATAAAATGTCATTTAATTTGATTTACTGAAGCATGTATTACACACAATAACATTACCTAAAAAGTTGACCCTCGATTAATTTGATGTACAATTCACACCCTGCTCATATACAGTTATAAAACTCCTCAGGGATGATATTAAATTAGCAAATATTATAAAGGTAAACATTTTCTGAGCAGTTTACATTGTGTAATGCTTGTTTACACCAAACGCAGAGCATTGTGTCACTTGCTTTAGTTTACTCACAGGATGTTTTTTTTACTGAATTATTTGCATTTGCACAGAAGACACTATTGAGGAGAATTTAGCTTCATTCATGCTGATTATTATGTAATATGTTTTAATCCACAATAATCTTGCCAGGGAGTAGCCATAAGTTGCTGATGTGGCAGTAAATAAACAAACAAACAAGCAATGACAAAAAAAATCTTTGCGTCACACTGTAGAAACGCATCTTTTCGGTGAAGTTTGCATTGACTTCATATGTTCTGTCATTTTACCAGTGTAAATACTTTGACTTTTGGCTCACTCCTGCTGGTGCCTGCAATCTGGCAACCTGAGCAGGGGCTGGGTGAAAAAAAAAAATCCAACATTTAGAATTTGGACTGCAATACCTAGTTCATCCACTAGATGTTACATGCTGCACCTTTAAATAATGATCCTAACACAGACGCTGCGTACATTAGCATGGGCAGTTCAAATCAATTAGACCTAATATACAGGATTATCATGGGACATTTGGCAACCCTAGTTAAACTTGATGTCTAAAATTTGTCGTTTTGCTCCTCACAGGCCTATGTGGACATGCGTAAGATCGGCAGCGGTCGAGGGATGGTGTCTGCGTATCCCCGTCAGCTAGAGTCGCTCATCAGGCTAGCTGAAGCTCATGCTAAAGTACGCTTTTCTGGCAAAGTGGAAACCATCGACGTGGAGGAAGCCAAGAGACTGCACAGAGAAGCCCTGAAGCAGTCCGCAACCGATCCCAGGACTGGATTTGTGGATATTTCCATCCTCACCACAGGTATGATTGGCAGATTTACTGCAAAAATACACGGTCAGCGCTGGTTGGGTCGAGTCGTATCAGTAGTGCAAGACAAAATAGTGTGAAAATATTATAAAATAATAAAATGGTGTTAAATTTAATTATTTTTTATTAATTAAATTAAAATTATTATTTGTTAATATATTAATATTATTACAAAAAGGTAAAGGTTACATGAATTAAGTAAATCATTAATGCACGAAAGTTACATATGCAATATATTACTATTAATGTATGTATTAGGTATGGTATGGACCTCTAGAATGACTCCATGAAAAATAAACAATTTATTTCAAATGAATAAGTCAATGATTTAATACTTTATATATAAAAATATGTATTAGCAATATTAATGTGTGTGTGTGTGTGTATGCATGTACACTACCTGACAAAAGTCTTGTCATCGATCCCAGTTGTAAGAGCAATGAATAATAACTCGACTTCTAGTTGATCATTTGGAAAAGTGGCAGAAGGCAGATTTTTCTGATGAATCATCTGTTGAACTCCATCCCAATCATCACAAATACTGCAGAAGACCTACTGGAACCCGCATAGACCCATGATTCTCATAGAAATCAGTCAAGTTTGGTGAAGGAAAAGTCATGGTTTGGGGTTACATTCAGTATGGAGGCGTGTGAGTGCATGAAAACATCAACAGCCTGAGGTATCAAGACATTTGTGCTGCCCATTACATTATAATCCACAGGAGAGGGCAAATTCTCCAGCAGGATAGCGCTCCTCCTCATACTTCAGCCTCCACATCAATGTTCCTGAACACAAAGAAGATCAAGGTGCTCTGGATTGGCCTGCCCAGTCACCAGACATGAACATTATTGAGCATGTTTGGGGTAAGATGAAAGAGGAGGCATTAAAGATGAATCCAAAGAATCTTGATGAACTCTGGGAGTCCTGCAAGAACGCTTTCTTTGCTGTTCCAGATGACTTTATTAATAAGTTATTTGAGTCATTGCAGAAATGTATGGATGCAGTCCTCCAAGCTCATGGGAGTCATACATAATATTAATTATTTCTCCACTGCACCATGACTTTATATTCTATACTGTACATTATTTTTGTTAAGTGACGAGACTTTTGTCTAAGCAAAATCAGACCTTACTGTCCTAATTAAATAATTCAAAATCAAGGCATGATCATTTTATTTTGGTAAATAAGCGTAATCTAGAGGCCTTTGCCTTTCATATAAGCCACTTCTAATACCAAATGATCGACTAGAAGTCAAGTTACTATTTGTTGTTCCTAAAACTTGGAAGCGACTTTTGTCAGGCAGTGAGTGTATAATTAAAATAATGATTATAAAGTGAAAAGATATTTGTTTGCACTATTTTAAGGTGTTCTTGTTACAGTGTAACAATTAATTTAACTACTGAGTAATATTGAATTAATGTCCTAATATTAAATATTTGGTCAGGGTTTAGGTTTGGTTAATTTGAAAGGCTTTGTAGCATGTAATTATGCATAATTTATTTTAATTACCATTGCTGTATGTAAACACTATAACTTTTTTTATGGTTAATTACTGGTTTAAAGCTGCCAAAAAAGCCTAAGAGGGAGAGTTAAGGAGTGCTCCTTCACATGTAAAGATACTTATAAAAGGTTTTATGTTTAATAAATGGCAGATAGTAGGAAGCAATTCAAACTTTCTTTTTAACTCAACACATGATGAGGTTGTTTACACAAGATGCCGTATCAGACACGAGACTCACCCATGGACATTTACTGAACGCAGTATTTACCCCAAAATGTCAATATTGCAGCAAAAACCAGTGTTAAACATAAACTGTTGGAATACTTTATTTTTAATTTATATAATTAATTTTTTTTCCTTTTTCAAAACGGTTCAGAACAAAACAAATAAAAACAACAATAAAAAAATTAAAACATAAATAAATAAAAAAAACATTTTTAAAAGAACATGGAAAGATATACAAGTGTCAAAGGTCACCGAATATAATCTTACTTGCATTCGTATTTATCTTTGATAAAATGTTGGTATATAAAATTTTATAAAGGGATATAAAGGGTTGCATATCAAAGATCAACAGGGTTCAAATCTATCTATATATACATATAAAGTAGGAGCACCACAATGAGATTAAAACAATACATCTCTTCACAACCATTTACCCCAGTATGCAGACATTTTATAGGCTTGATGTCTCAAGGAAAATGTCAGTACTTCCATGTCATACACCTCTTCAACAATATCAGACCATTCGCTTACAGATGGAGGATCTTCCTGGAGCCGTTTCTTTGTAATTGCCTTTTTGCTAGTTATTAGTAGTGTGTTAAGAAGATATACATCATTTTTTGGTATTTCTGCAGAGTAAATTCCCTGGTACATAGTTTTAAAATTACATTCCAGATTCAATCCCAACATTACATTCATCTCTTTATTTAAATCTTGCCAATAGGTGTGTATAATATTACAATCCCAAAATATGTGGAAATGATCAGCCAATACATTTCCACATTTTCTCCAGCATTCACCATGGAATGCTTTTATTTTTAATGTTATCAGAAAATCATTTTATCTGAAGAGACTTTTAAGGGAATATCTTTAACTCTAAATCCTTCAAAAATGATAGAATTTGTATTAAAAGTAAACCTTAAAACTGTTTTAGATTTTTATCTTATGTATTATTCGTTGCTAATGATGTCTTATTGTTCTAATGTGTTTTATTATTATTATAGAAGTGATATTTACAGAAAGTTGCACATTTGATCTGGTTTTGCCATGAAGTAACCAGACAATAAATTCAAAACACTCTTAATTACTGGTTCTAATGTTAAAATGATGCACTTCTTGGATTTTACTCAACCTGTGAATGGTGTATATGCAAATTGCAGCGAGTCTGATGGTTTTAATTGGTTGTTTGTGGACAGGAATGAGCGCTACAGCCCGCAAGCGTAAGGAGGAAGTGGCTCAAGCACTGAAGAAGCTCATCCAATCAAAGGGCAAAACACCAGCAATGAAGTACCAACAGCTGTTTGATGATCTCCGCGGCCAGTCGGAAGCGGTAAATTGGCTTAAATGACTATTTACGGGGTTCCCACGCTTCTTGAAAGTAATTGAATCTCAGACATATGGATTCAAGTGATCATAATGTTTCCTCTTGTTTCAGGCCATCACTAAGGACATGTTTGACGAAGCCCTCAGACTTCTGGCTGATGAAGATTATCTGACCGTCACAGGAAAAACTGTCCGGCTTCTCTGAATCTTTGACTGCTGCTTCCTCTTTTGCTACTTGCATTTCCTGTTGTGCTTTTTCTATCGAGCAAATGTTGTTAATAGTGTATGGAGCCTTTCTGGTTACAATAAATGACTGTTGTTATTCTTACAAAGATTTTGTATATAGTGTGGTTTAGTTATTTTGCATGCAGGTAATATGCAAAGCATGTACTCTGACCCAAAGCCATTGAGGTGTTAGTAAAAGCATTAAAGAATGGTTTAGATCCGGTGCAGAAACAACATGAAGATAAAACAGTTGACAGTGTGGATAATGGCCGATAAATGGATTATAAAAACACTGCTTATTATCGTGCTGAAGTTTAAACATTTACATAAACTATTTCAATGTGATTATTATAAATGGATTCTTTTTACAATGGCAATCTTAGACTAAAATAAACAGCTGGTTGTTCAAATGTATTGTGTCCGTTTGGTTTATTTTTGCCATAATATTGTTCGTTTTAGGACTTGAAGACAAATTATTGACTACAAACAAAGCTGCAAGCAGCGATGGAAGGGACCTCGCACCCAGGCTCACCGCCTCCTGGTGCCCTTAGAATAACAGAGAACAGCGGAAATTAATACAAATTATTAATTTAAGCCAGGGATGCTCAACCCTGTTCCTGGAGATCTACTGTCCTGCAGATTTCAGTTGCAGCCCATATCAAACACACCTGCCTGTAATCATCAAGTGCTGTTCGGGTCCTAATTAATTGGTTCAGGTGTTTTTGATCAGGGTTGGAGTTGAACTACAGGAAGGTAGATCTCCAGGAACAGGGTTGAGCAGCCATGATTTAAGCTGATATAAAAATAAATAAATAACCCTGAGAAAATCACAGATTTAAGCCAAAGTTCCTTCTGTCAGCAAGTGGCGCTATTACTGTGACTCAATATTGGCATGAAAATGTCTTCCGGAGAGAAATCTCATCGAACTGAGTGAATTTTCAGGCTGATTGGACATTGTGTGGCTGAATTATAAGTACTTCTTCCTCCATGGCGATACGCTGAACTTTGTCAGTCCTCCATGGACACACTGTTTGGTGAAGACTCTGGATCTTCACAATTTCCCATCACAAAGACCTTTGGATTATACTGACTAAACTTGGATTCAATCTGATAAATTTGTAGTTGTTTGTTCCACTGTAAAACAAGGAATTGCCAGCAGGTGGCACTATAACTAACTGGATATTGGCATGTAAACGTGTACAGGTCAGGACTCTTATCAAATTCAGTTCAATTCACCTTTATTTGTATAGCGCTTTTACAATGTAGATTGTGTCAAAGCAGCTTCACATAGAAGGTTATAGTAAATTGAAAATGTCAGTCCAGTTATTAATGTTTCAGTTCAGTTCAGTTCAGTGTTGTTTAACATTCACTACTTAGGGTCCAAACACTGAAGAGTAATCCATCGGTGCGCAGCTCTAGCTGCAGTCTAGGCGCCAGAGGTTGGAGAACTCGAGGCTCATCTGTCCTTGTGGGGTCACAGGAATCCGTCTCTTGCTTGCTACTCCGCCAAGCAGCTGCTCAGGATACAGCAAGGTCCAGGATTATGGAGCCTTGGAATCGTCTCGTCACGGGTCTTGGATCGCATCCGTGGCGCTGCATAGTCTCTGGGGGCCTCGGGATGAGTATCCCCAGTTGGAAATAGAGAACAAAGAGAATAATTAGCGTAGCTGCAGTTCATAGTGTATATAAAGGAGATGCGTGGAGCACATTCATGCATCATACCGCTAAGTAATAATAATAATAATATGTATTGAGTGTATGCTTTACTAAAAAGATAGGTCTTTAATCTAGTTTTGAACTGTGAGAGTGTGTCTGAGCCTCGGACATTATCAGGAAGGCTATTCCAGAGTTTAGGAGCCATAAATGAGACGGCTCGACCCCCTTTACTTGACTTTGCTATTCTGGGTACTACTAGAAGCCCTGAGTTTTGAGATCTTAAAGAGCGGGTTGGATTGTAGCGAGACAGAAGGTTGGTTAGATAAACAGGAGCTAGATTATTTAATGCTTTATATGTAAGAAGTAATATTTTAAACTCAATATGAAACTTAACAGGCAGCCAGTGTAACGAGGATAAAATTGGGGTGATATGATCATATTTTCTAGACCTGGTAAGAACTCTGGCGGCTGCATTTTGTACTAGCTGAAGTTTGTTAATAGAGGCTGGGCAACCAGCGAGCAGAGCATTACAGTAATCCAGCCTAGAAGTCATAAAAGCATGAACTAGCTTTTCTGCATCTGAGATGGATAGCATACTTCGTAGCTTAGCAATATTTCTCAGATGAAAGAATGCAGTTTTTGTTATATTGGAGATATGGTTTTCAAAAGTGAAATTGCTGTCTAATATGACACCCAGATCTTTAACAGTAGAGCTAATGCTAACTCTGCATCCCTCTAGTTGCAGGTCGAGTTGTGTGTTTTGCTGTGTACAGGATTTAGGTCCTATAAGTAATAGTTCAGTTTTGTCTGAGTTTAAGAGAAGGAAGTTGTTGGTCATCCAGTTTTTAACATCTTTAATAAACTCAGTTAGTTTTGACAGTTTAGACGTCTCGTCAGGTTTAGTAGAAATATATAATTGAGTATCATCTGCATAGCAGTGAAAGCTGATCCCGTGTCTTTTAATAATGTCTCCCAGGGGCAGCATGTATATTGAAAACAACAAAGGGCCTAAAACTGATCCTTGAGGCATCCCATACTTTACTGGCCTGACTTGTGAAGGTTGTCCATTAATATTCACAAACTGGTAACGATTAGTTAAGTATGACTTGAACCATTGTAAAGCCGTTCTCTGGACACCTGTAGAGTTTAAGCGATCTATGAGGATATTGTGGTCAATTGTGTCAAATGTGGCACTAAGATCTAGCAGGACTAACAGCAAATGGATTTTGAGGCAGATCAGACAATGCATGCCAGAGTTATAGCAACTTACTGTTTCGTGGTGAATCGTCAAAGTTTGAGAGGCTGCCACAGACACGGCCTTCGACAAAAACTTTAGATTTTCGCAATTTAACATCGCCAAGGCCTTTAGATGACAATACCCAATTTTGGTGTTGATCTGATGAAATCCCTAGGACGAGTTTGTTAAAGTACAACACCTGTAATTTATTTATTTTTTTTTGGCAAAGGAAGTTAAAAATGTCTGACTACCTGTTGGGTTTGAGATTTTGCTCCAAGAGACTTTTTTGTAGGTTTTGGCATGTGCCAATTTTCGTATGTGTGCGTGAATCGTAGCTCGGGGGCCAGTCTGTCAAATGTGCATATGTGGCACTGTCGAGTCATTTTACCACACCCACTTCTGAAACCTGTAACAAACGTAAATGTTCACCTTTTCTGGCATGTGCAAAGTTTTGTGAGTTTTGAGCACGTTTAGCGATTCATTCTTACTGTCCCTAATTACTGATTTTAGTACCTGGGTTTATTTGACTATACAGTTCAAACTACTTAATTAAAACAGGCTGAACCAACACAATTATTAAAATTTCGTTGGGACAACTTAATTGTTTTCTGTTCAATCCACCTAAATTTGTAAAAATAATAAGTTAACTTAATTCGTTCTTGTCCCAACACTAACGGATAGTGTGGAACCCAGCATTATTTAGTGTAAGGATGCAAAATGACATTGAAAAAAAAAAGTGCATATACATAACTAGGGCTTGACATTAACACCTGCCAAATGCGGGTAGATTTTAGCTGTGGCGGGTTAGACAGTCGGTTCTCTTTGAAATTAACTAGACAAAAAGTGATCTCGTGAACCCACAGTCCTGCTGCTTTCAAGAGCTCCAGACGTTTTTAAACATATGTCTTTTTTTAAGCAACAGTGGTTCCCGCTTACGCTTTTACCAGGCTTTAAATAGATTATGAGCCTAACGTTAACCATGCGCATATGATCATCCTTTCATTATCACACACGGTATGTTTTTCACCTTTCTTTTGCTTACAGTTATTTTTGTTAATATGGTTTAATCATCATTTTTACAATAACATTGCTTTAGGCGATTATTTTCCCATTTATGTGTAGTTAACTGCTGATATGAGACCTTTAGCCAAGACACAGACTGTGCATAGTTTTAGATACATGTTTTCTTTTTAAAATGTCCATTTTGTAAAAAAAGGAAAGGTTTTGTTGAATAAAATAAGCATGTATACAGCTATATTTTGCTTGTTTTGACATATTATTTAAAATTTGTGGCTAAGAAATAATTTAGTTGTTAAGTTTTGGTGTAGTCAGAGATAAATGTGGTAAATCCTGTTTCAGTGTTGAGCCCTGAAAAGTCCTGTGAAATAAAAACTAATTGCAATGCAACACTACGAAACCAAAACCCATTTGCTCATGCACATTGAGCAAGTTCATACTAGAGCTGCACAATTAATCGTAAAAAGTTCGCGATCTCGATTCGACACCCTAGCATAACTGTTAACATTGGGATGTGAAAATAAAAAAAATAAAAAATTGTTCAGTTAATTAACAATAATAAAGAAATAGAAATATCATATCTCATTAACCTTTCCTTCACTGTATGACTTACACATTCTGATTAAAGAGCAACGAATGAATCTCATTTATTATGATTTTTCGTTTGATTACATTAAATAACAGAGGCGTCACTATAAAATACATAATAATAACGTTATAATGAAAGCATTCAATTGCTTTCCTACATTTTTATGCTCATTTAGGACAAATTAGTTGTTTGGAAAACCCCCCACCAAGATCGACATCTTTAGATGTTATTATAATTAATTATGTGTATATGTCTGTTCAAACACGCACCCAAAACCCAGACTTTCGCTTCGCTTCAAATCACGTATACAGAATCCGTTTGTAAAACAGCGTCTGTTTATCACTATGGAGCGCGTCAGCTGACAGTCACGCATCGCTATATAACTTGTTTTGAGGATTACATAGGAGGAGCGACAGAACCTGAAAAGGAAAGGGAATCCTGCCTTTTTTTATATTTATTTCAAAATGTTTCATGCCTAAATAAACCGAAAGCACAGAACGGACTCACATTTCAGAGCAATGGGCGGCCCCTGGTGGTTTGGCGGTATGGGTTGCGCATAGGGAGGATCGGCTCTTTACTGTTTATTACCACCCTTCAGAGAAAGACTGAAAATACAGGAGAAATACGGGAAAATACATTTATGTGATAGTAGCAGGATAGAACTGTAAAATACGGGAGAATCCCGGGAAAAACGGGAGGGTTGACATGGTATGCCTAAGTAGACACTCCAAAATCGACTTTTCTTTCCCCCTCGCAGCGGCCCCAAATGCACACAGGCCCCTGGGCCTGTGCCCATAATGCCCATTGGTTAATCCGGCACTGTCTTTATTTCAAGCCAAAAAAAATCACGATTCTCATTTTAGCCAGAATCATGCAGCTACAGTTCATACTCACAAAAAAGTGAAATGAATGAGGAGGTATGTGGACATAACACTGTTAAAATCAAGTAATTTTAGTATGTCAAAGTGAAATTTCAGCATATAAAATAGATTTTCCCAACAATAAATATGTGGCTAGTGAAAACCGTGAGTGGCTAGTAATGTTGGAAATCTACTAGCCACGTTGGCTGGTGACTAGGCATGGGACGATAACCGTTTTGAAGGTATACCACGGTTTGGAAAAGTCAAAGTTTTCATACCGCCAAAATTTTCTGCTGTACCGTTCCTAAGGTATCTGTAAGATTTTTTTTATTTAATTTTTATTGTTTGTTTTTTTAGGTGTAAATTGTAACGACATCTGTGTTTTTGAAACAAATGAAGACTGCAGAAGTCAATGATTCACTTGAATTATTTAGCCTGACATGTTTACTGCTCCAAAATACTTTAAATGTTTCTCAAAATAAAATATATTGTGTTCAAAGGGGAAAAAGGTTTTGTTTTTTAGCCAGACATTTAAAAAGAGTATATTATATAGCAGTAAACACAATACCGTGATATTTTTATCCAAGGTGATACCGGCCCATGCCTACTGGTGCCTAAAAAAGTTAATGTCAAGCCCTGTACATTACCATATCGCTGCACCTAACACGTAGCGGTGAACATACCAAACGCAAATATGAAATGCTGATAAATATGTCAGATTTAAGCTCTGTGGTCATCAATCACATATTTGGTAAAAACAAATCTTTGCAGCGGAGCCACACCCCTTTATGTCTCGCTACAGCACTGTGCGTCATTAGTCACATGACGCGCCGACGTCACGCTTTCGTACGCTTTTGGATTCGGGCAGGAGAAGATGGCGGCCTCCTCAGGTTTGTCTCACAATTTCATCAATCAACGCGCTCCTCCGCTGACTTATTTTCACAACAAAATCCTCGAGCTCGTGCCTCACAACATCACGTACACATTCAACGAGGTTAACCGTACGCAAACATCTTTATTTTCTTCGTATAACACATCTGTGTGCAGTTTGAACTGTGTGTGTTAGCATCGAGCTAACGGCCCTCAAACAGACCCTTAGTTAAAAAATAACGACTCGTTTATTTTATGTTAGCATTTATTTAATATTAAAGTCACATAGCTAATGTAATTGTGGAGTTATATAGTGTTAAAGCGTAGTTTAAATGTTGTATGTTGCAGTTGGGCGGGTGTATCGGTGCAAAAGTGAGGCGAGGCGGAGCGTTGACGCGCGTGTTTCTGCTGGTTATGTCCAGAGTCATGACAAAACGGGCCTGCGACTCATATTTATGGCCTAAAACGGCACTTAAACATCTTAATACAGCTTCTCAAATCCTTTAAGACTTGTTAAGGATCATACGTTTCTTTTAGAAGTGCGTCGTGATTGTGTAATACATTTTATTCTCTGCATAACTGCAGAGATTTTAACGTGAAGCCATTTCATAACAAACTGCATTGCATTTATTGAGGTTTAGTTGGTTTTATATTCGGACTTTCTCAATAATATAATTTTATAAAAGTTTTTTTGTTACTAATTCTAAATGGGGAAATCATATTAGCGGCCAACGACTATCAAAGAAACATGGTTCAGTCAGTGAAATAGTGCTAATGTTGATTTGAAGTCATACTTGCATGTGATTTCAGGGCAAATATACCATAGTAAACAAATATAGGGAGCATGCCAAGTTGTCACTGTTCTAAAATGAACGAATGTGCGATTATAAAGCCAACTTTACCTCAGTATTATGTTTAGAGTTTGAGTTTATTTATACTTAAGGAGGTTATTAAATCTTATTCTAATACATTTGATTTGCTTTTTCTTGTTATATGAACTGTAGCTGTAACATCGGTGTAGGATGAGGATTGTGTATACATATTCAGATCAGCTCACATTTACATTAATATGTATACAGCAGCACATTTTAATGCATTTCAAATGCTAAAAATAATTTGACAACATAATTTATTGCATTCCAACAGGCTTTGGTTGCACTATTTAGATGCGTCAATAATTTAGTGTATGTTTTTACTCATAATATTGAGGTTTTGCATATATTAAATATATGCATGTTTTGTCAGAAGTCTGTTGAGCTCAGCCTTCTGCGAGCCAACTTTGTCTTGAGATTTTTGAGGAAGCGAGAAATGATGATAGAGTGCTATGAGTGTCATTTCCTGAATCACTCACAAAAGACTGATCAGTCTCTCTTTCATACTCACACCTAAACTTGCAAATCTTGTTTCTCCGCTCTTTCCTCACTGTAGTATCTATGAATACAGTGGATGGTGGCTACAATGATTCATATTTGAAATAACACAGATGTGGGATTTGTTTTCTTGATTTGCTTCATGCAATACTTGCGTTATTAGCTCTATTCTGTTTTTATATAGGTTGAAGGTAATAGGCAGATGCATCATACGGTCAATGTTTTGTTCAAATTTCAATTATTTTTCTCCTTCAGTGCATCAAATGTTCCTTAAGATGTTTTGCTTGTCCACAAAGAGGAAACAGATGTTAGTTTCTTTTTTTAATGAAATATGCAAGTCTGTTTACAGTACTTTACTAGCCCTTTCAGTTGAATGAATATGCTGCAAAATGGTTTTGGTTGTAGAAAGCCCTGAAAATATAAGTTAAAAACTGATTAAAAAAAAATCAAGAAATAAAATCTTAGTGAATATATAGCACAATTAAAAGCTTCATTACTTAAATTTTTAATGTTTAATTTAGGAATTCACTGGTCAAATTAAACTGGATGCACCATGAACATTTATGCACACTTTTAATAATAAATTAAGCTTTTAAGTGTCCTTTGCAATTAAGTGGCCTTGATTACTATGCATGTAAATTAAAATGAATCATTTGGTACTATGCACTTAATGTGTACATTCAAGCTTTTCTATTGTACTTATTTTAAAAGTTATGTTCGTGTAATTATATCTGTGATTAATTTCTGTAAGTACATTTTAAATTACTCTGTTGTCCATTCTTTACACATTAAATTACCCTTAAACCTACCCATACCACCAAACCTGTCCATAACCTCTTGACCACAGTAGTTTTACATTCTGCTTATATTTAAAATTATTTTCATGTAAATGTGTCTGTAATTAATTTCTGTAATTACATTTTTAATTATTCTGTTGACCATTCCTTACACATTAAATTACGCTCAAACCCGCTCCACCAAATCTGTCCATACGTTTTTGACCACAGTAGTTTTACATTGTGCTTATTTTTGAAATTATTTTCATGTAATTATATATTTTAATTAATTTCTGTAATTAATTATTTATTGTTGTGTTGACCATTCCTTACACATTTAATTACTCTCAAAGTCAAACCTACCCATTCCACCAAACCTGTCCATAACCTTTTGACCACACAGGGCTCGACAATAAGGACTGCCCGATGGCCCGGGGCCAGCGTGCGACACGCTCGGGCCAGTATACAGAAGTGTTACTGGCCCGTTCGGGCCAGTGGTGCCTTGTCACTAACGTTTGGCTGCGATTGTCTGTCAATTGCGTGCAAATACAATCTTAGGGTGCTTTCACACATAGATGTTTGTTTCGGAATATGTCTCGTTTCCCCTGTTAGCGCCGTTCCATTGGCGTTTGTAAATCCAGCAATCACGCTCGGATCCGCGCCAAATCAATCAGTCCGAGATCGCCGGAATGAGGTGGTCTCTGCTCGATTGAGCGGATCGATTGTGGTGAGAAAACAAAACTATCCAAAGAAGTAGTGACCCAGGCTATATCATAGTGTATTAAGATTGTGTAATAGCCATGTATACGGCTATATGAATAGAGAATTCATCCCTACCGGCAAATATGCGCTTCATGTCTTAAACGAAAGTGAAAGCATCCTGAAATATTACAGAGTGCTGTTTATCCGTTAGGAAAATTGACCGAAGTTACCATCTGATAATTTTTCCACATTTTAATCTTATAATGTGTTATATTGGGCCAATTGTTTTGTTCTTTCCCGCTGTCAGTGCAGAAATGAAAAATCAGCATTGATCTCCTTCATGATTTGATGCAGTCACGTTTCATCTGTTATTTCTCTCATTAATTTAAGCCTATAATGCATAATTCTAGCCAACGTTTCTTTAATAGATTGATTAATTCAATAGATTTTTACAAAACGTGACAACCGAAATGATGCTCTGTTTGAAAAAAGTCTGACCTCTCGGATTTATATTTGGTGAAGGTGTCTGTGGGTGTCAAAATTAAAGTGCACATTTTCGCTTATAAAATATTATATACACAACTGGTCAAAAGTTTGGGGTCAGTATGATTGTTAAATATAAAAAAAAACTTCTCCTGCTCACCAAGGCTGCATTTATTTTATCATAAATACAGCACACAAAAAGTGTAAAAGTAGTTAATCATTTAATTGAATAATTTATTCCAGTGATTTTAAAGATGAATTTTCAGCTTCATTACTCCAGTCATCAGAGTCACGTGATCCGTCAGAAATCACTCTAATATTAATTATTATTGTTGTTATTATTATTATTAATGGTAATAGTAATAAAAGCAATAATGACTGGAGTAAGAAATTTATTTGAAACTACATACAATAAGAAAGCGGTTAATTAAATTTGTATCAAATATTTAACAATTATTATAATTTTTTTACATTTAATAAATGTCGCCTTGATGAACTGAATAATTTTTCTTAAAAATAAACATTAACAAAAATTAATAAAACTGACCCCAAACTTTTGACCGGTATCATATTCATGCATATATATATATATATATATATATATATATATATGCCTCGGCATTTCTGTGTGGAGTTTGCATGTTCTCCCCGTGGTTGCGTGGGTTTCCCCTGGGTGCTCCGGTTTCCCCCACAAGTCCTAAGACATGCGGTACAGGTGAATTGGGTAAGCTAAATGGTCCGTAGTGTAAGAGTGTGATTGAGAGTGTACGGATGTTTCCCAGAGATGGGTTGCAGCTGGAAGGGCATCCACTGCGTAAAACAAATGCTGGATAAGTTGGCGGCTCATTCCGCTGTGGCGACCCCGGATTAATAAAGGGACTAAGCCGAAAAAGAAAATGAATAAACAATTGTATTTTTTTTTATTGTCAGTTGTATTAAAAAAAGTTATGCTGAATAAAAAGGGCAGGTATTACAATTATGTTTGGCTTTTGAAACATTATTCACAATACTGTATGTGGCTAAGAAATAGCTATTAACTTTTTTTTGGTGGGGCCAGTGAAAATTTTGGCAGGGCAAGTAAAGATCTGAACCACTGGCCCGACCGGGCCAGTAGAAAAAATCCTTAGCGTTGAACCCTGCCACAGTAGTTTTACATTGTGCTAATTAAAAAAATATATATTAATGTAATTATGTATGTAATAAGTTTCTGTAATTACTTTCTTAACTACTCTGACCATTCCTTGCACAATAAATTACCCTCAAACCTACCTATACTCCCAAACCTGTCCTGTGCATAACCTTTTGATCACAGTAGTTTTACATTGTGCTTATTTTTTGATGCAAGTACCTAATAGTTAACACCACTTAATATAAAGCAGTACCTAGTTTCATTTAATATATTAAAGATAATGTTTTCTGTTTTTTTATCAGTTTTTAGCTTTTTTTATTAAGAGTATGAATATTTCAATGGTTAATGTGAACCCATAAAAAAACACGCTTCAATTTAGGGCTGAACTATATTGGAAAAAAAAACTGACATTGTGATATTTTGTATTTCTGCTAAGTATAGTACAATATGAATATATTTCCACAACATGACCTAAGTAACTGGGAAGAATTCACAATTTCACATTGATTGGGATAATTTTTTAAGGGAGTGCTTCTGCATAAAATATCCAAAATATATATACATTTGTAATTATGTTTATCTATCTGCACACTTCTGATTATTGATAACAACCTGTATTAGGGCTGTGCGATAATACGATATTTAATCGTATCACGATCCACAACCTGCACGATCCACTTTTTCAGAAAAATCGTTGTATCGCCATACAGCATATAGTGCAGTGCTTCCGCAACATTCATTCTTCCATGACGGGCGCCTCACCTTAATTCATCCCGCCACGGCTATTACTGCTTCTCATTCAAAACATTTAGTCGTCTGTTGTTGTTTTTTTTTTTTCAATAGCGGGTTACAGTCGCACCAAAACGTATTAAAAGGTAAGTGAATTATAACAGCGGCAACTTTTGTGTAACCATAGTGCTGCGCGTCATTTGTTTAACCCTTTAAGGTTACATGCTGACAGGGCTGCGCGATGCGTGATGCCAGCATACCGGCGCAGCTTTCAGTTATGATGAACAGTTTCCATAAATATACTTTACAGATAAAGCTCTACGCTTCGGCATACAATTACTTTCACTTGCTGGAGTTTAAAGCTGCTTCACTTTACTTCGGGACGCCTTAATGCCGCTCTGTAGGTTTATTGGAGACATTCGTAAATATTCATAGCAAATCTTATAAATGTTGGAGACATACGCGTTACATAAACGCACTAAATCACACTTCGGCAGCGTTTATTTGAGGGCGCAAGAAGTTGTGTGCACGAACGGAGGAAAAAGGCGCGCAAGCGGAGACCCGCATGCTCGTATTACTGTACATAAATGTGATCTCGCCCCGTAAGACTGCGCTCACGACATTTGTCACTGAAATAACACAGACCGTAGTTGGCATGAAAAGCATCCCAAATAAGGGGCCAGAGATGACTTTCAATATAAGTGATGATGACACTACAGCAATATAAGAGTCCATATGCTGTATTTTGCTCCTCAAGACACCCACGTTGGCCTTTTCAACATTAAAATGTTAATATGTTGTACTTTAAAACTACATAACATCACTGCATTGTACAATGTGGCTTTCTTTACAAACACATTCAAATGTTGTAATTTTAAAGCACAACAAAATAAGTGCATTGCTCAAGAAGGCTTCTTCTACAAACACATTCATATGTTGTTTTGAACTGCGTAACAATTAGGGATGCAGCGATTATAGATTTTGGTTGTATAATCATGTAGTCTGAAGAATAATCATGGTTTCATGGTTATCATGATTATTATGCATTTATTAAGTTCAAAACACTACTAGTTTTGTTGACTTTGTAAAAAAAAGCCATTTACATTGTTGAAGGTGTTGCTGAGGATCTGTCTAATAAAGATTTGTTAGATTTGTTAAATGTTCATTTTGATGGTAATTGCAAGTCTTGTTGATTGTTCTTCCTTTGCAGAATAGTATATTTTAATATTGGGACATTAGTTTAGTTGTATTGTACCTGTGTAATTTGCAAAATAGTCTTTAAAAATCAACTTAAAAAAAGAATCGTGATAAAAATCGTGAATCGTGATTTTCCGGAAAAAATCGTGATATGATATTTTTTCCATATCGCCCACCCCTAACCTGTATGTATAATCATTTATTTTAACTCTCTGTTCATAACTAATACAACCTGTATATAATGTTCATTGTACATTCATCTGTAAATTTCACCATAGTTTTTCTATAACTGCACTTTATAATTTACACCTGTATTCTGCACTTGCTGCTATTGCACTTCTGGTTAGACCTAAACTGCATTTCGTTGCCTTGTACTTGTACATGTGTAATGACAATAAAGTTGAATCTAATCTAATCAAAAGTATATTAAAAAAGTATTTAAAAAATGAAAGCATGAAATAAACAGTGCTTTATTGTTCAAATCTAAAAGAACACTGTGTAGTCTTTATTTGACAACTTAATAATTTCTTGTTCCCAAATGGTTTAAATTAGGTTTGAATATTACAGTGACAGGCCTTAAAACACATCTGAGTTAAGCACATCTGAGTAAAAATATTTCACGCTAATAGATTGTGGTTGAAATTCACGATGACTCCACAAATCCTACTGAACTGTGATTTTTACACACATTGCGATATCAATGCTGAAACGATATATTGTGCAGCCCTACTTCAAATGTAAACCACGTATGTCTGTCTTTGATTTTCCCGCAGGAGTTAAAGTCCCTCGTAATTTTCGTTTGTTGGAAGAGCTTGAGGAAGGACAGAAGGGTGTTGGTGATGGGACGGTGAGCTGGGGTCTGGAGGATGACGAGGACATGACTCTCACACGGTGGACGGGCATGATCATCGGACCTGCACGAGTATGTTTGCTGTTTAATTGACCTTATTCTTCACATACGAGTGGGCGCAGCCATTGGAATCTTTTTGGCTCGAGACTTCTTCTATTTATTTTTAGACATTAAAAATGAATATATAATGACGTTATACTGCTTGATGTTGCAATCTGATATTTTCTTATTATATTATTCTATTTTTTATGTGTAGTCATGAACACACTTGTTTGGAGCAAGCGGTTTGATCGTTTATTATTCCTAGTGGTCATTTCTCCCATAGCTGGCTGAATCAGTAGTTCTAAAACGAGCGCACTTCTGTATTAAAGAATAAAGTCAACATGGCAGTTTATTGACAATACTGATGAGTCATCTGGAAACATTATTACATTTCTCATGTGATGCGTTCAGAAATTAGCCTTTTTTGGTTGCATTTACGTTTCTGTGCAGTTATGTAGTGGTGTGACAAGTTTTGGTCACTAGTAAAAAAAAAACAATACTGCAGCACAAACCTGCTTTAGTGGTTTATGTAATTGTTCACATTCTTAGTTGGTTTGAAAATTATTTTAATCTAGTTTAGGGCCAAAAGTAAGTCTTTAGGCCTATGTTGAGGCCATTATTTTTTATTGACTTCATTTAACTGTAAAAAGAGGCTTTGATATCTGCTACCAGATCACTTTTCAGTTGTCAGACGCCCACATGAAAATATTCTAAAGTAATTTATAATAAATACTATAGTGTTTTTTAACCATGCTGACACTTCTGATAGAGATGTTGCTGATTAGCTAAAATGTTGCTTGAATTGGTTTTTATGTATGGGAGACATATAGTGTATCACCAGAAATGATTAAGGTTATTTCTGTGTGTTGTCGATATATTGATTATTCTGACAGTCTTATGAATCATTTATACGATTTATTTATTCCTTACGTTTTCTTAGCTTAGTCTTGAATTTTTGTATTTAATTTACCTTCATATATTCTGAATTTAAAGGAAAATAGTTATTGAAATACATTTCATGAAAAAGTAATGAAGGCTATATTCATTACTATGTGCATTTATGCAAACCCTTTTGTTAAAAACATAATTTATGCTAAACAGATGTGGAAAATATTAAAATGTTCCTTTTTTTTCACACATTTCTTCGAGTGCCTTGAACTGATTTCTGCTGTTTATTCTGATGAATCATTTAGCCAAAGAACAGCGACGCAATATTTAAGCTACCCCTGAGGATTTTTACATAATTTATGCTAATATTTATCACCTTACTACACAGCAGAAATAATAATTATCTTTGGAAAAATTTAACTAATTTCAGCCATTCTAAATTTGGTTTTATTGTTTTATGTAAGTAATTAAATGCTTTAAAAAAAAAATTCTGGCGAAATATGGCCACCACAATTTTTTTTGTGAGATTTTTCATTATAACGGTGCTATAATACAAAGAAAAAGTTTTATTTGATATGTTTTTATTATCCTTTATATTAAGTTCAAGTTGCTTGTTTGCTCATTTGTTAAATGCGACACAGCTTCACTTCTATGGTTTTGTATGAATAATAGTGGTTAATTTCTTTCTGTTTGGTTTATCATCATAATAAGAAAAGACATGATACTGAAACTATGATACTGTTAGCGTCTGTAGCTCATCATGATGTGCTGTTATTATCATATGTATCATATAGAGCCATCGAGGGTGAAAAAAGACTGCGTCAGCTTGTGTAGGATTTTCTCTTTGATGTGTTGGTAATGCGCTCACTTTCATGTTCCACTTGCCATTTCAGCTTTAACCCTTGACTTTTTTTCTCCCCTCCTTTCACAGACTAATTACGAAAACAGGATATACAGCCTGAAAGTGGAGTGCGGACCTAAATATCCTGAAGTACCACCGACTGTTAGATTTGTAACAAAAATTAGCATGAATGGAATAAATAATTCCAATGGGATGGTAAGTAAAATCATCTTTATCATTACACACTATTTTGAGTGATTGAGATCATTTAGAGAAGCATGACGTAGCAGATTTTCATTGATGCAGAACTCGAGTCACATCAGTACTGCAGAGGAGGGACACTTTTATTGTGACTAAGCACAGTCAGTAATGAAGGCTAATGAGATTCAGCTGGATATTGAACAGAAAGCAGTCGTCATAGTAAATTAAACACAGATAATTGCTTTATTTTCTTTTGTGTTCTTGTTTAATGTTTGCTCAAAATATGCTATAATCAAACAAAGGGGTATAGAATAAAAAGCCTGTGCTGTTTTGAGGTATGTTATTAACTAAATCCAAGACCAAAATTGTACAATATTTCAAGCAGGGCTGCACAATATATCGTTTCAGTATCGATATCACAATGTGTGCATCCGCAAGAGTCACATTGCTGAATCTGCAATGTTAAATCAGGATTAAGGTTGACTTGAAGCCACAGTTAAAAACACATGATTTTGGAGTTTCTAAAGCTTGTTACTGTGTAAGCATTTCAAGCCAGTTTAAGGCATTCATGCACAACAAATATATATATATATATATTTATATAATATATTTATATATTATATATATGTATGTACAGTATATACTGTATACACAGTGAAAAGGATACTGTCAATTGACATTTATTCAATTTGTGTGCCATAAAGCATTTTTTTTTAACTTTGCTCTTACATTTATCAATGCTTGTGAATGATTTATTACATTTTATGCAGATGCACACCACTGTAGTCATCCTAATCGATCAAAAATTCCGAATTCTTTGCAAATAGAGCAATTTAAATCATCTGTTAAAATTATACTCAACACCACAGAAAAATGCAACATTGCAATGTCTGTTTTTTTTTTCAATATTGTGCAGCCCTAATTTCAAGCTAGTTTCATTTAAACAAAGTCCACTTTTACCTTAAGCTTCTAGTAAAATAAAAAATAAAAAGATCAATAAAAATTAAATAAATAAAAGTGCATGCATTTGTAGTATAATTTCTTTTTTATAAAGTGCAGTGTAGTGATACAACTTGCCTGACGTTAAAACAAAATCCTTTTTCATCCTTTGTCATCCTTTTTTGAAGTAGGTTGGGTAATGACATGGTGATGCATTTTACTGCTGTCTTATCTTAAATTCTCAATGTTCAGTAACGATAATGACTTTCAATCGTATGGAAAATGAGTTGGCTGTGGGTAAAGTGTCATCCTACTAGGGGTTGAATGACTTCAGATTTTTGGAAGTCGTGCTTTATTGTCATTCCACAACGTGTGGACATACAGAGGAACGAAATGTTGTGTCTCGCAGGATAACAGTGCTACATGGATTAATCATAAATACAAACACAACACTAGATATAAGAGCTATTTTAAAAAACCTATGCATAACTAACATGCTCTATAAGATTCCTAAAACTATACACAAGATGCAAATATTTTGCAACACACCATAGTTTGCTATTTATTTGAAGGAAATACTTACACATGCTGTTTGACAGCTCATAACATGTTGCAAAAACAATTCAACTTTACCAGTGAGTAATTTCACTAGAAAAGTAATGTGTTGTCAACACTGTTCATTTAGTTATAGCACAACATTACCATCTGGGCTAATTTTATTGCAAAATAAATGCAGTCATCACATCGGTCATGGCTCGAATTACCAATTAATAGTAAATCATTTTATAACAACACAACGTACGAAAGAAAAAGCGCTGATTCCCGCTCCGATGCAGATTTTACAAAAAAATAAATAAAAATCGTGCTCAAGTCGTGCCCTTTTATGGTTACTTGTTCATCTTGATTATCAGAAGTCTCCTCTCACTGCTTGTATCCTCACCACAATATTACGGCAGAGCATAAGTCGACCAGTTGACAAGTTGGTGCAACCCCTAAATCCTACTTGATATGGTTGTTCAAATATTACTTGGTATATTTTGGTTTCAACCTTTTTCATTGCAATGCCTTGATGGTCTATTTATTTATTTATTTTATTTATTTTTTTGCATGTTTGCATGCTTTTGTTGACTATAAAATCTCAGCTTAATCCTTTTAATAGGCTGAGGTTTTCTCTTTTGCTGTATCAGTGGCATTATTGAATTAGCACAGAAATGAGCTTGATTATGTGGGTGTGCAATATTTTTTGTCTCTTATAATATGTCGATTATTGTTTACTAGTGTGCGAGTTGACATTATCTTCTCTCTCACTTTAGAATAAACAAACAAAACGTGTCCTGAGAGTCCAGGAGCATTTACATATTAAGTCTATTATAGACTTGGTCACTTGCATTGTCTAAATGAATCATTTGTTTGAACAAATCTTATGAATGAATGAATGATTCAGTAAACATATTTGTTGCCACCTACTGGTCATATAAGTGTTATATATAATAGGCATGGTGTAAAAGTTTCTGACGGTATGATAACCTTGGACAAAAATATCATGATTTCATATTATTGTGATTACTGCTCTAAAATATGTTCATTTTAAACGTCTGGGTAAAAAACAACAACTTTTTTTCTCATTGAACACAATATATTTTTAGTAATAATTATTAAATAATTAACATAAATCATTGACTTGTGTGACCTTTATTCATTTCTGAAAGACAGATTCTTTTTCAACCTGTAAAGGCATCTTTGGATCTTATTCTTTTCTTTGTATATAAATTTAGCCACAGCACTGTTCAGCTCTATAGTATGTTTGGATATTGGTGTAAAAGCGATTTGTTTTTCAAATGTTTTATTTTCTGCTGGAGATCCTGTTGCCCTAAAGAATATAGTAATGTATAAAATATACCATAGGAAAAGTATTATAGAGCATTTTGTGGTTTTAAAACCTCGACTTTTGCAAGCCGTGGTAAACCTTGCAACCGGTTATTGTCCCATGTCTAATATATAATTGTCCATAATAGGCCTAAACCAGCCAAGAAAACACCACAAGAGCACTCAGCAATATAATAGTTACTTTTACTGCAATATTGAAAAAAGCTATAATTTTCGTGGCTTTTCCTACCCTGTCACTGCATCTTTAATGAAAAAAATCACATGTACAGTAATTGTTGACCAGGCTAGTGTGAAAACACATTAAAACTGGTGTGTGTGTGTGTGGATTTTTTTGTTTTGTTTTCAATAAGATGCGGCTGTTTTTCTAACTCAATTCTCATTTGATTGTGTTCGCAATGAGTAATGAGTCTCTTTTCATCAAGTATAATATTTAAGTCTAGTGGCTTAATGTTTATAGCCTGAAATGCAGTGTGAGTTACAGTGTGATACAGTTTAACCACAGTATGGTTTCTTTTTAATAACAGAGGAATGAATTTAAATCATGCCGCAAATGTTGTTGACAGAGTTTGAATTAAACCAAAATAATTTCTGTTATTTATCCTGTGTATTTTCTTAAATTATTTGACTTTAATAGCGTATGCGGTTGTAATATAATTCACATAACTCATTTCCACATGTCCCCTTCCCTTTCTCTGTGTCTCTTTTGTTTCAGGTGGATGCACGTAGCATACCAATTCTAGCAAAATGGCAAAACTCATATAGCATTAAAGTCGTTCTTCAAGAGCTAAGGCGTCTTATGATGTCCAAAGAGAATATGAAGCTTCCTCAACCACCGGAAGGACAGACATACAGCAATTAATTGTAAATGATTGTTATGACCCTCTGTCTTAAACCTTACTCTCTTAGAAATGTCTTGTAAAATCATCAGAAAAAAACAAAACCAATTCTTGCTCACTCCACACTCAAAACAGTCTCCTCTGCTGGAGCACGATTGGACATTTCTAATAGTTTAGCTTGAGAAACAAAGAAAGGAAACGCCTGTATTGCGAGGCACCATGTTAGTTTCTGTTTTAATATATATATATTACCACTTCACAAATCTCTCTCTTCCAGTAACATTTACATCGACCATGAGCTTTATGTTGATGAGATGAATCCGGCGGGCATAGATGCAGAATAAAAGGCATGTTAGGTGAGGTTTATACAGATCTGTTTGTTTTAAGTTAATATAACAAGACACCAAAACTAAAAAGAAAAAATTAGGACGCATACAGCGGCATGCTTATGATGAGGGAGAAAAAAAAACAATAGAAGCATAAAAAGCAGCTGAGTAAATTGTAAGTTAACTGAACATTTTTGTGTGTGAGTGTGTGTGTATGTGTGTGTTCATTTGAACCCCTCACTGACGACAATGTTAAGGGTCCTAAAAGTGTGCCTGTAGTCTATTAGTTGTATCGCAAAAGGGGTTGGGAGCGGTTCTGAACTTTTCTGTTTCGTTTTTATTGTCGTTTTGACTCGATCACGGAAATGAAACCGTGCACAAGGATCTGTTGGGTGCATTAAAATGTGACTCTCCAACCCGCTGTCAGACTCTGTTTGTATACGAGTCCATCACAGAAATACGCTGAGATGTTACTGTATGAATTAAAAAAGAAACAGCAAACCCTTGCCATTCAGGGACGGGATGTGGAGAGTGTTGTCGTTTCGCATCGCTTGATTGACACAGCCTTATTTTTACAGTCATAGATTTATTTTCTACATCAAACTTTAGCAGTAAATGCTCACTATGATCTCATATCACCGCAATGTAACTAAACCCAAGTGTGTACGTGTTGTGATCCACGACATTGAATTCGCTCCTCACATAAGTTTATACGATGCGTTTGGATGTTTTACATACTTTGTAAGGTGACGTTCTGTGAAGAATCATTTACTGCAGTGAGTTTAAGGGTGTTTTCATTAGGAATCACTGATTGTGTCAATGGTAAGGATTTGCTGTAAACTTGCCCTTGCTTAACCACAGTGCTTTACGAATCCATCTGCGACGGCATGCTGTTATGTAGCTTTCATTATCACACCAACTAGAACTTCAGTGATTATTAGCAACCACTGTTATAATCCTTAGGTACTCTAACCAAGTTAATCATTGAATTAAATAGTAATTCCAGTGAATGGTGGGGGTTTGTTGTGCTGTTCTTCATTTTGTTTTGCTTCAGTTGGCTACTATCTTTTTCTTCAAGTCTTCGTTAGCAAGGATTAATAGGCAGTTATTGTGAAAGTTAATATATGTAGTGGCAGTTTTCTTACCGTCTTGACATTTTCAGAGCCACAAATGAATCACCCTGTAATGCATCTAAGAAACATTTATTTTTTTCAATCCACCTTGTTCATTTTTTTTCTTTCTTTTTTTTTTTTAAGACATATAATCAAGTTAAGTTGAATTTGTGACACCGGGGATATGTTCAGAATAATAAAACAAACATTGTGGAACACACTCGGTTCTTATTCTGGTCATTTCTGCTTGTTTTGATCTGGAATAAAGGGAGGAAAGGAGTTTTATGAAGTGAATGAAACTTTGCAAATGCTTTAAAATGATCAAAATGCACTTTTCTTTGAGAGCGATACTTGGACGTGGTCCCAAAAATACCTTTTTATGCATTATCTTGACCTTGTCTTAAGTTCTTCACCCTTTTATGTTGCTCTAGATTGTTTTGAATTAATTTTAGGGCTGCACAAAGAGCTGGGCGATATGGTGAAAATGCAACCTCAATTTTTTTTCATATTGAACAATAACAATATATCAATATAAGTTGTTAATGCTTCCATATTTAAAAGGGTATCCCAACAATGGCTGAAGCCACAAAAAATTAGAGGGTCCATTAAATAACCGATTTTCAGTGGGCGATTAATATTTGGTGGCTTAAAATTCTGTGCATCTCTAATATCAACACTTCTAGATTCCTGTTGTTGCATATTTCTGTTGGGTGATTGGCTCTTAGATCAATATTGAGTTAAAAAATCCAGAGCTTATCATTGTTGTTGACATAAATTTATTGCGATTCGATAAAATATTGTTTATCGGCCCAGCCCTATGCACAATATATATCATTACAGCCTCGATATCGCAATTTAATCATTCGTAATAGTAATAATAATCTGTATACAGTTCAACTCCTCGGAAAACAATAAAACACTTTAATTTGTATCTTTTTCTTTATTGATGTAAATTGTTTCTTACATTTTATGCATTTGCACTCCCCTACAGAATCATCATAATACATTTTTGCAAATAGTTATGCAACTAATCTAGTGAAATTGTATTCATATTGCAATTTATATTGCTGAAAAAATTATTGCAATGTTAGATTATTTTCTAATATTGTGCAGCCCTAATTATATTTTGTTGTTAAAAAAAATTGAGTCATACCCTTGTTTCTTTTATATGTACATAAATCTTGCTCAATGTTTTCACTGGAACGTCCATCTTATTACACAAATGAAATTGGCTGGTGCAACACTGCAATCCTAAAGGGGTCGTTTATGCTTATTTTACAAGATGCAGCACGAGTTTTAGGAGTGCCAAAAATGTTTCAGTCAATGTTCAGCTCAAAATACCCTGGTTTATTATGTATACGTACCCCTATACACATTTCTGGAGAGCGCCATATACATCCCAGGAGCTACGTTTGTTTTGTTTTCGCGAATCCACCAGTAGGCTTTTTGAGATCTCAAATTTCTCCCACGAGTGCCATGTGCACCTGCTCTTCTCACGTAAATCCACCAGAGGCCGCTGTCAACTGATTAACTGACAGGCGGATTGATATCCCCACCCGTTTCCCTAAACCAAACCAATAGTGTTTTAAATTGCACCGATTGACCGCCCAACCACTTCTAAAACCAACTGACAGTGTTTTTGCAAAAGCAATCCAGAAAAAGCCCTCACAGCCACCTGAATTTATTTATTTATTTATTTTTTTACTTCGTTGTCAGGTTTTTACCACATTCTCACCCTGTTACTTCTTTGTTTTATTTTTTGGCTTTTGTTTTTGTCTTCCCTGATTTCTGGAACCATTCCTCGCCTGACTCGAACCCCGTCGTCATGGTCAACTATGCGTCACAAATTCTCAGACGTATGCGGCGAACCACTGGACAAACTGGTAACAACGGAAAAGCTGTCCACACTGTAAGTGGTCAGCTGGTAAGCACGAAAAGGACCCGTGTCATGCAGCTATGAGTTTCTCTTGCTACATAATTCGTGATCTCCAGAAATGTCTATAGGGCTATGTTTTCAGATTAACACTGTTGCATTTTTTACAGCAAAAATGCTGTTTTCGTGTGTCTCTAAATGCAAATGAGCCTCTGTTCCCGCCTCATCGCAAAAAGGGTGGACACATTTACAGTTCGTGATCAAAATATTGTAGCTATAACACTTACATGTTTTATAGTTTTAAAGTTGACTGTTTATTTTGCTAATTCACATTGTTACTCTTCGTAAATGGTAAAACAAAAGTTAATGTTTCAGTAATCTTCAAACAGAATCTGAGCATATGCATCTGCGTTGTTGTGGTTGTCCTTCTGTTGACATCAATTTAATGACTTCAGCCACAATATTTTTAACCACGCCCCTCTAACACTGCTTTGAAGTAATGAAATGCAAAAATTAAGCCCTGCCCCTACTCTGTCAGTTGAAACTACAGCAACATACTGAAACATGTCTGCGCAGTTGTGGTTCACGCCGACTTTAGAGCCTTGCCAATTTAAACTCCTAATATAGTTTTCTGAACACTCGAAAAGCACTGTCAAAACAATGTAGATTTAACAATTTTATTTCTACGTCAAAAACATGATGGCTCAGTGGTTAGCACTGTTACGTCACAGCTGGAAGGTTGCTGGTTGGAGCCCTGGCTGGGCCATTGTTGTGGGTTTCCTCCCAGTGCTCGGGTTTCCCCCACAGTCCAATGACATGCGCTATGGGTGAATTTTACTAAAGTAAATTGGTTGTAGTGTATGATCGTGTATGGATGTTTCCCAATGATGGGTTGCAGCTGGAAGGGCATCCGCTGTGTGGAATAGATGACAGTTCATTCTGCTGTGGCAGCCTCTGAAATAGAGACTAAGCCAAAGGAAAATAATGTCAAAAACACACAAATTCACCTGATGTTGGTTTGAATGTTGTATGTTTGAAATCGCACATGAATCAGTATGTTAGATCTGTGAAACTGCATCTCTTTAAAAGCATAATGGGAGCCCATCAAATATGAGACCTTAAGTAATTCATGGCTTCAAGTAATTGATTTTTGTCTCGCTGTCTTACATCTCGTCCTTTAAGTTTTAGTCTCTGCTCCGTCATCAGATGTGACAGAAGAGATCTGTCCGTCAGTGGAAACACACTCTGGCACTTTCCCCTTCATGAGTTTTATCTTTCCTGCACATTAAACTTTGATTCAGTTTCCATCGAGGGGGCAAGGAGAGTCTGTTCTTCAGGTTTAGTCAGATAATAGTGGAACTCGTTCGTTTGAAATGCAGGAAAAGTTCTGCCTTTATAGTAAGTTGTATTTTTTGCTCTTTACTAAAATCACCCACAGATGCACAGTATTTGGACACTTTAAAGAGATCGTTCACACAAAGATGAAAAGAAAACTGACTATTCGAGATCCTTCAAACCAGTAAGATTAACTTTTTATGGTTTAACATGAAAGAAGATATTTTGAGGAATGTTGGTGACCAGCCAGTTTATAGTAGAAAGAAAACAAATATTAAGAGCAATGGCTGCAGTAAACTCTATTTTTCCAATCACACTTAACTTTTTTTTTTCTACTTGTTCAAATTAAACTAAATGAGCTAAAACACAATTATTTAAACTTTTTGAAACAACTTTTACTGTTTTATGTTCAGTCCGCTTAAATGTGTTAAATTAATCACTTTGTGTGGAACAAAATAGCAGTGTTCAAAATATGTTGAGGTCGAGTAAATTTACATGTAATGATTTGTTATGGAAGGGTAGCAAAAGCATGCATTTAGATTTGAAGGATTATAAAATGTTCTTCTTGCCACAAAAGTGAACCCTGAGTCTAATCCGTAGAAGAGAAGTTAGTTCTGAGAGAAGCTTCTGGAACATTTGGCAACAGATGACATTTGATTTGTTTTTGAGGTGGTCACAATGTATGTAGTAAACTAATTTCTAATCGGCCAATCACAAGGCAGCAGCTCAATGCATTTAGGTATGTAGACATGGTCGAGACGATCTGCTGCAGTTTAAACCAATCAAGAGGACGGGTAAGAATGCACGGTTGTCGGTTGCAGACAGGCTGGTCTGAGTATTTCAGAAACTGCTGATCTACTTGGATTTTCACGCACAACCATCTCTAGGGTTTACAGAGAATGATCCGAAAAAGAGAAAATATTCAGTGAGCGGCAGTTCTGTGGGCGTAAATGCCTTGTTGATGTCAGAGGAGAATGGCCAGACTGGTTCCAGCTGATCGAAAGGCAACAGTAACTCAAATAACCACTCGTTACAACTGAGGTCTGCAGAAGAGCATCTCTGAACACACAACACAGCCAACCTTGAGGCGGATGGGCTACAGCAGCAGAAGACCACAGGGGGTGCCGCTCCTGTCAGCTAAGATCAGGAAACTGAGGCTACAATTCACACAGGCTCTCCAAAATTGGACAATAGAAGATTGGAGAAATGTTGCCTGGTCTGGTGAGTCTTGATTTCTCCTGCGACATTTGGATGGTAGGGTGGTGTAATGGTGTGGGGGATATGTTCTTGGCACACTTTTGGGTCCATTAGTACCAATTGAGCATCATTGCAACGCCACAGCCAACCTGAGTATTGTTGCTGACTATGTCCATCCCTTTATGACCACAGTGTACCCATCATCTGATGGCTACTTCCAGCAGGATGACGTGCCATGTCATAAAGCCCAAATCAATTCAGACTGGCTTCTTGAACATGACAAAGAGTTCCTGTACTCAAGTGGCCTCCACAGTCAGCAGAAGTTAATCCAATGGAGCACCTTTGGTATGTGGTGGAGCAGGAGATTCGCATTATGGATATGCAGCCGACAGATCTGCAGCCTCTGCGTGATGCTTTCATGTCAATATGGACCAAAATCTGTGTGGATATTTCCAGTACCTTGTTGAATCTGTGCCACGAAGGATTAAGGCAGTTCTGAAGGCAAAATAGAGTCCAACTCCATAAGGTGTACCTAATAAAATGTCCCGTAAGTGTATATATATATCTGGTTATTTTACTTTGTTTTTAAAATATAGAATAGTCACTAATTAATACTAATTGGTTGAGTATAAATTATCTAAGGAATAAATAAACATCTATTTAATGGGTACTGATGAACTAATGAACAAGTACAGAATCTAATTATAACAAGTACCACTTTCAAATGATTAAAGTAGCTTTTTATTGTGTATTTATTAATTATGGTAATCTGATAAAGGGGTGCCACGGTGGCGTAGTGAGTAGCACGTTCGCCTCACAGCAAGAAGGTCGCTTTTTCGAGCCTCGGCTGGGTCAGTTGGCCTATTTGTGAGGAGTTTGCTTGTGGTCGCGTGGGTTTCCTCCGGGTGCTCCGGTTTCCCCCACAAGTCCAAAGACGTGGTATAGGTGAATTGGGTAGGCTAAATTGTCAATAGTGTAGGGAAGGGCATCCGCTGCGTAAAATAAATGCTGGATAAGTTGGCGGTTCATTCCGCTGTGGCGACCCCGGATTAATAAAGGGACTAAGCTGAAAAGAAAATGAATGTAATAAATAAGTACTATAGTAAATCAATACATTTTATTTAATAAGTCATTTTAACTATGTATTCATCTCTAATAAATATCACTGTATAATGAATAAATAGGCCTAAATAGTCTCTAATAAAAAGTACTAGTAGTAAATTAAGTATGATTCAGATATAGACAAACCCAAGCATTGGGTTATTTTCCCTCCCAAATAGCCGTACAC